>CM031238.1:423288760-423691260 GCA_018340775.1 Taxus wallichiana var. yunnanensis | reverse complement strand
AGGAGGTAATGTCCCCAAGAGAGAGAAGAAAAGAAAAGAGACTCCAAACAACACACCAACTTTGACTTGAGCTCCAATCCTTTCATGCCTTCAAGAAAACCAACAAGGAGAAAGAGCTTGTTTGCCACCCAACCATAGGCATCATTACATGCCTCTCCCAAGGTTGGGATGCATGCTAGCCTCCCCCAAGCCCATGGGAAAGAGGACAACTAACCAAAACTTGCACAAGATGGAGGGTGAACTAACAATGATACAAGCACACAAAAATAGGACAAAAAAAATACAAAACAAGACTCCAAAATTTACAAGGAGGAGAACCCATGTTCTTCCTCAAAAGTGGGGAAGAGAGGAGAAAGTTCTCCAAAAATTATATTCAAATTGCTTGCACAAAGAAAAAAATCTCCATACCCTCCTTATTGCTCCTAAATTCAATCAAAACCCTCCTTATTCCTCCACCCTTTCTCCAAGTCCTTCTTGGAAGGATTTTCAAACCCCAAAGGGGTTTCCTTACCAAGAATGGGGAAGGAGATTCAAGCCAAATGAATCAACTTCCCCACCTCAACCATTTGAGGGGAAACACTAAGACCCTACAAGGCTTGTCCATCAAGCCTTGAGGATTGAGAGGAAAATCCCTCTCTCTTCCCCCACAACTCCAAAACTCCATCATGCCATATGATGGAGGGAGTAAAACAAGCAAAAACAACCAAAATCCACATACAACAATAACAATTTCAAGCAACCAATCTAACAACTAAAAGGAAAACAACACAAAAAAGACATAAGAGCCTACCTCAAGGAAAGCTCTCCAAAAAGCTTTCCAACTTCAAATTCTCCACTCTTGACTCAAGAAAATCTCAAGCTCCAAATCACCCAAGCATCCAAGCAAGAAGTTCCAAAAAAAAGTCCCTCTCTTTTCCCATGAATGGGAATTTGAAGAGGAGCAAGCAAGCATCCTCACAAATGAGGGGGTGACATGTGTCACCCCTCTCCTTCTTCAAGGTCAAAGATGCCAAAACAAAAGAGAGAAAGGGTAAAATTGTCTTTTTGCCCTCTTCTCCCAAATTCCCCTAAATGTTAGCAAGACAAAATTAGTGAAACTTTTAATAAGCACTCCAATCCACACCCCTTACATGGATGTGACCAAACAAGAGGTAAAGGGGAGGAAAACTCCCTCTAGCCTTGAAAATAAGCCCCCTACCCATTAGGTAGGGTCCAAGGGCTCATTTTTATGTTAGGGGAACTCCCAAGCTAAAAGGGTCCCCAAAAATGCCCAAAATAACCTAATTTCGGGTTTTGCATTTTTGGCACAAGGGTAGAGGGTGTGGGGACCACCCAAGGGTCTCACATGTGACCCTAAACCCTTGTGATTAAGTGACTCATTAAACAAAATCAAAATTTAAATGAAAGTGGGATTATTAACTCCCAAAACAAGTTTACATCATAATTAACTACCCTAAACAAAATTAATAATTCAAAGCACAATACATTACAAAAATTGGGGTCACTCATAGTGCCCAAAATAATAATCTCCTATACTAAGGCTTCACACAATGAACATGGCTAGGACTCAGCCCATGGGCTGCTTGTGCAAGATTGTGTAGCTGGCCTGAATCCCACGTTCTCCTGTAAACCTGTCACCTGCACACTCATTGCACACATTAACCGTACTATCGATAAAATATAAAACAATGACACAATAAGATATCAATAAGTTCTAAACTAGCCTAACATCCTACTGAAATCAAAATGCGACAACGTGCACAATTATACTCAATATTCCAAAAGTTAGACAAGATGATAAAGTGACATATAACCATGGAATTTCCACATGCAACAACTATCCATCAATATAATTATGTTCCAAACACAACATCATATCCATTAGTATCCATGACATCATAAGAAAATGCGACAACATAGAAATTAAGCTAAATTGGCGCTATACGCCTGAATGTCCACACATGTCTAATAAGATCAAATCTCTAATATAATGTCCATGATATAAAACCAACACATGCACATGAGTTTAAATGGTTCTTTCCTTGTAATATACCTCATAGCCATTATTAGGACTACATGATTCGAATACTTCTAGCTAAGCCTTCAACAAAACCAGCGGATACCTAGAACAAAGGGATTCAATAGGGAGACCTGATAAGACCACATCCAAGTTACGGACAATACAAGAGATAAGAAGAGAATGCTCGAGTCCAAGCACAGGTCACAATTCCAGCAACACAAGAAGAACCTCAAAAGAAAAAGGAAGCAACTAAGACATCCAATAGTAAAAGCACTCAAGTGCCTACACCTAAGGCTACACACAAATATCCTTCAGAAGTGGCGTGCACCCCTACTTTGGTAGGTTAATCCCTGTCGCTAGCTAAGGTTCCTGTCTCTACACTCTAGTAACCAAGAAAGGATGTTGATGTTCCTCAAATGCGCAATTCAATGGGTTTTCCATTCAACATTATAGACTAGATGAAGAAGAAAAACATAAATGTTACAATGTGGGATGCCCTGACCATTCCATCCTAGTGTGACTTGTTGCATGAATCTTTAGCCCAACTTCCGCACACTAATCTAACTATTCACAAACCAAATGCTTCCTGTCAATATCCGCTAAGAAGAGGAGAAACAAGGAAACAAAGTTTTTAAAACTCAACCCTTCTATATGTCTTTGATAATAGGAAAACATCTTGTCCATAACTATATGATTGAATCAGGTGCTAGTACTTCTATCATGCCTAAGAAGATTGTTGATGTCTTAGGTCTTAAGTATAACCCCCTGACAAAAGGAGTCTTACAACTCGATGGTTCAACTATCACTACCCTAGGAATCATCAAGGATATTGAGTTAACCCTCCATGCATGTCCAAGTCTAACAATAACTCAAGATGTGTCAATCATTGATCTGCCCCCTTTGTTTGCCTTATGTTTGTCAAGAGATTTTATTGCTAAAGTGGGTGGTTACTTGTCTTCTGATTGGTCTCATATGTTACTTAAGATAAGGTATGGTACCCAATTTACCATACAAGCTAAGACAATATTTTCCTATCATGTAGAGTCATATGTCCCATCCCCTCTCCAAGACAACTATTTAATCTAAGAAGAACAAGCTTTAGTTTCTAAAGAGTAACCTCTTCCACCTTCTATTCATGATCTAGTACTTGATGAGTGGGTGGAGAGGCACCATAAATTTGACCCATATGCTGAAGAGATGGAATCTTATGAAACTGGGCTTGGTACTTACTACATTCTTGAAGAAAGAAGTTGTTTTTCCACGCATGCTCAAGCAAAGTGAAAAGAACACTAGTATATGGAAGTTATACTTTGATGGATCCGAAGCGAGAAAAAATGCGGGAGGATTCTTTCTCATTTCCCTATGGATAAGAAATTATTATTCATGCACAGGTTGTAGTTTAAATGTTTTATCAATATGACAAAGTATGAGGTGCTGGTGTATGGTCTTCTCATTGCTTAAAAGAAGAAGATTAAGGCACTATAGATCTCTGGGAAACATAATTGGTTGTCCACCAGGTCACCAACAAATGCTAGTTAAATAAGAATCTTTTCAAAGCTTATAAACACATAGTTTGCAACCTCCTTGAGATCTTTATGCTCTAAATATGTAGGTGGTGTGTCACAAAATGAATAAGGAATCTGACCAGATGGTTGTGTTTGGTTCACAGTTTTCTCCTATTAAGGAATTTGTCAAAGGAAACACTCAGCACATTAAGATGGTGATTATACCATCCATTCTAGATAACAAGACTAGCTGTAAAATGTTTGATAGTGACACACATATCATCAAGCTCATCCAGAAAGAAGCTAAGTTCTCATCAAGTATGTAAGCATATTTGCATGACATCCATGGTGACCAAGTAATACAGCTAAAGATAAACAAGTTGTCTAAAGAGCTGGTCACCTTAGAGAAAATGTTTAGCCTTGATGATGAGTTCAAGGGTAAAGAAAAGTATATGCATGCCACTCAAGAAGAATGATCTCCAGTCACTATTGTGTGTGCAAAGGAGTTGTTTCTCAGTAAAGATTGTGCTTAGGATGAAAATTAGACCATCATCTCTCTTTGTCCAAAATAGAGTGATAACTTCTCATGGGAGGATGAAGACCTCAAAGGTTTTGATCTAATTGTTTCTCAACACTCCATTAACATTGATTCGAGAGTATCAAGCGCTGTCGACAAGAAATGCGATCGGTCAATCCAAAGATAGAGCCCTTCATGAGAAAGGATTTATCCAAAATCATTACGTGTGTGAATATTTCCTTCAAAGGTTACATCAATGAGTTCATCTTGGTTTACCTTGATGACATTACCTATCTTCTCAAAGTAGAGTGTGGATCACATGGTGCACCTAGAGAAAGTCTTTGAGAGATGCAGAAAGTATGGGGTATCTCTTAACCCCAAGAAGTGTAATTTTGTAGTGGCACAAGGAAATCTCTTGGGCCATGTGGTTTCAAAGGATGGCATCACAATTGATCCTGAGTGTGTTTTAACCATCCAAACTCTTTCCTTCGGCACACAAAAAGGCCTTGTAGTCCTTCCTCGATAAGATCAATTTTGTTAGATGTTTTATCCCTAACTTTGTAGGAATCATTCATTCCATCACCCCGATGGTCAAGTAAGACATAAATTTCATATGGAAAACAAAAGGAAAGGAAATATTCAACAAAATCAAGCAAGATATTTCTTGCATGCCAACATTCATCAACCCAAATTATTCTAAGGATTTCATCCTTTATGCTCATGTCATCGATACAAGTGTTGTTGTTGTTCTCACGCATGAAAATGAAGAAGGGATGGAACAAAAAGTGACTTTATTCTTCCATATGATGAAGGATTATGAATTAAAATATAGTCACATGGAGAAACAAGTCTTCGCCATCATGCACGCACTCAAGAAATTCAAGAGTATACTCGCCACAAATCATATCAAGGTGTTAGTCTCCAACTCTTCTATCATAGAATTCATCATGGGAGTAGAAATCACTGAAAAGAGAGCACGATGGGTGATGAAAATCATGGAGTATGATGTGAATATCAAAGCCACAAAGCTGGTAAGATGTAACATCCTCTATAAGAACCTTTTGAGGACACACACAATGAATCTGAGACTTCATTGTTCCTTGATGAAGCTCTCTCATGTGTAGAACTTGAGTAGAATACAAATCTTGATGTGCATGACTGGATGAAGGACATGATCACATTCCTTTTTGAGGGTGTATACCCTCCTGAATTAAACAAGGAAAAGAGAAGACATTTGAGGTTATAATATATCCCTTATATTTTGATTGATGGAATTATCTTCAAGAAGAATCTTGATGGCATGTTGTTAAGGTGTATCAATGGCGCACAAAATGAAAAAGTGTTAGCATAATTTCACGATGGATTCTTTGGTGGACACTTTTCTACCAAGACTAAAACAATGAAAATCATAATGACAGGTATCTTTTGGCCTACTCTATTTGTAGATATACACAAGTGGGTCACAAATGCAAAGAATGCACTTTCTTTGTAGGAAATAAGAGATTGGTAGCAATTCCCCTCCAACCAATCCAAGCGGATCAACCTTTTTCACAATGGGGTCTTGAATTCATATGCATGATCAATCCAAACTTAAAGAATTTGGACATAGATGGAGTGGTGACAACTATGGAATACTTTACTAGATAGATAGAAGATTTCATGCTTAAGGAATCTTTCGAGTCATTCATCCTTGAATTTCTCGAAGGTATAGTCAAAAGGTTTAGAATTCCTCAAACCATTATCTATGATAATGTAAAATCCTTCCTTGGTACTAAAATCACTTTGATTGGGCTCTAAATATGAGAATCTATCTCGAAGAATTCTTCCAACTATTACCTTCAAGGCAATGGTCTAGCAAGTTCAATAAATAAGAACACGGACAAGTCATGAAACACATAATGCAAATACACCAAAACTCCCGCATACAAAGATCTCACGCGCACTATGGGTAGATAGAATCATAATTATAAAAGAAATAGGTAATTATCCTTATAAAATAATCTATGGCAAGGAGGCTACCCTTCCTTTGATGTTGGTGTTCAACTCATTGGAACTTTCCCAACAACTAGAGCTTGAAGGCATAGACCAAAGAGAAATTAGAATGGCAAAGTGTTTCACACAGAATTTTTGTTCCAGAATAGAGTTATTTCTATCTTTTCATTCTCTTGAGAAACAGATAAGGGTTAGGGCTAGGAGGAATACCTGTTGAGTGTTGGGAAGGTGTGTGCATACCGTAGAGAGATCAGAATGATTGTGAAGAGCTCCTTTTTGTCTAGGAAGGACTACCTGTAAATAAGAATGCAAGACCACCAGATTTTCATTAAACAATAAGTGAGGGAACTTCCTTGGGCCTAGGAAATATTAGACTTCCTTTCAAAGGTGGTCAGTTCCCTTTTAATACAAATTAATGCAAATGATAATAAAGAAGCTATTGCGAAATCACGATTTAGGTACCTTGTTACTAAAAGCAATAGAGACTAAACTACCAATAATAAAATGTCATGTTATTTATTTGGTCACTGGTTATTGATACGTTCAGATCAAGTTATAGGGATAGACAAGGCTGGATATGAGATTGTTTGGAGGTAAATAGGTGAAAGGTTGGTTTTTGGTATAAGTCACAGTGACCGACGCCGGTCACTGGATAACCGACCGCGGTTATAAAACCGATACCAGTAGGGGATAACCAATATCGGTAGGGGCAGTGATTTAGGGGCTTTTAAATGGAGGTTGGTTGTAAGGTGGTTATGGGGTTTAGAAGGTTGGTAGATGGTTGAGGGGAGTAGTAGGGTGATAGAGAAGACTCAGAGAGTGAGAAAGCTGTCTTTGGGGCAATATAGAGATGGATGAATGGAGGTTAGGTGCAGGGTGCTGCCGGGTGGTAGATCCAGGAGTGAGCTTATAATCACTATGAATCAAAAGTTCACAAAGTAGTGTCTAGAAGCATACAAGGTAATAAAAGAGACTACTTACTAGTTTCTGATGCGGATGCAGGTCCAAGGAATGCAGTGGCAAAGGCAAGGCTTAGTTGGGATGATCCAACAATCGGAAGTGAGCTGATGAAGCTATCCTCCGACTCTCCCAATGTTTGGATGAGTGTGATAGTGATCTAGTTACTCAGTTATAGTCTTGGGCTCAATACTCCTCTCTGCAACCTCTTCTCTCTCTCTCACTTGTCTCTCTCTTGCAAATGAATTCGGATCCTTCCAAATGAATTTGGATCCTTTGGTTTTGGTTGGGGGAGGTCATTTACAGGGAACCGATGGCGGTTACCTAACCGACGCTGATCAAGTAGGGATCGATGTCGGTTAGGTCAAAGTTGGCTATTTTTAGTAAAATATCCAACTTTCCTTCCTTTTCTCCCAAGGGGTCAGTTGTGGGCTTGGTCAAGTCATTATTAGGTTCGTTTTGGTGCGGGTGAGGGGTGATGAGTCATGGGTGTGGGTCTAGACCAAGTTATAGGTCTTAATTAGGTTAGTTTAGGGTTAGGGCTAGTTCATGGTGAGGTGGCGAGGTGAGGTGGCAGGGTTGGATATGTGGATTTATTAATTATAAGGTAATTAATAAATAATTAAGTGTGTAAGGTTTAGGTGGTGAGGTAGGGAAAGGTTGCGAGATGAGATGCGGGGCATAGGGAATCGTAAGTCCCAAATTTGGTGTCTACAGGTAGATCTGGTTAATCTTGAAGAATTAAGGAACTCTACCATGATCAAGCTAAAAAAATGTCAATTAACAAAAAATAAACGGTTTGATAGAAAGGATAGGCCCTAAGATTATGAAGTTGGGGACTTAGTTTTGAAATAGTATGCTGACAAAAATAAACTAGGGTGTCATTCAAATTTTGATGCACTTTGGAGTGGCCCATACATCATTCGTTCATGCAAGGATGCTAACTCACCCTGAAATTCACCAAAACTATCATGCAAATAACTCTCCTAGTTATTTGGACAACTTACATAAATATTATGTCTCAGAGATCTTCATTACAAGTGGCACACACCTTAGTTGTCTCCTTAGGACATTCACTTAGTCACTATTTCCTCACACGCTCTTACGCTTCCCCTGATCCCCTTTCTCTTTTTATTTTCCTCTTAGTTCCACTTTGACCTTGCGCACATCTTCTATGCATTTACCTTCTTCCTAGTAGCTATTCATCCTACGCATGTGCCTTGCACTTGCTTCAATCGATAAGTCCTTAGCCCTCTCATGTGACATGTATAATACTTTGTAATAGTTGCACCTTGACCATATGTTCTCTGCTCACTAGTTTTCCACATTTCCTCCATGCGCAATTATGTGTGCATTCCTTTTGTCATCTCCCCACGCCTCAGTCTTCCACGTGCATACCTTTGTACCCTCCTTTGCACCATTCTATGCCATGCCATTCTCTGACACACTTGAGTGTGCCACACGCAACCTATTAAAGTGTACCAAAAGGGTGCCAAATCCTTGTAGCAAATCAATGAGTGACATGTGGTAGAAACGACAAGAAAATTTGCATAGTTGACCATCCTTTGAGCCAATCTGTACGCACTACGTGTCTTGCATGTGCAAATGACTCTGGAAAATTTTTTCCAGTCATATATTTTCCTATAGAGCTTTGATCGACAAGTGCCTAGTCTAAGTAAATAGTTGTTGACGTAGGTTACAGTGCTAGATATTTAAATTCAAATTCTTGGTGGATATGGTAGGTGAGAAATGGGAAAATTTATTTTTGGGCATTAATGAGTAGATATGATTACTCCAACCACCTGATTTGATCTGATTCACCCTTTTTCCTTCTCTAACATGCCAAACAGACTTGGGGAAATGTATTTGACATATTTACAAGTGGATTTGCAGGCATTAAATGCTTCTTGTTGGTGGTTACATTTCAAATTCAGATTTTCCCTCCTTCTCTTCTTCTTCCATGGATTCATATATAAATGTAAGAGTTGGGCTCATTGTTAATGTTGGACACTTTGGATCCTTATGCACTTTTCTAAGGACTTCATATTTTTGTATTCTGAGTCGTAGACCTCTATATCTGGCTCGTGCATGTGTATATCAACCTTTTTCACCTTTGTAATAGTTCTGTGCATTTTTGGAAGTAATGAAAGCATCGCTTTGTGACTATTTTCTATCCTAAGTGTTTTTATATTCTTTCTTCTTTCCTTTCTTTTGCATTGCGTTCTTGTTGTGTCATTCTACGACCCTTGTAGTTACATTTTTAGTTTTGTTCCATGAAACTAATCTGGTAAACATGTCTTAGTTTTGCTACATGTTCCTAGCCTTCTTTCATGTATTTCCCTTCATTTTTACTCAGAACGGATAGTGTTCATTCCTCTTTTTCTAGTGCTATCACCTTCCTTGGATTATTTTCCCTTATATCCCTAGTCCCTTGGAATTATTATCTTAGTTTTCCTTTTTAGCATTAGGAGTAGTAGTAGCAATAGAAATAGATAGAGGAACCGACCTTCTCTAGAGATTCGTCTCAAGCACACAAGGTCCCATAACTTGGATACGGTTCTATTGCTATCTCAAATGACTCAGTTCTTCTAGCTCTAAGACACGGGTGCAAGTTTTGCCTCCAACAAATACCTCGATAAGTGTGCAAACACTTGATGATGATTCTCTCACATGAATTAATCAAAGTAGTGATCATTTTCATGGTATAAATGAGTCATTACATAGAATAAATTTACATATGATTACCTTCTTAGAAAACATTTTTGTGTTCTAAAGAACTTGGATATAAACAAACACATACAAAGGAAGATAAAAATGTTGAACAATGTTAGAATTTAATGTATATAACCTTGATCCCCTCCCATAAAATAATTCAAACTTGTTTTCCACTCAACTAACTACTGTTATCGTGTTAATTAATTGTCTAGTCATTGAAATTTTTCTTGCCATTGGATTTTTTTAAATAACCCCCACCAACGCCCCTACCACGTGGCCCCCTTTCTGCAAGTTCTCCCATTTATTTCCTCCCATGGACGTGAGACTCCAAAGATGCACTTTTCATGAATTTTTTTGGGTCCGCCTTTATAAATGGTTGTGGATTTTTATATGGGTCCCAATACATATTTTAATATACGTGGGAATGTATATTGTTTTGGGTCCATCTTTTGGGGGATATTTTTGTGTAGGAAAGGAAAATTTTTATTTTTATATATACGAAAATATTATATAAAATTGGTAAGGGGGTATTATACATACATACATACATACATACATACATACATACATACATACATACATACATACATACATACATACATACATACATACATATATATATATATATATGCAACAACATATTGAAAATACTCTCATCATAAAATACAGAGAAGAGAGAGAAGAGAAGCAACTCAAGGAGATAAAGAGAAATAAGAAAATAGGTGCAACAACACGGTGAAGAAGAAAGAGGAAAAATACGAGCAATAACTCGTGAAAGAGAAACAGAAAGAAAACAAAGAAACAACTTTGTGATTGTAAAAGGTTTTTGTTTAAATAAAATATAATACATTTATGTGTGTTTTATTTTTCTTTTGGTTGTTTCTTTCCCTTACTAATTGCATTTGACACTAAAATTTGCTAACATTTTTAGTATCGAGTGAACAAAAACTTAGACCCACTAGTTTTTGAGTTTTTATTTTTGGGTTGAGTTGTAATGGCTTCTAGCAGTAACTCTTGGCAAAAAATCTGAATATTTAATGGGAATAACTATGACATTTGGTGCATTAAAATGAATACTTTGTTCTCTTCTCAAGAGCTATGAGAACTAGTTGAAAATGGATATGTAGAGGTATCGCACAGTGTTGCATTCAATTCATTGACACAAGCACATAAGAATGATTTAAAATAAAATAGAAGAAAGGATGCAAAATATTTAAGCTATATCCAGAATATAGTCATAGATTCAGTATTTTCAAGGATAACAACAACTACAAATTCTAAGAAAGCTTGTGATACCCTGCAGAATACATATCAAGGCAGTGATAAAGTAAAAGTTGTAAGACTGCAGATGCTAAGGAGAGAGTTTTAAAATATTATCATGAAAGACTCAAAGTCTATAAATTACTTATTTACAAGGACTGTGACCATTTTCAATCAGATGATGACAAATGGTGATGTGGTAGAAGAACACAAAATCATAGAGAAGGTATTGAGAAGCCTTCCAGTCATATTTGACCCAGTTTTGGTAGCCATAGAAGATTCTAAGGACTTAATAAAAATGAGTTTTGATGAGTTGATGGGTTCTTTGAAAACCCATGAATAGAGGATGAGTAGATCAGCCAACTCCTCCATGAACAAGCCTTCAAAACAAATACAAATGTTAGAGGTAGGAGGAGGAGCATATAATAGAGGAAGAGGAATATTTAGTAACCAACAAGAAGGTGGAAGTCAAAACCACTATCAAGAGCCAAAGGAAAGACAAAGGATCAACAACACTTTGAGAGGTGGTTCTACACAAAGGTATGACAAATCAAATGTGTAATGTTATTACTATTAAAAAGTTTGGGCACTATGCCAGTGAATGAAAAAAGAAATAACATGATTTTAGAAATAATAATCATAATGTAAGCTTCTCAAATGAAAAAGAAGTTGAACCTGGTAAGAATGAAAATGGTGGAGCCTTCTTTTTAACTTGCAATGCAATGATTGAGCAAGGAAAAAGAAAGTATGATATTTTGATAGTGTTTTGCAGTAACTACATGTGTGGGAAAAAAAGATGCTTATTAATATAGATGAAGCAATCAAATATGAAGTGAAGATGGGAATAGACAATAAGCTTCATGTTATGGGTAAAGGCATAATATCCATTCTCACCAAGCAAGGAGACAAGAAGCATATACATAATGTTTTCTTTGTTCCAAGGTTGAAGTATAATCTTCTCAGTATTGGAAAACTTGTCCAAAATGGATATAAGGTGAATTTTGAAAATGGAGAATGTGTTTTATATGACAAAGGTGGAAGCAATAAGCCAATTGTATTTGTTCAAATGACACAAAATAGAATGTTTCCTTTGAGGATGCAAAGTGTAGTAGTCATAGTAACGTTCAAAATAATAACCATTGATCAATCCATTCTTTGGCATCTCAGGTATGGGCACTTGAGTTATGGTGGATTGCATGTTCTTTATAATAAGAAAATGATTAAATAGTTTCCTCCTATTGAATAACCAAACAAGTTTTGGAGGCATGCATATTGGGGAAGCAACATAGAAATGCTTTTCCCTTAGGTAAATCTTGGAGAGAAAGCTCACCACTTGAGCTTATACATTTAGATTTGTGTGGTCCCATGAAAAATCCCTCCATGTATAAAAGTGTATATTTCATTACCTTTATTGATGAATTCAGTAGAAGGATGTGGATTTATTTTTAAAAATAAATAAAAAACATTTGAATTATTCAAATAGTTCAAGGCCATGGTTGAGAAGCATAATGGCCATTATATAAAGACATTGAGAACAGATAGAGGGGAGAGTATATATCAAATGAGTTTTTAAACTTCTGTAAGGAGCATGGGATCAAGAAAAATTCATAGCAAGGTATACACCTCAGCAAAAATGGTGTAACAAATAGGAGGAATAGAACCATTCAAGAAATGGAAAGAAGTATGTTGAAAGCAAGAGGATTGTCTGATGAATTTTGGGTAGAAGCAGTTGAGACAAAAATATATTTTCTTAATAGATGTCCTATGAAGAGCATGAAGAATAAAATACCTCAAGAATCATGGAGTGGAAGAAATCCAAGTGTTGAACACATGATTTTTTGGATGTGTGGCATATGCACATATGACAAAGCAAAGAAGAACAAAATAGAATAATAAAGGAGAGAAGTGCATTTTTATTAGATATAGTGAGCAATCAAAAGATTACAGATTATATAATCCAATTACTAAGGAGTTGATAATCAGTCGGGATGTTCAATTCATTGAGGAAACATCTTGGGAAGATGCACAAGTAGTGGAGCAGCCAAAAACAAATGTAAATGCACCTATCATTGTGCTTGAACCAATAAAAGGAAGAGAAAACAATGTACCAAGTTGGACACCCATTTCTCAAAGGGGTGAATCTTCAAATGGAAGTAACCAAAAAAGCATGCAAGGACCAGATAATGAAGCATCTTCATCATCATCAGACTCATTACAACAACAAGGAAGAATGAGGAATGTACAAGAGATCTATGACCAATTAAGGTATGAAGAAAATGAAGATGAAATGATTAATTTTGTTTTATTTTCAAGAAGACACTGATCCTATTTATTATGAAGAAGAAATTAAAGAAAATAAATGGTGTGAAGCAATGGATGAATAAATGCATGCAATAGAAAATAATCAAACATGGGAGTTAGTAGATCTTCTTGAAGGAAAGGAAGTCATTGGAGTCAAGTGGGTTTATAAAACCAAAACTACTCCCGAAGGAAAAATTGAAAGACACAAGGCAAGATTAGTTGTCAAAGGCTATAAAAAAATCTTGGACATGATTATAATGAGACATTTGCTCTAGTAGCAAGGCTAGAGATTGTGAGAACAATTATTTCCATAGTTTCTCATCATAAATGGAAATTCCATCAAATGGATGTAAAATCATCTTTTCTGAATGGAGTGCTAGAAGAAGTGGCATGAAAGAAAAGTGTACAAGCTGAAAAGAGATTTGTATGGTTTGAAACAAGCACCAAGGGCTTGGTATAGTAGGATAGATTCCTATCTAATTAGTAATGGATTTAGCAAAAGCAAAGTAGTGAGCCCACACTCTACATCAAAGTAAACAATGGTGAGATTTTAATTGTTTTTTTGTATGTAGATGATCTGATTTTTACTGGAAATTTAGAAAAAGAAATTGATGAATTTAAATCAACCATGAAGAAAGAATTTGAGATGAATGATTTGGGATTGTTGAAGTATTTTCTTGGCATTGAAGTCAAGAAAATAGATAAAGGAATTTTTATATGTCAAACAAAGTATGAAAAAGGAAGTTTTACAAAGATTCAGAATGTTGGATTGCAAACCAAAATCTACACTAACTGAATTAAGTTTAAAATTGACCAAAGAATATTGCAGCAACAATGTGGATCCTACAAGGTATAAAAGTATGGTAGGAAGCTTGATGTATTTAATTGTTACAAGACCAGACATTATGTATGCAGTTAGTTTGATTTCCAGATTTATGGAGACACCAAAAGAGTCTCATTGGCAAGCAGGAAAATGAATACTGAGGTATGTAAATGGAACAAGGAATTTTGGAATTTTATATGTTGTTAATAATGATTTCAAATTAGTTGGATACACAGATAGTGATTGGGCAGGTAGCCTTGATGATAGAAAGAGCACATTTGTATATTTGTTTAATGTTGGATTAGAAGCCATTTAATGGACTTCGAAGAAACAATCTGTAGTTTCATTATCCACATCAAAAGAAAAGTATATTGTAGAAAACAAAACTGCTTGTCAAATGACTTGGTTGAAAATAATCCTATCAGATTTGCAACAAAATCAACAAGGAAATTTTATGATTTTTATGATAATATGTCTTCGATTACATTGTCTAAAAACCTAGTTTTTCATGGAAGGAGCAAGCGTATTTCAATCAGATACCACTTCATTCATTAATTGGTAGAGAAAGGAGAAATTGAGCTAAAATTTTACAGGTCCGAGCAACAATGACTAGCTAGCATTTTTACCAAACCTTTGTCAAAGGAAATATTTGAGTATTTGAGAGAAAATCTAGGTGTCATAGATGGACCGTCCAACTTCAGAGATTAATTTTTGTTTGGCTCAAGATTAAGGGGGAGTGTAAAAATTTAATGTATGTAACCTCGAGCCCCTCCCATAAAAAAATTCAAACATGTTTGCCACTCACCCAACTACCTACTTGTCAAAGTTAATTAATTGTTTGGTTGTTGAAATTTTTTATTTCCGTTGGAAAAATTTAATTTCGTAACCTCAAGCCCCTCTCATAAAAAAATTTCAAACCTATTTTCCACTTAGCCAACTACCTACTATCAGCTTAATTAATTGTTTGGCCGTTGAAATTTTTATTTCCATTGGAAAAAAATTTAAACAATCCCCGCCAACATCCCTACCACATGGCCCCATTTCGTGAGATCTCCCATTTATTTCCTCCGCGGACATGAGACTCCGGATGCACCTTTTTAATGATTTTTTGGGTCCGCCTTTATAAATGGTCATGTATTTTTATATAGGGCCCAATGCATATTTTAATATATGTGGGAATGTATCTTATTTAAAGTCCATCTATTTGGGGCATATTTTTGTGCAAGAAATGTTTTTTTTTTTTTTTATAAATATGGAAATATTATATAAAATTGGTCGTGGGGATATTATATAAATATGCAACAACATATTGAAAATACTCTCAACATAAAATATAGATAAGACAGAGAAGAGAAGTAACTCAAAGGAGATAGATAGAAATAATAAAATAGGTGCAACAACACAATGAAGAAGAAAGAGGGAAAATGTAGAGAAATAAAATTACAGAGCAACAAATTCATGAAAGAGAAACAAAAAGAAAAAAAAGCAACAACTCTGTGAATGTACAAGTTATTGGTTTAAATCGAATATAATAAATTTGTGTGGTTTACTTGTGTTACGGTTGTGTCTTTCCCTTACTGGTTGCATTTGGTACTAAATAATTCCAAGAAACAATTCATTAAGGGGTATCACTTTTTCCCTATAGAGTCCAATGTCAACCAAAATATAAAACAAAACTAATAGAATTTTTACGAATGAACTCATCTCTACCCTAACAAGGTGTGTTTGAGAACTAGTGAGTGCCTAAACCTATCAAAACATAAATCATTATGGTTAATATGTAAACCACACAATAAATAACCAATGTTATGTTCCCACCAACAATATCTAATAACCACAACAACATGTACAACAACCGTAACACTACCCTATAAACACTCAAATTCAACAATTCACTCTTTAAAACTACTAGTTTTGACAATATATTATTGCCAATATAAATAAAAATTTTACATTCCCACTCAACACAACATGAGGTATATTTTTCAACTTGTTTATCCTTGCACAATGACATGTCAAAAAATTGTGATAATATAATGTAAAAAATCCATACAAAACATCAAGTAATAACTTCCAAACTTTAGATTGTATGTTTTCCTTTCCTAGTCAAGGTCCTAGAATTTGGTCAAGGTAGAGTTGACAATTTTTGCACTCGTAAAAAATGGGAAACTCAAAAAAAAAAATCGATGGAAGAAATTTATGAAATGAACCTAACTAGGGGATTCATACGTTTTATTATGTTTTTTCATTACAAAGAATTGATTAAATACATGTAATCTGAACTATGTGTCTTTGTGACAAAATGTAACACCTCACATAGACTACCATTCCATGTTCATCTTCAGAAAGGAAACACAAATGCCCCGAAGGACTAATGTATTTTCCTTGATGAAGGCAAGAATTGATTTAGGTGAAATGTTAAATTAATGAGCAAAAACATAGTTGCGGTTTACGAAAGAGTTCATTATTAAGTTACATGTACATCAAAACTCATTATTTCTTCATGTTAAATACATTTAATTATGTGATCGAGTTGTTTATTTCATTATACAATCAATATCCATCATAAAATTTGAATGCATAAAGAAGTATACAAATCAATTACATAAATTAATGTTATTTATTCACGAAGAAATTCAATGTTTCCCACAAAACGTGGGATGTAACTCATAACTACTTGAAGAAAGAAGTACATGTGCATAAATTCAAAAGTAAAGAGTATAGAGAAAACCCATCTTTTCCTTGGTTTTTCTTATAATCTTCTTGTTTCAGATTCTAGCTCCATCTTTTATCCCGTGTTATCTAGCAGCCTACAACGTATCTCGAAAAATAAAATAAAGGGCATCAATATAGAGCTCGGGGTTTAATCTGTACTCATGTCTTGTCTAAGCGCATGCAAATGAATTTCTTAATATAATAAACATAAGGTACATCGAGAGAAAAATTTAGATTTAAGAAAGCAAAGTAATTTACAAGAGCACATATGATTCCTAGAATCATGATAGAAAAAAGAAAGAGAAAGAAAAATATGGAACATAAGAGAGGCCAAAAATCCTAATTATTTTCTAACTATTTTCTTAAGTGTGTAGGTACATGTTATAGCAGAAGAGATCAATACATATTTTAAGATTTTGTACTGTCAAGTATAGATTGCACTCAATGATCAAGCATTTTTCAAGAACAAAGAGAAAAGACTCACTCATGAATTTCAAATTTTGAGATATCCATATCAAATATCAAAAGGAATCAAACAAATAATCAAACACAGATGAATCAACAATACAATGATTTCATGATAATGAAATGGATATCTACTTATCATTTTCAGATTATGAGCCATCAATGAAGATCAAATGGAACAACTATGATCACAACAAATAAAACATATTGCATTAAAAGAGTTCATTGCAGATTTATAAGATTTTCCAGCACATGAATTAGGAGCAAAAATAAAGATTCTTCAAGATAAAATAGAAGTTCATCTTGCAAAGTATAAGTATAATCAAGACACATGCTACAGATAATCAAGAGTGAAGACTTAGTTGAAATACATTCACAATGAAAGAAATAAACATCTCATCCTAAATGCTAGAAATTTCAAAGGTTTCCATCCATGTAAGCATCAAAGTACAAGTGCAGTTATTCAAAGAACATGTAACTTATCAGAAAATTACAATCATGCCTTGCAGAAGGCTCAAAGGTCAAGCTTTCCATGTTTCAAACTTCTTAGAACCATAACTTTACAAGTCTTCAATAAAGTATCAACAAAAGGAAGTGCTTTTAATGCTCCTTTATGGAAGTATAATGTCCTGACAAATGTTTCATTCTTCAGTTGAATCAAGATAACACATAGCTATATGATTGAAAAATCAATGGAAGGAGAGAATAGCTAAGCAAATAATAAAATAATGTGATCATTCTTGCTTTGTGAAGGAACATGCATGCATTTTCAAAAAATACAAATTTTGCAAACAACTAGAAAAGTAGAAGATTTTCAACCAGTTTCAAAGTAAGTGCCTAATGCACATGTTTAAGACTTCATAAAGGATCAACAACCAAGAAATAACAACATTCGAAGGGTTATTTTTTTTTCATTTAGTTCATCAATCACTAACTTAGAATCAATTTCATCTGTAATATGAAATAAAGTACCAAACAATCTTAAGTTCATTATTCCATTTCAACACCATTTGATCAAGTGATCACAAGAAGACTATGATAGTAGAATCACTCTAAATCAACAAAGTTTGTGTTGTTGTGCATGGTACTTGAGTAAAGGAAACACTTCAATGGTACAATATCTACAAAAGCAAAGGCTCACTTAATATAAATAAGGAAAAGATACTTTTCAAACTATTTGTGTAGGTTATTATTTATCCTTTTATTTATTTACCAGGATAAATCTTACACTTGTGTTAGCCCTAAACTTTTTGGGTTAGCTTGCTTAGGTGTACTAGTTGTGTGGAGTTAGCTTACTAGTTGTCATTGAGTTAGCTTACTAGTCTTTTGGAGTTAACTTAACTACCAAAAGTGGGAGTTATTCACCATTGATGTAGATAGTAGTTGCACTTCCCTCCTCCTATATGTACATCTTTCTTATTGAATAATTCAAGTCATTCTATTGTAATGTATTGAACATTATGGATTATGATGGATTTTCATATATGGTATTTAACTCTTTTGTCTTGCAAATCTAATGTGGTGTGCTATTATCATTCGAGATCATGACTTGGAACAATCTTATTTTCATTCCTTTCATGGTATCAAAGTGATAGATGATGTATACATCCATCTGTAAGTTTTTCTTGCAAACAAGGGTTTATTATTTTCATGTATTTGGAATTTGTTAGTAATTTTTTGCAGCATGCATTTTTATGCAAAACAGAGTGCGGCATTAGATTTGGAAGGTGCCAAAACCCTAGAATCGATTGTAAACTCGACCATGTTTTGAGATAGTCAAATTTGGATGCAGATCTATACCCTATGGGTGCATTCTTTTATCCATTGGATATAAGTGTGTACCTTCGGATGCATTCTTTTACCCTATGGATATTTCAGTTTTGGATGTAGTCTTTTATCCACTGGACACAGATCTGTACCCTCTAGGTGCATTCTTTTATCCATTGGATATAAGCGTGTACCTTCCAGATGCATTCTTTTACCCTCTGGATATTTCTATTTTAGATGCAGTCTTTTATCCACTGGACACAGATTTGTACCCTTTGGGTGCATTCTTTTATCCATTGGATATTAACGTGTACCCTCGAATGCAATGATTTACCCTCTGGACATTTAGGTTTTGGGAGCAGACTTTTATCCTTTGGTCGCAAGCATGTATTGTGTGGATGCACTCTTTTACCCTTTGGACATTTGGGTGTCATGTGTACCTTTTAAAAAGATCAGCATTAAAATATTATTTTAATAGCAAAACCTTGTAGAGCTCATAACTTTTGATCCGTAGCTCGGATTAAGGTGATTTTTTTAAATTGTGTATTTTTTCGAGATCTACGCATTGGTGACATTTTTATACACATATTTTAAATGTAAAAGGTAATTTTACTCATTGTAATATTTACATGCACTCAATTATAAAGTGCCAAATTCGGGAGGGTGTTGTGATCACTTGTGGATGCAATTTCGGTTGAGCCCTACGTCCTAAAATTTTTGGTATTGCATTCTTGTATCTATGGGTGTATACATTTATATCTCTCTTGTTTGTTGAGATATTTTAGATTTGTATTTTCGACACTTTTTTTTGGCATGTCAATAGTCTCTCTTATGGGGGAGCTATTATGGTGGTGCCCAGTGTTAGTTTGTCAGTGTTCGAGTAGTTGATTTTGACAACTCATACAAATCTATGGTATCACTCTACCCATTCTGTAGCATGGGAGGGTGTGGTGTTGATCTTTTGCTTCTTCGTGTTTCATGTCCTTGGCTTTTTCTTGGATCATGACACTCTTATTTATTTGGATCTCGTGTCTCGCCTTATTGCCTTGGTTGTTCTTAGATCATGGCACACCTATTTGTAACATGATTGATCAAATTATGTTTGGTGTTTGTTTTTACTTTTGACATCACTCCATTGACAGTCTCCTTGCATGGAGCTATTCTAGTGAAGCCCAGTGTCGCTTTTTTTTTTGAGTTATATGATCGAGTAGTGGATTCAGACCATAGTGCACACCACACTTCTTCAGCATTGTATGCATTTTGGAGCCAAGCTTTTGAGGATATCTTGTAGTAGGATTTTTCTCTCTACTTTGTTATTACTAGTTTTGGGTACCTTATGGTGTCCATTTTTCCCAATTGTTGTACGTGGGTACCTCATCAGGCCTTGTTGCCGAGACCCACCTTCTTTTCCACCCACCTAAGCTATGCTTACGGGAGGGTGTTAGTGTAGGTTATTATTTATCCTTTTATTTATTTATCAGGATAATTCTTACACTTGTGTTAGCCCTACACTTTTTGGGTTAGCTTGCTTAGGTGTACTAGTTGTGTGGAGTTAGCTTACTAGTTGTGTTGAGTTAGCTTCTCAGTTATGTGGAGTTAGCTTACTAGTCTTTTGGAGTTAACTTAACTACTAGTATCAGTTAGTGGGAGTTCTTCACCACTGATGTAGGTAGTAGTTGCACTTCCCTCCTCCTATATGTACATCTTTCTTATTGAATAATTCAAGTCATTCTATTGTAATGTATTGAGCATTATGGATTATGATGGATTTCCATATATGGTATTTTAGTTCTTTTGTCTTGAAAATCTAATGTGGTGTGCTATTATCATTTGAGATCGCGGCTTGGAACAATATTATTTTCGTTTCTTTCACAAACTTGAATCAGCAGGAGGTGACTCATATTTTAGAAATGACAATAAAAATCCTTCTAAGAGTAGAAATCATCACAATATTGAGGTATAGATGTTGAGCTACAATGATCAACTACATGTACATGGAATAGTTCAAGTATCAAATAAATAGAATTCAAATTTAAGTCAAGCTACAATTGAAGTGTAACTATAACCATCATAAGAGGCCACTATTAGATGAATGGACATTATACATATTACAACTATCAAGAAGAAAGACAACCATTAAAATTCAACCTGGGACAGATAGTTGCAAATAATTCATTTCAATCTACAATACATGGTACATTTCTCCTTTCAGAGATACAAAAGGTTTTATTGGTCACATAATGATCATTCACAGTCAAAAATAAAGAAATGAAAAGTATAAGGTTTTGAATTTTAAATATTGCAAGCTCTCAATAACTTCCAAGAACATGCCACATGAAAGGCATACCACAAAATACATCTTGGACAATGAAAATATCACATAGAAAGTACATAATTGAATTATACTCTCAACACGCAAGTACAGGTGAAGAAAATATCAACTTACAACATCAATAACATGGTATAATACCAATTACAGTTGCTACTTAAAAGCATATCTAATTATCATGAATCCCATAATATGAATGGAAAAGATACATTTGCAGTAATGAAGAACAAGATGCAAAAAGTGTCACATAAATAGCAAATCTTTGAAGCAAAGTAGGAGTATAGATTACAGAAATTCACAGAATTTGATCCTTCATGACGTGACAAAGATACAATTTTTGAGGGATACATCAAAAATCAAGTGTTTCTTTCAGACCATAGTACACAAAGCCCAAATATCAGACAATATATCAACTTACAATCAATCTATATAAATGGAGTTGTTGTTGTATTGACATAAGAAACTCAGTCTCTACTAAAAAGGCATAGTAATGGTGTGACCCTAAGAAAAGGAATGGTGAGTTGAAGGAGAAATTACCTGCTCAGTTCCAATTTAAAAGTTGAGCTATGCAAATAGGAACCTAGCTTGAAATAACAGTGTGCCTGAAATCTGTGTATGTATAATCAAATACAGAACAGAAGCTCAACGCAAAATAAAATCATAGTTTTATCCAAATAGTTCAGCCATCAGCTTCACAGACAAAACATAAGATATTTATATGTAAAGTAAGCATGAATGATAATAGCTATGGTTAAAACCACTCTATTTTTGCCTTATCAATATAGGGATTCCAAACAGAGCATGAAAAGGATAATGGCGAATGCAAAGAAGAAATGAGCTCGATTTTTGAATGAACAGAAGAAATAATGCATAGAACAAATCATTGAACCTACTTAGGGGGAACACATCATAATCTTAGCCATGAATATGGGACAACAATCAGAGAAGATAACCATTTCATGTTCAAACAAACAGACAACCAAATGAATTGAGTCCAACTCATGAAACCCACAAAATATCTCCATACGTAGTAAAAAGTAACGAAACTAAAACAAGTTTTTGAACTCGATTTCAACAAAGAACATAAAAGAAGAAACATTTCAAATTATCACAGCATATAGAATCCAATAAGTGTGAAGTAATGTTCACATTGATTAAGAAATAAAGGTCACCTCCTTTCCAAGTAATAGACAAGATTCACAAGCTTGTATCAGAGCTCGAAAAGATCAATAATGGAATTCATTCGTGTTTTCAACATCATAACCCTCAACATAGAGTAAAATGGCCAAAGATCAATCATCATAGAGATTCATGGAACTCACAGAGTTCAAAAAATATAAGAAAATGAGCTCCAAACTCACGGCGAACCCAAACTAATCAAGAGTGAGCAAGTAAAAACAAAAGTGTAGTGAAAAATCTAAATATTCAGAGATCTGAAATGACATTTATCTCGAATGAGTTAGTCATCGAAGGTCAAAGAATGAAAAGAATTTCCAAGTCTCGGCTCATTCAAGGCTCAAATGATCAAAGTGACACCTTATAATGTTTTCAGATCTTAAACCAGAGAAAAAATGATAAAATGTGTAAGTATTCGCATATACAGAGCTTCATGAGTCAAGAGAGGATTGAAATCGAGCTCGGGATCACACAAAAATGGTGGCGACTGAAATTTTTGCCATGGATTTTCCCATAACTCGAAAATACAAAGTGAACAATGAGTTAGGGTTGAGTTGTTTTACCAACTCAACTCAACCCCCACAAACCTAACTCGACCTGAGTTAATGGTTCGATGGCCGAGATGATCATAGTACAAGATCAGATGATAAAAAATGCAAACCATGGTCTAATCACCTGTCTTCCAGTTTTAGAGTTTCAATGATCAAGATCAAATCATGCAAAGATCAAATGGTGTGCATCGTAAGTCATAGACCAATTACCAAGCTAAAGAATTGGCGGTTGTGAATCATCAAAGTACCATGATCAATGGTGGCAGATCAATAGTGAATTCAATGTAATCCAACTACCCCATTTTCTAGGTTCGAAGATCAGTGGTGTAGATCAGACAGACAAAGATCAACGGTCCTCATCGGATGTAATTAACACAACCACGGTTCAAAACTCCACTGGAGTTAAGTATAATCACCGACAAAGCGAGCGATGGGTTGATTCATTGTGAAGAGGGGGCCAACCCCAATAAGTTGAAAATTATTGCATTGACCAGATTAAGGTCCAAACCTTAGTGCAACAAAATCAAAATGCCGACAACAATGATCAATCAAATGATTATTCAAAAATCCAAAACCATAGTATATGTGCTAACTAAATCAAAAGGTAAAACATTGTTATTCCTGATAGGATTAATAAAAAAGGAGGCCCAAAAGGTATACATTTATAACCTTATGAAGAGTAGTATATGCCATGTCTAAATCAGAAAGGGGGCCGACCACATAGAATGGTTTGACTATTATAAACAATGATACATACCAATGATAAAATGCCCCATGATTATATATGGTCAAGGTTAAAAGGCCAATGATGTCAAATTGTATATATTAACATTAGGAAATACCTTAAAATTTTCTAAGGCAACATGTACAAAGGGATAAGATTCTATTACTACATGTGCACAAATGGCCCCACAAAACTACAAAGACAAAATTTGAGCATATACACATGCACAGGTGGTCCCCACAATGAGGGAAAATTATTTTGCTAAGTAGTGGAATAAAAGCATTATTTTGCTTGTAGAGGAGCATTTTGCATGTGTTCACAAGAAGACAAAACAACAAAGAAGTGCACATATGTCAACATCAGAGATCATGAAGACCAATTTTTCTAATTACCTTATTTTTCACAAAATAAAGGTATTATTTTCTTGCACATGCTTGCAGGTGGTCCCCACATTGGAGGGTGAATGTTTTGCCAATTTCAAGACAAGAATTATTTTTGTTGTGTATCAAAATTTATCTTTGCAAGTGGATCAAATTACAAGTGCTACATCAAGCAGAAGAAGACAAAGATTGCATGCACATTGAGAAGACATGCATAGCAAGCAAGCACTATTATTAGCTAAATTATGCAGCCAAATTTATTAAAAATAGATCAATCATCCGCACTTTGAATGGAATTTATTTTTGTAACTAAGTTTATTAATGTCTTATTGTAATCAACATGTCTATTTTTATTCCTTTTTTTATTCATGATAATAAGGTAAAATTAACATGCATGGGTGAGTATAAATTTTAGCCTATTTTTAGGATGGGTTGGGTGAATAATTTTGCTATATATTGTGTGCATTGACAAAGCATAGGGGGGACTTTTTAGACACATGAGTGCTCAAAACAATTTTTCTACCAATTTTTCCTTGAATGAGAACTGATTTTTGCCTTCCCAATTATTTGTAGTGGTATGTATCTTTTCATTAATTCTTGTGAATGTCAATTCCCGATTAATCATCTTACCTTGCTACAAATTTGGTATTTTCTACATAATCTTAGTGTGCATGTTTATCTTGTTGTGTTGTTGTGATTTATCCCTCAATACATAAGTGTTTTTTCCTTAATATTCTACTAAAAACCATTGGTTCATGCATCCAAAATTCATTCTCAATTTTATTTTGCATATACTCAGTCAAAGACCTCAATAATTTTGGTGTATCACCCTTTTCAATTTCAGTTATATTCATCCTTTTACCCTCAAAACCCCAAAAAATTAGTTTAGGATACATCAAAAAGCAACCGGCCTTGATACCGGAGACTCACCTCAACAATAGGTATACCCACACTGAGGTGTTTCCATTGTATATACGAAAGTGAGAGATCAAAGCAAGCTTAGAACCCCTGCTGTCATCTCTCAACCATGGTGCACTTTTGAGAGATAACAAGTAGTATATCTAGTCTTATATGACTTGTATGATCTTGGAATGACACATCCTCCAACTTTTCTTTCAAATTCATATCATTTTTTTGTCTTCTTATCTCGTGGGCTAACCTTTGTTGGATAATTCATTTAAAAAAGCCAATATAAGAAAATAAACACTACCTTATTTGTGAACCTCAAAATCTTATAGAACTACATTGATACACTCACTTCTAACTCTTGCAAAAGGCACCCAAGAATACCTAAATATTTAAATAGAACATCTACGAGTTATTAGGGCAACAATCTCTGTAGGTCTAAAGCTTCTTACCAAGTTAAGACACAAATATCTCTCATCTAGAAGCACTCAAACATCCCTTTCTTGAGTATCTTAGAAAGAGACAACACAAATTAAGCATTTTCAAAGGTGGTTTTCAAATCTAGTTGTATTCATTTAGATATCACATGTTTGGTGGATAACAACATGCAGTTTGAGGGCTCTTTGAAGTAGTGTCAACATCAATGGTGCACAAGGGGTTCCCATAACCCAAATAATATTTGTTTCACAGGACTTCCCATCCATAGTTAGGCTTTGAGACCATGATCCGAGAATTTAAAGAGCTTCACAATATGATCATAAATTATGGTTTGATAGTAACAAATAGTTCCAAGAAACTAACAAGTGCGAAGTTATAGAGCCCAAAACCAAACAAGTCCAAGACCATACAAAAGGGTCAAGAACATACGGTATGACCTTAATAGAGTTGTAGGATCCTACCCCTTGTCAAATTATAGATAAAATCTCAGAAACAAAGCATCCTCAATTTCAGACCTCCCTATTCTAGCAATGCATCCTCCTAAAAATTTCTAGAATCATCTATAATCAACTAAATGCAATCACTCCTTTGTGTTTTGAAGTTCATATCTTATCTAGCATATCAATTACAAGCATATAAGTGTTATTCGATTGTGTTAATTAATTTCAGAAGTTATACAGTTAGAATATTCACATGTTGCTAACCTTTACATCCACTAATTCACTAAAATCAATTAGGTTTCATGTTGAATCTAACTAGGGTGTAAACATTTCGGTGAACCTGACATTGTATATTACACTTTCTTTCAAACCTTTGTTGTCCCAGGGCTTTGAATCTACATTATCTATTCAGATTCAAACCTAATTTTCATCTCTCACTTGCCCTAATTCTAGTTTCTATTAGGAATTATTATTCTAGCGCTCACATTATACTTACGGAGTGGTAAATGCAATTTATAAATGCGATGTAAATGTGAGTGAGTTGTTTTATATTAGTGATTTGTTATAACAAATCACTTAATATTGTTTTGTATGGAAGATCTATTTTAACAACTCTACGTATTAGTTTGTTAGTGAGAAGATTACGGGATATCTCATAATATTGAGGAGAAGCAATGTCTTATAAATATGCAGAGTCCCGGAAGAAATATAGAACATAAAATATTATTCTTGTGAGTTTTAATTTGCATTACTCTGCCCAAATGTTTACATTTGGTATCAGATCGGTTATTAAATCTCGAGGGTTGATAGGGGCTATCAATATGAGCTGCAATACCCCTGTAGAGGATAGTTTTTTTAATTTCAATAGATTCTATAATAGTAAGATTATAGTGTAAAGGTTTGTTCACAGTTAAAACTTTTAGAGAAGAAACAAGGCAACACTAATGTAGAAAGGATCTAAATCATCTCTTTTTGTGTCTCTGATTCATTTGGAGACCTAGGAAATATTTTTATGTCCGTTTATCACAAAGGTTCTACTCTGCCATATGTAAAATATACTCACTTAGTTACGTGACTAGTTTTCCATTTATAACAAACTACGTTCAATTTACATGCAAGATGACTAGAGATCAAAGTGCATTGTTTTATCCAATTAGATTATGAGAAGTATTAGTTTTTATACAATGTATCCTCACAAGGAAAGTGCACTTCAAAGAGGTTCGTGAGTAGTCGATGAGCAACTTTCCAGCTGTAATTACTGTCAAACATATGCGCCTTCTGGTCATGTTGTAATTACTGTCAAACAAAAAATTGTTTCGAGATCTCGATCGAACGGATTGCATTGGAGATAATTATTGTATCAAATACGTACCTGTAACAACGTGAATTCATTGAGTCTCTGCATATCCTTCTGTTTCCTACTTTGCACTCCACATGCATATAGGGTGTGTAATATAGTTTTGGTTTGATGTTTAGTTTATTTTCATTTACTTTTTTTCAAATTCGTTTGCTTTTGTCTTGTGATTCATTTCATATTTAAGAGTATATTAAGTTTAGCCAAAGTTTTCCTTTTATCAATATATAGGTTGTTTTGATTTATGGTCTAAATAATCACCAAAGTATATGTTGTCTATTAGGGTCCACATTTATAGAGTCATTTATTCATGTGTTAGTTATTAGTTATTGTCATCCATCATATTGTAAAATAGTCAAGAGTTGAAATTGTTTTCATCTTAGTGTTAAAGTCTTCAATTTGTGTTATCATAAAATGTTAAAAAATAAAAAATGGCTGCAATTCAAATGGATACATTATCATTGGAACACAACGTTCAATATGTAAAGTGTCGGAAAATAAAATTTGAGAAAATTGAGAAGCAAGATATAAGGTAGATGATGAACTCAAGGAATCTCAACCTTGCAAACGTCAATGATTAACTACACATCAATATATTATAAACTTGAATCTAGTTGTGAAGCGTAGCACCCACCCATGTGGGACCCAAACACAAGACCAAATATACCAGTATTTTTTTTTTTAATTTCATTTACTTGATACAACTATGTGACACCATTTATGCTCACAAGAGATTTCTCAACACCACATGTAATGTTTACACCAACATGAAGAACATGAAAATATCAAGATGACACAAGATGCAAATCAATGCCACACTTTTATAAACGAACAAGTATGAAACCATGACCCAACCACAACATGAACATCATGAATAGGCACCTTTCACAATATCACATTTTCATAGTTACATCTTTATTATAATCATGTTTCAAAAGTATTATCCTTAATAAATCTTTGAATATCACTTAACATGAAAAACATACATTTTCCTCTCTAGACTACATTTCATTTAGCTTGTTTACCAATTAATTTATCTTTGGTTCCATCTAATTTAGATCTTACTGCAAATAAATTATATAATTAGATTGTTAATTTGAAGTATATTAATATATACACATCATAAGTTTTGATTCCCAAAAGAGAAACTATGTTTTCTCAATTACTTGTTCTCACATGGATCAATTCACATCTACTTTCACATCATAAGAAATATTTATTAAGTTACAAATAGACTCCACAAGACTTAAATTATTATCGACATCGCCACTAAGAGCAAGTTATGATTTTCCTTTACAATTAAAATCTTAATTGCTTGCTAATGCATATCCTAATTATCCAAGTGCTCCCAAGCACTTCACATTATTTTCCCCTTCTAATGAAGTTTAATATCTCAAACAATCATATGATTATATGTTAGACATTTATTCTTGTATGTCACAAAAGTTACATTATGGATTACATCTAAGCATCTTAAACACTTGCATACCCACATGAAAACTCTCTACTAGGTTCCTAGAGAGGAAAACACAATGATCCAAAAAAAAATTGGAATTCGGTGGACAACATATTAATGGTGGAATTTCATGAGTTATGGAAATCCATTCATAATAAAATATCCAAAATTGTAAAAATAATGAATTGTGTTTCATAAATTAAATTGTGACCATACAAGTACAATAACTTTATTAAAGAAGCAACGGATTTATTTTAAGAAGTAGAATTTAGAAAATTCCATTATGTTATATGTAAAAAGTGGTTGATATTTTATCCTCAAATAATACTTGTGGATTTTCCTGGGAAATAATTTGGAGGAGGTTCATGTGCATCAATTTCTTTACTTCTTCATTTTAGAGTATCTGTAGATTTCAATTTCTTCATTATTAGATTTATGTGCATACGAGAAAACTTTCATTGATAACTTCTTCCCTTCTTATCCATGTATATCTCCAAGGGAAAGAAGCTTAAGGAATCTTCTGTGTCTATGATTTTCACTATATTTCTTCATCATTAATTACCTACACAATCTATTATTTTACTGGTGTTAGTGCTCGATTTGATCTCACCCTTTGTTTGGTGTACATCCTTCTAAAAATTCTTTTTGACTAGTTTGCCCATGTTTTAAAATGTACGTCGAAAATAGGATCGTGTTGGGTGCAAATAAAAATCTCATTTTTAAGATGTGAATCCTCTTTTTTAGTCAAGGAATGTAATAGTCATGTTTCCGTAAAAATACCTATGAAAAATCGACCATGAATCGGGCCAATGTTGTAATTTTTATGATAAGTCAATAAAATGCAAAGTACAAAAAGATATCCGATGCCTACCAATTTTGTTATCTCGTCCCCTTTTTCCCTTCATATTCTTTTATATTTTGTGGGACTCAATTTTTCCTAAGTCTGAATCTGGACACAGAGGGTATCCACGTGTCCCTTCGGCGCATTTTAGAGAAGGTACAAAGAATCAAGGGCATTAAAGAAGCGGGAGTCAATCACATGGCTAAAGCGTGGCAAGGTATCCCGAGTGGGTTGAAAAGTCAAGATAAAGAGGAAGAGCTCATGGGCCTCCACGTGTCACCCAAGCGTAGATTTAAAAATATAGAGAGAAAGATAAGCCACAAATCTACGCAAGGCCTCCACATGTCGTATAAAGCGGCTACCACTTTCAAAAGGACCAAACAAAGAGGCAGAGCACTCAATTTTCAGTGGATTGGAATATGATCTCGGGTCCCAAATCCTGTAATTGAATACTTGGCTAAAATTAGGGTTGAGATTTTGAATGAAGTCAGGGAGTTTATGAGGACAGAAAAGCAGACTCGGATGATGAAAGATGAATATGTAGATATGAAGACTGATAAGAAAAATGGGGATTCTATAGGGGGCCCCTGTACATAAAATATATATACATTCTCAAAAACTACATTAAAAAGGAAACTGATAGAATAAAAGCATTCATTCATCCCCTACTTCTATTTTTTCTCCTGAAAGTGGGGGAATTCTATTTAACAACATGTTCTTCCTTGGGATAAACTCCTCTGAGCCTTGAGCTGATTGAGAAAATACAACTAACCAGCCAAATTGTGAGACATCCCCATATCCATCAATGATTCAATAGTCATCCTAGGGCCATCCATGATATTCCTTAGCTCTATCTTCTTTTGGTAAGATGATACCTAGTATAGAAGATCCAAACTACTTGTAGGAAATTTCGTCTTCCCTTTTTCCTTATAAGGAGTAGAATGATCGGGAGTAGACTAAAGGGGAACATCCAGAGTGGCTAGAAGAGTGAGTATTACACCCTAGGGACCTAGTGAGAATAAGGGGTTTTGAAATAGACTCACCCTAGTGCCTCCTTGTAAAATGTGGATGCTCTCTTGGCAGAGGAACAAACAGAGGTCTTGATAATTTTTGCTCCATCAAGGGAGCCCACTACATTTGATGAATGGAAGGTTAGAGAGCATAATTTCCCTTACCTTCCTTGGTAGTAGAAGTTGAGGCCTTGGAACGATGAGGAGATGAAGGCTCTACTTCTTCCTCATCTAAAATGATAATTGGGGGTGAGAGATTGATTCCCCCCTCTTTCTTCTTGATGATGGTGTTGGTATTGTAGATTGATGAGGTGACACATGTAATGCTTGACCTTCTTCCAAGGAAATGATTCGGTTCTCCAACTCTTCTACCTTTTGGGAATGGTGGGGACTGTATCAATTGAAGTCTTATCATAAAGTACGTAAGATTCCTTAGGAACCTCTTTCAGCATAAATTCTTCATTGCTGTAAAGGGACACTTGTATTCATCTATGCCTATCATAACATGCCTCTTCTCAATCCATAATATCTTCAAATATTCTGGAGATTTTTGGTGCTCCCAATGGAAGAGATGATAGTACATTGACTAGAAAGATGAGAAAATAGGATTGATTTTAATCAATCTCAAGAGGAGGGAGAGCCTAACTTCTTGATATGTCAGGGGCCCTTTATATCCCTTGGGTCAGAAATTTCAAATAAAGCACTGAAAAATGCTTCATCTGGGCTGTTAAATCAAAGATTTGATTTAAATCTTCTAATGATATTTCCTTCAAGCTATTTTCTACAGCTACTCTCGCCATTGCACCAACAGAGAGCTTTGAAGTAACCTTTTAAGTCTAAAAATGGAAAAGGGATGCATACCAATGAAGGAACAAAGTTGAATTTATAGAAGGAATGGTGCAGACAAGATAAAATGGACAAAATCATTGCCATCAAATGAAGAAGGATTTTTCACTCAGCTCACATGAAGGAAATAAATCTGAAATAGATTGGAATCATGCAAACAAAAGATATCTGGACTGATGTGACATAATTTATGGAAATTTATTTAGCCCAGAAAGACACGAACATGAGTGTGTGTTTCTCAAGATTGATCCTCAAAAGGTGAAAGGGATTTGCGTGTCACATCAAGCCATATGGAGGCACCTGAAAATTATCAAAAGGGGTTTCTTTTCCCACCAAAAGGGAGAAATGATTAAACAAATGCAAAAAGGAATGACATGGCAGAGTAACTCATAATTCCTCCACCTAGCAACATAAGATAACATATTAAAATTATATGTTGTAAAGAAGAATATTCTTTGGATATTCATGCTTTTGGGGGAAATGGAGGGTGAGTGAGTTATTGAAAATGTATAAATGCAATGAGAATACTCTCACATAGGGGGTTAATTTTTCTAATCTTTATAGAAAAAGGAGAGACCCTGTTTGTACTAGCTAAAAACTGAATCAATATGAGATACCCGAACTACTTTTCATTTATTCCCAAGCCTTCTCACTAATATGATTACATCAGACATGCAGTGATTGAAAAATATTGAGGTCATATTCGTTGTGTCCCCTTATTAAATAATTGGTGTTTCTTAAATCAATTTTTGTGTAGTCTCACGAGCACTATTACTTTGTTCAAGATGAATTGTTTTGAATCGATTATCTGCATTTCTGTTGTAATCTTTTGCTAATTAATCTCTCTAAATTACATAAATCCTTAGTTAAAATAGTGACAATTTGGTAAGATTTGCAATTACATGATTGATGGATATTTCCTTCAAAGTGTGGTAAATGGTTTTAAAATCAATTTGTATCTATTTGATCTGAGATCTTTGTTAGTTCTGAGTGTATCTAGATCGTATTTGATTAGAGATTATTAGTATTATGTTGAGAATTTATCATGAGATTTTGTGTTTGAATTCTCAAAGTTTTTGTGAAATCCTATGTTCTTGGGCTTCCATGAATACAAACCTTTTGGTTGAAGGAATACTTTAGACTATGTGATCTATGTTTTACATCAAGAACAATTGTTTGCGTTTTTTATAAGGTTCAATTGAGGTTTTTGTATAATCAACATTATCTTTCTTAACTTCCCAAAAATACATCAAAATCATAACCAATAACCATCAGATCCACCTAAATTACCCCGTTTGCACTGTCTATGCATAAATGCTAAGGATATTTGTTGAATTTTCCCATCCTTTATCCAAAATATGCAGAAGTAAGTTGGAATTATGACTATATTTAGTAACCTGAACCTTCTTTAGAAGATATCTACATTTTCTAATGTCATAACTCATGAGAGTTAGATAATGTTAGTATTGACCATGTCTTCTTGAGGATATTTTTAAATTTCTTGAGAAAAGGAGTCCTAATATTGTTGTTATATCCACCTCCTTTCACAAATACAGGTTACAAAATGGGTCCTCTCACCTGGTTTAGGAAGAACCTAAAGTAGCAGGGTAGGTCATACCCTTAGTGAGGTGTTATCCAACATTCCCCAAGTCCAAGTAAAAAGAGACTGCCAGATCCATCCCTAGCTACAAAATGACTCAAATCTTGGTCTGTCTTTCTCTAAGCATCCTACTTAGCCTATTGATGTTGCTTGGCTTACAAGGTGGGACTGATTTGGGTACCAACGCTAGAGAATTCTTAGGGGAAGAAGAAATTACTTCTGAGAAACCTTATTTCTTCCTGTGATTTTGAGGTGAAGCAATGAGAAGAAATAAGAATCCATAATTACAAATTGGAAAATACCTTTGTTTAAATTAGATTAAACTTCATATCTCTGTAATGCAGAGGAATAGCCACATCTGGCTATTCCATGTTTATTCCATTTTAGTGTAGAAGTAGTATTGACTTAATTTAGAAGTAATTTCCCTTATATGTAGATTTCATTTTATTTTATTTCTAGTAAACAGAAAATCCAAAACAGAGATTAGAAGTTAATTAGATTTATTTTATTTATTTACACTTAAAAATTATATGAAAATACCAAAAACAAGTATCTAGTTTATTTTGTGTTTCTTTAATTAAATACTTGCAATTAGATTTAATTGAATTAAAATGGGAAATTAATCAACTTTTATTTAATTCATATTTTCTTGCATTGTTTATTTAAAGGTAGGAACTTATATTAATTAGATTTGGAATGAAAAAAACCCCTCATTTCTATAGAAAACTAGGATACCATACCTTATCTTATGTCCCTTTGGTTTCTTCCACAATTGCTTAATTTGTTCCCACATGACCATTCAAGGTCCAAGAAAACCAAGACTTATATTTTGCGATCCAATTGTTCCTCCATCAAACATTGATACACCAGGTAAAATTTTAAGGAACCCTTGAAGAAAACTTATAGAAATCATGACAAATGTCCCCTGTAACAGATTTTGTAGTTTCGTGAATGTCCTTGTAACCATTTTTAATATTTCGGTAAAAATGGTAAAAATATCGATATAGTAGTGAATCTCCTAAAAATTGTTTGGAGAATCTCAAAATGGAGGTATGCCATATTTTCCCCGACTTTCACTATGCCTTGCCTAACCGTGGACTTGAAACTTTATTGAATTGGTTCATTCCGTGGGCTTGGAGTCCACGAAATGATTTTTCCATGAGTATTTCTAAAATCTCACCACATGTCTTCCCGATATTCAATTCCAAGCGTTGGGGCTCTTTTTTCATATCTTTACACTTAAGTTCTTGGAATGGGTGACACTTGGACACTCTTAATGAACCAAGTTTTGTTAAAGGTTTTCTGACTTCCTAGGAAGTTAAAAAGTCTTTTAAATTTGGTGGGTATTATAATGGTAACGGGAGTGCTTGTCCTATGTGTTTATTTCCTTGGAATTCCCACATGTAAACCTTTTATTTGTTGTGGGGTCAGACCCATTGACTTCATAGGGATTGGTGGACCTGAAAATCTATCGAATGTAGCTTATTCCATGGGATGGAGTCCACCTAAGCCCATCACTTTTGAGGTTTTCTGGAATGGCAACACATGTTTGGTGAATGAGACTAAAATACCAAAAAGGTTCCATATATTTCTTAGCGATCTAAGAATGTTTTAAAATCTTGTCTCGTTGATCACGCAAAGATTTAATATAAAAATTTACATTGGGATTGGAAATTGGTTGGTATTTGCATGGGAAAAATTATTGTTTGTGGAATTTTTGGGAGAAACCTAGGTATTGCTATGGCCATAAAAATCACCAAAATTTTGGAATTCCTACTATTCTCCAAATTACCAATATTCACCACTAAAATTTTCCCCCGATACACACTTAAAATCTATTGACTAAGGCTTACGTTAAACTTATCTTCATAACTTCCCTATTCCACCTATTATTGTTGGTCACCTCCTTGTTTTAAATGATGAATTAGACACTATTGAATAATTATGGGCAAACCAACTAGGTATAGATTAGATTTCAAGATTCTTAATTTTTCCTTATTCTAATTGTCCATCCTATCTTCATGACCCTCTCCGAGACGAATTCACAGATAATGAAGGGAAATTTCCCGTGTTCCAAAACTAAGTAGAGTGCTATTTGGCTCTACCGATATTGACCATGATTTACGTACATCAATCATCCTTAATCGTATCATCACCCCTAAAAAAATTATACAATCATTCATTTCTCTCAACGAGAAGATCCCCATATTACCAGATTGAGAACATTCATTTGCCTTGACTTCTTCTATCTCATCCCATCTATTCAAACTACATCTTATTTACCCATCCTAATACCATCCCATCGTAGCATTTTTTGTTGTCCCAAAATGACATCGAGAGTTCGCATGCATCCGAAGTAATGTGTTAATTTTTAGTCGACAATCATTAGACCTAATCAAATTATGAAGAGGTAAGATTTTGTGAAGTAGGAGAGAGAGTTGTTTGATAGGTTTTTGAGGTGTATGAGATAATTTTTGATAAAAATATTTGTATGATTAAAAACATTAGGCGATCTTCATCTTTAGGTGGATGAGTTGGTTCTTGTTCATCTTAGGTGGTTGTAGCCTCCTTGTAGGGTTGGTGCCTTACTAAATAGGGGTTGGTGGCCCTTTTGGTATTGGTGTCTCACTAAAGAAATTTTGTGTGATGTGTAATATTTATGTAATTATTGTTAGGAATGAATATTAGTGTTTACATTATTAATGTGTACATAATTTATATTATCAATGATAATATAAATATCGTTGTAATAAAAACTCATATTAAGAGTTGTTTAGTATTGGTTGTGTGAATTTTGGTTGTTAAACCAAACTCATGTAAATATGATTAGAGATATATTCAAGGAGTTAGCTCGAACAATATAATACTTAAATATAGGATCTATAATTCCTATATATATGTAACCAACCTTGAATGGAAGATAATGAAGATCCATGAATATTATCTCTGTAAAACTGTTGTTGGTCTTTCATTTGGTATCAGAGCGAAGATGGTAAATTCAATAGGGGAAGTCCTCTGATTTTCATTGCCTCAATATTGCATTTGCATTCCTGTGTATTCTAAGCCAGAGGCACAGAGGAAGAGGGGAGGGATGCATCAAATTATTTTGGACTTGGGTATACTGGATGTGAATGGATTGACCATTTATGCTAGCCTGATCATTTTTTATTGTGTGGGGATACCCAAATCTTCCACCATCACAAATCCTATTACTTGGTTGTCATTTGTCAAAGTTGTATGGTGTCTATCAGAGCCTGGTATTTGTTTGCATATTAGAGAGGTGTCTAGAAGAAAGGTGGAGATTTACATGAAAAAGCTATTGCCCTTGCACAACGGAAGCAATGGATTGCAAATTCAAGAGCAAGTTTTGAACAACACGTTTCAAGGTTAATGAATAGATTTAATTCATCTACAACTACGAGCTTATAGAGATACACATAGATCTATAGAAGTATATGAATTACCTGATTCACATAAGGGAGACTTGAGCCCCAATTTTATCAAACACGTTCTCTAGGTGATTAATTTATTAACTATCCTTTATCGTGCAAGTTACAGGAAATGTGTCTTCACATTTCTCGACTCAGATGCATCGAGTTACATAAATCATGCATCCAACACTATTTTTTTGGAATATTTGCTATCTCCATTGGGGCAAGTTTATCCACTAGTTCAAAAGCATCTCAGTCCTATACGGGTGGAATATGAAAGTTGGAATGTAGCCTGATTAGTTCTCCATTGTTGTGGATTAAACACCTACAAAAGTGGAATTTGGAGTATCCACGCGTATATGGCATAGTGAATGGGATCCACATTTTCTTCTCGGTGAGAAATTTGTGGTGGATAGTTTTATAGTAAAGTCTATTGCAGTCCATATTTGTTTTATAATTATTTATCCTAAATTTTTAGTTGTCAATGTGTCATTTTGTGTTTTGCCACTTTAGTAGTCTTTTAGTCTAATATATTTTCCAAGTTTATAAATAATCAAGTGTCCTCTTGTTTTATTGTCCTCATTAAAAGTTTTCATGTCTTCAAGTCATGAATTTGTCTATTTATATAAAAGAGTCATTTAAAGAGTCAAAGTCAAATGTTGTCCTCTCAAATTCGAGTTAGAAGTCAAAAATTGAGTCATTAGTCTTGTCAAAATAGTCAAAGTCAAAGTGTCAAAAATATATTTGTGTCATTTTGTTATCGTCATTTAGGTGATTATTAGGAAAATTGTCAAAATAAAAAAATTGCCTTACGAACGCGTTTTCAAAGTGAAATCTAACATTCAAGGCATTTTATTAAGTCTCATTCTCACATTAAATGCGAGTTAGCAGCCATCTATTGGAGGTCGAGGCAACGGAGGATGGAGGGTGATCAACACCTCTCGTCAGTCACCAACGACGGGTCGCATTCAAATTTGGTGGCAGTATTTTCTATTATTTCAGTTGTGTGGTGTGTGCTAAATAAAATGGTGTGCGGTTTCCTTCCCCTGTTTTGATTCAAATGAGGAAGATGTGTATTTTGGATGCTAAGAACAGTTGTATAGGAGGGAAGCTGAACTAGAGTGATCCTCTGACTACAAAGATCCTTCGATTGTCGTACTTCTAACATCGATCGGCCGGTGAAATCTATCATTCACTGGAAGTGAAAGCGAGAACTGTTGAGTTCGCATATGTAGGTGAATCGGTGTAAGTGTGATAATCCAATATGGGTTTCACTGTGGTGAAGTGGTTGGTCATATGCAACAAGATCTAAGCCAACAATATGTAGACCTAAAAGTATGCAGAGGCATACGATTCTAGTTCTAGTTCTATGGTGAATTTTTTCCATGTTCACATTAAGGGGGAAAATATTAGCGATTAATAATGTTCACACTAAGGGGGTGAATGTTAGGAATGAATATTAGTGTTTACATTATTAATGTGTGTATAATTTATATTATCAAGGATAATATAAATGTCGTTGTAATAACAACTCATATTAAGAGTTGTTTAGTATTGGTTGTGTGAGTTTTGGTTGTTAAACCAAACTCACATAAATAGGATTAGAGAGAGATTCAAGGAGTTAGCTCAAACAATATAATCCTTAAATATAGGAGCTATAATTCCTATATATATGTAACCAGCCTTGAATGGAAGATAATGAAGATTTGTGAATATTATATCAGCAAATATGTTCTTGGTCTATCAATTATTTGTAATTGAATAATATATTTAGAAGTTTTAGTAGGTTTTCTTCCCCTATGAGGTTTTCCTACTTCATATCTTTACTTGTGCACTCTCTTGGTTTATATTCTCATGGATTTTTGTTTCATGGTATTAAGCTCACATTGATGCATGATTGAATGGTTAATTGTTCACATAAGATAAATAAAAATGAATGAATGTTTTGAATGATTGATTCACCCCCCAGTCCATTCTGTTTCCAATATATGGGTTTAATAGATTTAAATTGTCATAGTTTTGTATGAATCTCATCTTACTAGTTATTTACAATGGTTTTGAGGTGATATGGATCTCTATAAGAAAAATTTTTAAGGGAGAAGGTTCAGGAAAAAAGGAACTAGAATATCTCTATCTCTTCTCAATCATTGAAATCACTATGATATTAGCCAATTCATACACAAGAAACTAGAGAAAACCAAAAATAGTACATAAAAACATTTATAAATAAACTCTAGAAAATAACTTAGAGGTAAATGAAAACAACAAATCATAGCCCTACATAAAACCGAGTAAATAATTATTTTACATTCACATAGATCATGACAATAGTTAGTTAACCTAGCATTGGCTCAAGTTGAAAGGAATGATAAGAAGATTGTTCCAAGCCACAATCTCAAATGATAATAAGACACCACATTAAATTTTCAAAATAGAAGAGCTAAAATACCATATATGGAAATCCATCATAATCCATAATGCTCAATACATTACAATACAATGACTTGAATTACTCAATAAGAAAGATGTACATATAGGAGGAGGGAAGTGTAACTACTACCTAAATCAGTGGTGAAGAACTACCACTAACTGATACTGGTAGTTAAGTTAACTCCAGAAGACTAGTAAGTTAAATCCACATAATTGAGAAGCTAACTCAACACAACTAGTAAGATAACTCCACACAACTAGTACACCTAAGCAAGATAACCTAACAAGTGTAGGGCTAACACAAGTGTAAGAATTATCCTAATAAATAAATAAAAGGATAAATAATAACCTACACTAACACCCTCCCGTAAGCATAGCTTAGGTGGGTGAAAAGAATGTGGGTCCCAGTAATAAGGCTTGATGAGGTACGCACGTACAATAACTGGAAAAATTGGACACCGCAAGGTACCCAAAACTAGTAATAAAAAAATAGAGAGCAAAATCCCACTGCAAGATATCCTCATAAGCTTGGCTCCAAAAAATTGTACAATGCTAAAGAAGTGTGGTGTGCACTGTGGTCTGAATCCACTTCTCGATCATAGAACTAAAAAAATGACACTAGGATTCACCAGAATAGCTCCATGCAGAGAGACTATCAATGGAGTGATCTCAAAAATGTAAAAAAACCAAACATAATTTGATCAACTGTTACAAATAGGTGTGCCACGATCCAAGAACAACCAAGACAATAAGGAAAGGACACAAGATCCAAATAAATAGGAGTACCACAATCTAAGAAAAGCCAAGGTAACAAGGAAATGACACAAAATATGAAGAAGAAAGATCAACTACTACAAATAGGTGTGTCACGATCCAAGAACAATAACCAAGGAAACAAGGCAAGGACATGAGATCCAAATAAATATGAGTGCCACGATCCAAGAAAAGCCAAGGTAACAATGCAAGGACACGAAACTGAAGAAATAATATCAATACCACACCCTCCCATACTACTGAATGAGTAGAGTGATACCAAAAATCTCTATGAGTTTCCAAAATCAACTACTCGAACACTGAAAAACTAACACTGGGCTTCACTAGAATAGATCCCCCACAAGAGAGACTGTCAAGATGCCAAAAAAAAGTTTCGAAAATAAAGATCCAAAATATCTCAACAAATAGGAGAGATATAAATGCATACACCCATAGATACAATAATGCAACACCCAAAAGTTTAGGACGTTGGGCTCAACCGAAAGTGCATCCACAAGTGATTACAACACCCTCCCAAAATTTACACTTTATAATTGAGTGCATGTAAATATTACAATGAGTAAAATTACCTTTTACATTTGAAATATGTGTATAAAAATTTCACCAATGCGTAGATCTTGAAAAAATACACAATTTCAAAAAAAGATCACCTTAATCCGAGCTACAAATCAAAAGTTATGAGCTCTAGAAAGTTTTTCTATTAAAATAATATTTTAATGCTGATGTTTTTTAAAAGGTACACATGACACCCAAATATCCAAAGGGTAAATGAGTTCATCCACATGATACAAAGGCTTTGCGACCAAAGGATAAAAGTTTACACCCAACACCTAAATGTCCAGAGGGCAAATCATTGCATTTAGAGGGTACATGTCTATATCCAATGGATAAAAGAATGCACCTAGAGAGTACAGATCTGTGTTTAGTGGATAAAAGATTGCATCCAAAATAGAAATATCCAGAGGGTAAAAGAATGCATCTAGAAGGTACACACTTATGTTCGATGGATGAAAGAATACACCCAGAGCGTGCAGATCGTGTCCAAGTAGATAAAAGACTACATCTAAAACAAAAATATCCATAGGGTAAAAGAATGCATCTAGAAGGTACATGCTTATATCCAATGGATAAAAGAATGCAACCAGAGGGTATAAATCTGCATCCAGTAGATAAAATACTACATCTAAAATAGAAATATCCGTAGGTCAAAAGAATGCATTTGGAAGGTACATGCTTATATTTAATGGATAAAAGAATACACCTAGAGGGTACATATTTGTCTAGTGGATAAAGGCGCATCCAAAACAGAAATATCCAAAGGGTACAAGAATGCATCAAGAAGCTACATGCTTATATCCAATAGATAAAAGAATGCACCTAGAGGGTAAAAATTTGCATCCAAAGTGGATAAAAGCGCATCCAAAAAAGAAATATCCATAGGGTAAAAGAATGCATCTGAAAGGTACAATTGTTAATACAAACTTTGATTGTAAATGTCTTTTTTTTTTGCACTGTATCAAAAAAATATAATAATACACTACATTAGATTTTGCAAGCGGAAGATCTAAAATACCATATATGGAAATCCATCATAATTCAAGCCGTGATCTCAGATGATAATAGAACACCACATTATATTTGCTAAACAAAAGAGCTAAAATACCTTATATGGAAATCCATCATAATCCATAATTCTCAATACATTCAATACAATGACTTGAATTACTTAATAAGAAATATATACATATAGGAGGAGGGAAGTGCAACTACTACCTAAATTAGTGGTGAAGAACTCTCACTAACAGATACTGGTAGTTAAGTTAACTCTAAAAGACTAGTAAGCTAACTCCACATAACTAAGAAGCTAACTCAATACAACTAGTAGGCTAACTCCACACAACTAGTACACCTAAGCAAACTAACCCAACAAGTGTAGGGCTAACACAAGTGTAAGAATTATCCTAATAAATAAATAGAAGGATAAATAATAGCCTACACTAACACCCTCCTTTAAGTATAGTTTAGGTGCGTGAAAAATAAGGTGGGTCCCGATAACAAGGACTAATGAGGTACCCACATATAATAACTGGGAAAATTGGACACCACAAGGTACCCAAACTAGTAATAAAAAAGTAGAGAGAGAAAAATCCCACTGCAAGATATCCTTATAAGCTTGGCTGTAAAAAGCATACAATGTTGAAGAAGTATGGTGCACACTGTGGTCTGAATCCACTGCTCGATCATAAAACTCAAAAACAATTGACACTGGGCTTCACTAGAATAGCTCCATGCAAGGAGACTATCAATGGAGTGATGTCGAAAATGTAAAAAAACACCAAACATAATCGATCAACTGCTACAAATAGGTGTGCTACGATCCAAGAACAACCAAGGCAACAAGGAAAGGACACGAGATCCAAATAAATAGGAGTGCCATGATCCAAGAAAATCCAAGGTAACAAGGCAAGGACACAAAATCTGAAGAAACAAGATCAAATTCTACAAATAGGTGTGTCATGATCCAAGAACAATAACCAAGGCAAGGACACGGAACCCAAAGAAGCAGTATCAACACCATACCCTCCCATACTGCTGAATGAGTAGAGTGATACCACAAATATATATGAGTTGTCAAAATTAACTACTTGAACATTGACAAACTAACATTGGGCTTCACCATAATAACTCCCTACAAGAGAGACTGTCAACATGCCAAAAAAGTGTCAAAAATACAGATCCAAAATATCTCAACAAACAAAAGAGATATAAATGTATACACCCATAGATACAAGAATGTAACACCCAAAAGTTTAGGACATCGGGCTTAACCGAAATTGCATCCACAAGTGATTACAACACCCTCCCAAATTTAGCACTTTATAATTGAGTGCATATAAATATTACAATGAGTAACAATACATTTTACATTTTAAATATGTGTATTAAAATGTCATTAATGCATAGATCTCGAAAAAATACACAATTTTAATAAAACAATCACCTTAATTTGAGCTTCGGATCAAAATTTATGAGCTTTAGAAGGTTTTGTTATTAAAATAATATTTTAATGATGATGTATTTTTTTAAGGGTACATGTGACACCTAAATGTCCAAAGGGTAAAAGAGTACATCCACACAATATAGGCATGTGACCAAAGGATAAAATCATGTGCCCAAAACCTAAATGTCCAGAGGGTAAATCATTGCATTCGGAGGGTACATGTCAATATCTAATGGATAAAAGAATGCACCTATAGGGTACATATATGCGTCCAATGGATAAAAGATTGCATCCAAAATAGAAATATCCAGAGGGTAAAAGAATGCATCCAAAAGGTACATGCTTATATCCAATGGATAAAAGAATGCACCTAGAGGGTATAGATCTACGTCTAGTGGATAAAAGACTGCATCCAAAACAAAAATATCTAGAGGGTAAAATAATGCATCTGGAAGGTACACACTTATATCTAATGGATAAAAGAATAAACCCAAAGGGTATGGATGCGCTTCCAAAGTGGATAAAATCGCATCTAAAACAAAAATATCCATAGGGTAAAAGAATGCATTTGGAAGGTACACTCTTATATCCAATGGATAAAAGAATGAGCCCAAAAAAGTACAATTGTTAATACAAAATTTGATTGCAAATATCTCTTTTTATGACACCTGTATAAAAAAAAGAGAAACTCAAAATTTTTCTTGAAAAACCCAGAAAGATGATATATTTTTGAGTCAAAAATATGTCTGTGCATAATTGTACGGATTTTTTGAGAAATGTGCCAAAAACCCCTTTAAAATGTCCATATTTGACTGTCTCAAAACATGGTCGAGTTTACTGATTGATTCTAGGGTTTTGGCACCTTTGAATCCCAATGGCACACTCCATTTTACATAAAAATTCATGTTGCAAAAATTACTAAAAATTTGAATACATGAAAATAATAAACCCTTGCTTGCAAAGAAAAACTTACTAATGGATGTCTACATCATTTATAGCTCTGATACCATGAAATGAACAATAAGAATATTTTTCGAAGCCACGATCTTAGATGATAATAGCACACCACATTAGATTTGCAAAACATAAGAGCTAAAATACCATATATGGAAATCCATCATAATCCATAATGCTCAATACATTACAATACAATGACTTAAATTACTCAATAAGAAATATATACATATAGTAGGAGGGAAGTGCAACTACTACCTAAATTAGTGGTGAAGAAATACCACTAATTCATAATGGTAGTTAAGTTAACTCCAGAAGACTAGTGAGTTAACTCCTCATAACTGAGAAGCTAACTCAACATAACTAGTACGCTAACTCCACACAACTAGTACACCTAAGCAAGCTAACCCAACAAGTGTAGGGATAGCAATATTGTAATAATTATCCTAATAAATAAATAAAAAGATAAATAATAACCTACACTAACACAAGATAGCTAGATTTAAGACAAAGTAGATTAATTATCCATGAATCAAACTTTATGAATACTTAACCACTAAGATTGTATTATTACATCCCATAATCCAACTATAAGAAACATAAATTTATGCAAATAATAATATAAATGCTCAATCTCTTACCCTATAGACATAAGTAACACTAGAAGTGCAATCTCTACAAAATAAATAGAAAGAGATCCGAATATCTAGGGATCTCAAACATAAATTTTTAATTGGAAGTAGTTAATTATCCCTCAACACAGATGTGAAAATCTAAATCCTTTCTTTTGTATTTAATTGTTTCTAGAATGAATTTTACAGTATGCTTACATACATTTATAGGAAAATGAATCCTAGGCAAGCCTTTATAACATTTAAAAGTACCCAATTTTCCAAAAGAGAGGGAAAACCCATCTCTAAACCACAAAGAATAAATATTGAGATTGTAAAATAATTTATGGAAGTATATTCTAATTTATAACTAAAGAAGTGGTGACTCATCACTACGAGTGAGAAAATGTTTGTTAGAAGATCTATTCATGTGAGAGGAATTTAGTTATCTCATGAGATCAAGAGACTAAATGGAATTTTGGTGATACTTATCATAAGATTTCCTCTGTAAAAAAAAAAATTGATCTAAAATTACCTTTTCTAAGTCATATTGGTGTCTAAGAAGGAATATTTAGTTGAAAATAATATTTTAAATGTAAAACAAATGATTTGGATACTAACAGTGAAGAAATGAGTGAAAATTGCCCAAAAATTTGTCACTAAAATATCCCCAAACACTAAATCACTATCTCCAAAACTAGTCTTTGTTTTTAATCCCTCTAAAGAATGCTCCTAATAGTTTAAGTCTCATGTAAATTAGATTCTCTAGTAAAAATATGTGATAAAAAATTAGTTCATTGTTGTTCCTCCATTTATTTTAACTAATGGGCTTAATATTTGGTCACCTTGAACTTTGATTTAATCTACCAATAAAATGTTTGCACATGTACGCCATTAACTTGTCTTATGGTTTGGATGATCTAAAATATCAATTCATTAGCTTTATTGAAATCTATATCCACATGTCAGCCTTTTCTAACACTTGTTTTGGGATTTCTTGAGCTATTCGGGTATTTTTCCTTTCCTTGATCAATTCCCAAGACCTATGTATTACCATCATTCATCAATGTGTAATCATGAATATCTATTCTCAACTCATGCCTTATCTATTTTTCCCACCTTGTTCTTAGGGACTAGAGTATCGAGAATCTTGTCTCTTTTTATTTAATTCACGATTTAAAATCCTTTGGTGACTCAACTTTATAAAAAAATAAATCTACATGTCCACTTCTTTATATCTCGGGGTCTGTGGCTTTCAAGTTCTTAAGCTTCCCTTTCTTCCTTTAATCCTTCTTGATGAAAAATATTGGGAACATGTGGCGAGGAGGAAGAACATGATTCAATTCCTAATTCTCGTGATCTCAAAATATTGAGAATCTTTGGTTTCTCCTTTTCTACTTCTTGTTAATTTCCATGACCATGTGGCTCTATTAGTGCAAAATCACAGCACCCCTAGACGTTGATCAGATTTCTAGGTTGATCACTCTTGCATCCAGTGTGATTGCACAACATGGAAACCTTTCTCCAAGTGTGGGACTTGCAGAAATGAGAAAGGAATCTCCAGAGAAGGCTGGTTCCTGCTCCTAAACTACCTGCCACAAGATATTCTAGTGTAGGAAAGCTAATCTAAACCTAATCTAACCATGCCAAGGAGACAGAGAGAGAGAGAGAAAAGGGAAAAAAAACAGCAAAAGCCTACACTAAAACGGTGATACACCGAGAGAAGGAGAATGTTGAACATCTATCAAAACTACTATGGAACAAAGAGAGGTGAGCAATGGGAAGGATGGACAGATGCATCACAGGCCCAAGGATAGATTTCACACAGAAAATGTCCCAAAACTCCATGAACATAGCTCCAAACCTGTAATGAACATTCAAACATGCACAAATACCTACAATGAAGAGAGGCAAGAAGAGAACAAGCGAAAAACGAGCAAGGATGGACAGATGCATCACAAAACACGTTTTTGTTGCTTCAGAAGTTTGCACAGAACATCATTTCAATAGTAAAAGGAAAAAACACCATTACAGAGCAAGGGAGGAGGTTCGAACTCCATTTTCAACCCTGGAGAAGAAAAGAAGGGAGGGCAGAGCTGAAAAGATGAACAACTTGTAATCATATCTCTCCAAAATGAGCCAAATCTGGCTTTTACATTGCATGGGTCGAGCCCATGAGAGAGAAAACGTACAAAAACATGGGAGCCCATTCCTCATTGACTGCAAATGCATTAAATCAGCATGGAGGACCTTACAAACCCATACCCTATCATTTTGACCAAATGGGAGGAGAGTGCGACCCATTCTGTATTAAATTTGGTCGCTGAAATGTCACTTCTGGCCATGAACATGTGCCAGAGATGTTTCTTGATTTTCTCTCTCCAAACTAAACCAAAATGCAATATTGACCCCAGAATCATGTAGAGAATTTCATCAGCTTTCCATTGATATAAAGAACGTGCAAATCCGAGCTCTGGATCAAAAGATATGGGGGTCTGAAGATTTAGGGCAAAAAAAACAGGCCGGAAAGGATATTTGAATTTTTTCCCCGCGCTCTGCCACCTGGATGACACGTGTCGGGCGCTGATTGGATGAGAAATTCTCTCTCCTCCACCTTTCCACGGGCTTCCTTTGAAATTTCGACCTTTTTCATACTTTGGAAAAATTCTCATTTTCCCCGCGCCCCCACTTGGGACACGTGGCATGCATTGGTTCGTTGACAGGGGCGCGGGGAAAACCTTTACCTTTTAGTTTTTCAGCCAAAACTTTTGCTAAATTTTTTAAGTCCTCCCTAAGGACACGTGTCCTGTGTCTATTGGCTCGGGCCGACCCTTCAAACCTTGCCCTTTGAACTTTTGGGCCCAAAAACACTTAGTCAAAATTTTTATTGCGCCTCCCCTTGTGACACGCGTCACATTCTGATTCGTTGGCGGCTTTTCCAGGTCTTCATGTCCCTCACGTATTTTTGGCCCAGATGTCCCAAACCGTCTGGGAAAAATTTCTCCGATCCGCCCGATTCGGGCTTCCTTGTCCCTCTTTGAGGCGAAGACACGTGGCACATTTCCATTCGCTCTCGGCTCTCCGCATCCCGCGCGTACTTTTGGCCCAGATGTCCCAAACGAAAGTCCTCTATTTCGGCCGAACCGGCTCGGTTCGCGTCCTCCGCGTACATTTGTCCCAACTGTGTGAAACAAAGATAGGTAATTTTTCCCTTTTTCGGCCGAATCACCTTTTCGCGTCCCGCGCATACCTACGGCCCAGATGTCCCAATTGCTGCGTGGACCGCCTGGAGGCTTTTCGGCCGGTTCGCGCCCGACATCCCAACTGTCCCAAGGACCGCCTGGACTAGGACTTAGCCGATTTTCATGATTTTTTCTGCCCCAAGCTTGGTTTTTGCAACTTTTTCACCCCTTTTTAGAACTTGCTCTTTTCTTCTTGGACAGGAGAGTTAGAAGGAAGCCGAGGGGGCCCCAAAAACATGATTTTTTTTGCCTTGAATCAATCTTACTTGCTCGGGACTGAAGAATCTGATGCATGTTATCAAAATTACCCTGGGGGTGAATTCGGATAACGAGGCTCTAAGGTGGATCGTTATTGAGTCTCAAAATCTCGGGTTCCTTGAGATTCTCAGGGACCTTTATTTTTTTAGGATTATAAAACTTTACCGAGTATTGATAAGACAAGTGTAACAATCGATACACCAAAACCTCAAGGCATTAGTGAAATCCACATCGATGAGCATATCATCCCACCACGCTTCCAAATATCCTAACTTTAGGATGGGTTTTTTCCCACACTCCCATATGTATGAGCCTTGCCTCCCTAAAATTTAGACACCCCACGGACCCTAGCTACATTTTGTTACTTACTAAGTGGGATTCAAACACGGTTGGAGGCTTTGAAACCAAATGTAATAAACCGTTACACTAAAACCTTAAGGCATTATTAAATACACAAACCATGGTCATAACAATAATCCACGTGTCTTTGAGGACACATGGTGTTGATCGAGTGCCACTTTGAACCTACAAAATAGTTTTAAATGATGATGTTAAATTTGATGGTTTGGAAACAATGGAAAATGTGAAGAAAACCATCATTTACACATCTCAAGCCCATTTTGTCCCTAAAAAGTTCCCAACTTTTAGGTTTTGATTCCTTTTCAAAAATAAAACATAATAAACATTAAATCAAATTAGTGAAAGCATATATGGTGTTTGAATCAAAAGTTAAATTTTAATGATATAAACAAGTTCTAAAAACAAGTTGAACTTTATCACTTTAGCCTATTTAATCAAAATACAAAACTAGAGACATTTAAACATGTGAAATAGCTTTAAAATCAAGTTTTAATATATGGTGAATAAAGGGGATCAATTCTCTTGTAAAAAGGAATTGGGGTTTTTGTTCACAAAAAATGACAATTCTTTATGGGGAAAATAATCAATAAGTATTTAGAATTTAGAATCTCAAGTTTATCACTTTCAAGCAAAATGTTATAACAAGAAAAATGTTTTGAACTTTTGATTAAAATTTAGAAAAAAATTAGGATCTTACTTTGATATGTTATGTAAGAATGGTTTTAAGATTCAAGTGTGTGATTTGTGCACAAATCCATCCTTCTTTAAGACTTATATTGAATGATCGAAACTTGTTAAACTTGTGAGTCCATTACATGAAGGTTTTCTAAGATTTTCTCTACCGCCAAAGAAGGAATTTATAGTCCCAAAAAGAGGTACACTTGGCTCCACTATAATCCTTGATCCATTTCCATTCATACATCCATATCCTTGATGGAGGTTTATCAAATCATACCATTTAGAAACATTTATTCATGTTTTCTTTTATTTATTATTTTCAAGAGAAGCTTCACTTATGATGTTATCATTCAACTCATTTTTGTTGTTTCCTTTTTTAATAATAATTAGAAGGGTTGGAAACTAGTTATACCTTCATAATAATGTTGCTATAAATTTAAAATCTAAAATATTATTTCACTATCTTGTAGAAGTATTTAAAATTTGAAGTGCATATGACTCTTTTAGGTAAGAAAAATTTATGAACCATTAGTAATCACAAAAAAAAAAAAAATTAAGAAAATATTTGTGATTATTTTGAAATCCTAACAACATTAAAAATTTAATCTCTTAATTTTAATGCACTCTTCCTTCAAGTAGTTTCCATGAGTTATTAAATTGTACATGGGAATATAGAAATTAGAATAACCTTTCCATCTTTATTGAAAAAAACAAATATACTCTATAAATCATAAAGACTAGCCTAAGAAAACATAGAAGTTAACTATGAATGGATGAAAGCTATACTAAGAAATCAAGGAAGCGTATAATAACTAATATAACAATTAATACCAATATAATAATGATGAAGTTGGATGTACTTAAAAATTATAATGAGACAGTTTTTATTGTAAGGTAATAATAGATTTACACTCCTCATTGTCCTTAAAAGGCATCTACATCCTTATATTCCCTTCATAAATATAGTAAAATAAAAATTCCAACCAAGAGAGTTACTGATTTCTCTATAAAAACAAAAATATATTGGGTTGAAAAAGAGTTACCTCAAAATCTAGCTGATAATATGTTTAAAACTTTTTACTTCAATTGTGGTGATTTGTGGAAATGTGGGTTTTACTTGAATGAACTCGGTTGGATGCTCACCTCATCTAAATCTATTTTAACAACTTTAGTAATTTATATTTCCTCTATTTTTTCATGTACATGAAGTATATTCAATTATTCATTTTCTATTTCTAGAAACTGAAACATTAGATCTTATCACATTGATATTTTAAACTTTGTCTCAATTGAAACCATGGACTCTAAATCAGCTATATTACCATTTGTGTCATTTTTAATCATCTCTTCTTTCTTATTCACATCATCCACATCATTTTTTTTTAATCTACAAAATCAAATTCCAATATGTCCTCCTATTGTTTATCTAAAAAAACCTCTCCAAATATGAAAGAGCGGAAACATCAACAACATTCTCTTCAAAGGTAATGGTAATAACTAATAATGAATTAGTTTTAAAAGTAAATTCATACTCTGATTCAAATAAAGGAAGTGTTTCTTCCTATTTTCTTATTCCTTATCATCATGAAGCTCATGGTTATTTATATCATATTTAAAAGAAAAATCATCAAAATAAAAAACTTTTAACACATTCATACCATCCACAACACAAGCATTGACAAGATCAACAATCTAATTAAGGAAAAATTTGGTATAAAATATAATTCAGATCTACTTTATCATTCTAAACATTTGGGAGAACATTACAAAAGGGAGAAAAGTTAGTTCTAAGGGAGTATAAATATATATCAAGGGTAATTGCTTTTGCATAAGTTGATACTAACGAATTCACACCAAAGGTTTTTAAAAATATGGCCAAGAGTGGATATAAATAATTTATGTAAATATCTACAAGTGTTGCCTCTTGACGCAAGTGGTTGGTTGGGATGCCTCTAAGAATATTCTAAAATTTTATATTAAAATATTTGTGTTTCATGTGGTTTCCTCTCAATAGTGACCATCTAATTTATGACTATGAATGGATCTATGATTTGTGTTAAGTTTACAACAAATAATCATCTAACTCCTTACAACTATAAATTGAACCAGGGGTTAGACTCATAAACCATCCATATTCAATATTATTTAAAGTGAAAGTAAAAATTTGCAAGTCACATCTTCATGTCACACAATTAAGGCATTTAAAGAAGTCTTAAAAGTGAGAATGTGTTTCTTATCGGTTTTTATTATGTCTATTAAATTTAGGGATAAATATGAAAGCATTCTTGGGAAATTCACGTTAAATAGTAAAATTAAACACATTATTCGCTAACCATTCCATAATTTTGTTGTGAGATTTTCCATCAAATGGAAGAATAAATAAATGGAGCATAATTTATAAAAGATATTAGATGATTTTATTAAATAGATCTCATAGTAAAACAAATTTAAAATTGGATCTCAAAATCTAAAAAAATCATAATTAGAACTGAAATTCATTTCTACTTACCATTTTTAAATATCCCTCCTTCTAGTGTTATTTTAGGTGTTGTATAAGGAGGAAGGCAAGTGAATTTAGGAATAGAGTTAGGAAAACTAATCATTGATATGGATCCTTTTATCTTTCCCTTATCTAACCTAGTTTTCATATGAAGTGATAGGGTATGCAGTAGGATCTTAGAGTCATATTTGGAACTTATTTGGAATGATTTAATATCTATCTCAAGACAATATATGGTTAGTCCAATTAATGATAAGATAAACAACACATTGTATACAACATCACACAAGAGAAAACAACAACCCTTGGCTTAGATTCATCTCAAAAAACCACCTGTAAATTTTAGATCATTGAAAGTTAATAAATAATTTCATAATGAAACTAATTCAAAGAATTTTAATCATCACATGAGACCAAAATTTCAATCACATCCTTCTAGCATCATTTTATTGTGTTTGGGGTGTTTCATGCACACTTGAAAAACATTTTTAAAAGACGAAATAAATAATCACTCATTTTATAACCTAACTAGAATTATGGTTCAAGATATGGAATACTCATCATGTATAGCTTTAATTGTGAGACTATATGGCTTAGTGTTAAGCTACGAAGGGACTTGTGAGTCTTAGAAAACCACCTTTTAGATTGTGGGTTGAATAGATTTGAATTATCTTGATTTTTATGAATCTTGACCTACTAGTTATTTACAATGGTTATGAGGTGATTTGGATCTCTATAAAAATTCTCTAAAAGGGAGAAGGGTTGGGTAGAAAAGGAACTAGACACTCTCTTTCTCTTGTCTAGAATGGTAAGTGCTCTTATCTCAGCCAAATCATACACAATAAATCAAAGAAAACCATAAATAACATGAACACATTTTTAAATAGACTCTAGGAAATCATTCAAAGGAAAATGAAAATAACGAATCAAAACCCTACATAAACTAAAGAAAATAGTTATTGTACATTCACATAGATTATGAAAAGGGTTAGTTAACATAATATTGGCTCAAGCTAACCAAATTCAAAATAAAATGGATTAATTATTTGTGAATCAAGACCTTTGAACTCTTGACTACTAAGATTGCATTGGCACATCTCAAAAATGACTATGAGAAACATAATATCATGAAAATAAGACTAGTCAAGATTAGTATATTAACCTACATACATAAATGAAGCTAGAAGTGCAAACTCTAATTAATAAATAGAAATATATTTGTATGTCTAGGAATCTTAAACATAAATTCTCAATTAGAAGTTAAGTAGCTCACAACATAAATGTGAAAGTCCAAAGTCTTTCCTTTTTATTGAATTCATTATAGAATGAATTTTACATTGTGATTACATCAATTTAATGGAAAATGAAGATGAGGTAAGCCTTTATAATCTCTGGAGTAAATAATTTTCTAAATGAGAGGTAAAATTCATCTCCTAAACCACTAAGAATCAAAATTGAGACTTATAGAAGCATCCAAGAAAGAATATTATAATTTCTAAGCTGAAGAATGAAAATCATCAATATGAGTGAGAAAATGTTTGTAAGAAAATCATTCCATGTGAGATGAATCTAATTATCTTATTATCCAAATAAATCTCCTAGTTATCTGGATAGCTTATATTTTTATTCCGACTCTGATGTTTCACATTTTAGGTTGTGCACACTCAAGTTTACTCCCTTGGCACAATTTTCTTAGTTGTTGTTCTCATGCACCCTTCCTGCTTCCCCCTTGTTTCCTCTCATTTCATTTTCCCTTTGCACCTTCCCTCTGTGTACCCACTTTCATTCATGTCATGTCGCACACTCCGTGTGCACAACTCTATAAATTTCCTTTCTAAATTGGTTAAGTCCCTCGCATGCCTTCGCACTTGTGTGCCTTGCACTTCCTCTTTTCCTTGCGATCATTCATGCGCCCCATTTTCTTTATGCCACCACATGCCCTTCATCGGTTGAATGCTTATGCCCCTTCCCCATATTTTTCCTTGCAAGTATTATCCTATTCCTCCTACATGCACACCTCCATGCATGCCTTCCCTCTGTTTCCCTTTTGTGCACCTTCCTTTTGCTTTTGCGCCTTCTTTTGCACTAGTCATTGTGCCACGTATCTGTCGAGACTTGAGGGTGTTACACGTAACCTATCAAAGCATGCCAACGGGGCAAAGAATCCAGAAAACTAAGCGGTGTGTGACACATGGAAAAAAATAAAAATAAATCAACTTTTGGATGACCCTTTCGGTCAATCAACATGTGCCATGTGTCATTGTATGCAGAGCGACCTATAGAATTCAGCAACCATAACTTCTTACGAAGTGCTTAGATTCCCACATGTCGGTCTCATTTGAAATCTGTGACATCACTACACATTGGACTCTTCAAATTCTAATCTAGGTGGGATTTGGTATGTGGAAAATATGGAAAAATATTTTATCTTATCAATGCACACATCCAGTCGACCCAACCACGTAGATTTCATGAGATCTTGCCTTATTCCTTCTTCCACATTGCAAAAAAACATGGGAAGTACATCGATAGCCTACGCAGTGGTTTTGTAGGCATTTATCAATAGTTTTGGTGGTTCAAGATTTGAATATGAGTTTCTTTCTCTTTCTCCTTCTCTTCTCTCCTTCTTCTTCTATAAATAGCGAGTTCGATTTAAAAAAGCATCCTCTCGTGTTCTAATGGCACCATGTCGAATGGTGGCTAACTTCCCATGGGTTTCAGACCTTGGCATGGTCTCTGCAATATATTCTCACCTCCTTCCATGAATGTAAATGACTATGCATCCCTTAAGAAATAAAATTGGGTTTTGTGGAACTCTTGTCTTCCCTTTCTCATTTTCATTGCATCTCACCTCTATGTTTTCATTTTCTAGCATGATGTACATATTCCCACTTGTGATCCCCATGTTCATGTGTTGTGCACATATTTGGAAGGCTGATCCCGCATGGTGATCGTGGCACATGTTGTGTGCCCTCTTCTCTTGTGCCATCTATGTTTCCTTCATCACTCATGTAGAGAGATCAAACCTTTCTTTCTAGTGCTAACACCTTCCCTAGCTTAGGATTTCCCCTTTTTGTACATCCTTTTATCCCTTGTCCCTTGGCATGTTTAGTCTATGATTTTATTTCAGCATTAAGAGTAGTAGTAGAGTTTGAGGTAGGTATAGGAACCAACCTTCTCGGAGATCTGTACCAAGTGCACAAGGTCCCATAACTTAGGGATAGATCCATTGTTGTCTCAAATAGTTTGGCTCTTCGTATTTGAGATGTGGGTGCGTTTAAATGAAAAACAATTTTTAGCACACCCGGTGGGACAAGAGTGAAGAGGTTTACATCTTCATCTCAAAAATTTTGATGTGTTTTGTTGAGATCTATCCTTTGGAGGAATTTTTCAACGTGTCGACAACTCCACTAATCCAAACACACCCATTATTTCATTCACAGACCAGTCTCCCCTCCTTCTTTCATTCATTTTCCTTATTCCATTATTCCAGCTTCCTCTTTTGAAGTTGTGCAATAATGACTTCTTTCCCTTCATAGAATTCCCATTTTTAGCAACAAAGTTATTTCCCTCCACCCCCACAGTTGCAAAGTCCTCCTTCAAATTAGTTTTGTGAGCCATGTCATCCTGAATAAGCATATAACCCACCTCCCACTGATATGTATGGTTATTTTTCTAACCATAATGTTCATGAAGAACAGGTTTATGCAGATGATGGTAGAAACTCCATGGCTGAAGTTGATTTTTAGATGTAGGTTCAAAATATGGAGATGGACATGATGCAGCTTAGCGTCAAGTGCTCCATAAAGGTAACTAAATTTGGCTACAAGGTACCTTGTACATGGGGTGGCCCTGTACCAGGTTGGTTTAGCACCCAACAGAAGCTACACTTTATCACTGAGATGTTGCCCCAAATTATAGAGTGGATGGAAGAAATGGAGGATCAAAAATATTTCACCAAACATGTCAATGGGGAAACCCTACACTACCATCTTACAACCCTCCCATTCCTTTGTGCCAACTTACATCATCTCAACTTGCTGCACATGTTCCTAGCTTCTTGCACATTTCCCCCATTGAGAACTCCCCTCCTCCATCCTATCACCTTCATTTCTCTGCCATCACCCCTCTTGTGCATGATTCCACTCCTCTTGTGTGTGCACCTTCCATGCCTTCCACACCCATCCTTCCACCTTCTTCCGAGTCCCCTCTATCTAACTGTACCATAAATGAATATCCCCCTACCAATGTGCCTTTCCCAACCAACATCATCATGTTCGATGACTGTAGAATAGTTGAAGAATGACATGACTCATGCAAATTTGACTGGGAAGAGGAAATCATACGAGTGCCTATTTAGAAGAAATTCAGTTAGTTCCTGAGGGTGTAGTTCTGAAGGAGACTGAGTTTCTTGTAGAGGTAAAACCATGTGTGCCGTAGATTTACATGACCTAGCCTGTAAGTAGTCACCTTCAGAAGGAGAGTCTACAAGAAAATCCCATATGTGGGATTGAGATTCAAAGTAATGGGAAAATCACAAGGATCAAATTGTGCCCAATCAGATATCTAGCTAGTCTAGAGCCAAAGATAGAGTTGTCATTGGTCATGCTCACTTCAAATCATGAGGTAGAGCTTCAGGGTGCTAAAGGTTAGTAGCAGTGCCTCCTGAATCCATGCACAGAACAACTTCAGGAGGTATATATTTTTTTGTTGATACTTTGAGGAGAAGGGTGAGAAACCAACTGCAAATCAATTTCTCACTCTTGCTACAGACCATGTCCAGTGCAAATCAATTACATGGTCACAATTTATGAGGAAGGGAAGCTACTTCTCCCTACTTGTTGCAGGTTTTACTTGAGCACCCTTTGCCTCTAGTTAGAGTAGTCTAGTTTAGGTTTTCTTTTATCAACACAAGTCCTCACAAACATTCTGCATGTTCCCTTTGGGACATGTATGATTTTTAGATTTTGTACATAGTGGTGTGCTTCTGTTTCATCATACTCCCTCTTGTGCATATCCTTTCCTATTGCACCCACATGCCCCTTTTTGTTGCTTCCTAGGATGATAATTCAATTTTGGCAGAGGCAATTCTAATGGTCAATGTGTAGCTTTTCACTCTCATGAATCCAAGTCAGAACATCTTCACATAAGAGTAGTAGTTGAGTTCGAGTTTAGAAAATGTTGTGACTTCAAGGATGTTCTTCAAGTTACAAAACAAATCTTCAAGTTTAGCACTTGACTCCATGCCCAATGGACTTCTAAGGCTCTTGGTATATTTATCTAGCGGGAAGGTGTCCTCGAAAGTTCCCAAAACTGTTATCCAAATAAGTCTCCTAGTTATCTAGATAACTTATATTTTTATCCTGACTCTGATGTTTCACATTTTAGGTTGTGCACACTCAAGTTTGTTCCCTTGGCAAAATTTTCTTGGTTGTTGTTCTCACGTGCCCTTCTTTCTTCCCCCTTATTTCCTCTCCTTTCATTTTCCCTTTGTGCACCCACTTTCACTCCTATCCTATCGTACACTCTATGTGCACAACTCTGTAGACTTTCCTTCCCAAATTGATTAAGTCCCTCACATGACTTCGTGTTTACACACCTTGCACTTCCTCTTTTCCTTACAATCCTTCATGCACCCCTTTTCTTTCTACCACCGTATGCCCTTCCTTGGTTGAATGCTCACACCCCTTCCCCATACTTGTCCCTTGCAAGTATTCTCATATTCCTCCTATGCGCACGCCTTCACTCTATTTCCCTTTCACACGCCTTTGTCTTTTGCTTGGTGCCTTGCTCCTTGTTATGTGTCAATCATTGTGCCATGTCATCTATTAGAATTGAGTGTACTACACACAACCTATCAAAGTGTGCCAACAAGACATCGAATCTAGAGAACCAATTAGTACGTGAAATGTGGCAAAAAAGACAAAACAAATCAATAGTTGGCCAAATCCTTCAGTTAATTAGCGTGTGCTGCGTGTCATTGTGTGTCAGAGTGACCTACAAAATTCGAAAACCATAAATTTTGATGAAGTGCTTAGATTCTTACATTCCTGGTCTCATTTGAAAGTTGTTGACATCAGCTACACATTGGAATTTTCAAAGTCAAATCTAGGTGGTATTTGGTAGGAAAAAATTAGGGAAACATCTTTCAACTCATTAATTCACACATCTAGTCGACTCCAACCACCAGATTTTGTTAGATCTTTCCTTATTCCTTCTTCCACATGCCAAATAAACATGGGGAAGCACATCGACATCCCCGCAGTGTTTTTGTAGAAATTTATCACCTTGGTTTGTTGGTGGTTGAAGATTTGAATCTATGTTTCCCTCTCTTTCTCAGTCCCTTCTCTCCTTCTTCTACTACAAATAACAAATTTCTTCTTTGTAAAAAACATCCCTCTCTATTGTAATGACACCATGCCAAAATGGTGGCTGAATTCCCATGGGTTTCAGACCTTGGCATGGTCTTTGCAATGTATTCTCACCTCCTACCATGAATGTAAATGATTGTGCATCCCTTAAGCAATAAAATCATGTTTTGTGGAACTCTTTTCTTCCCTTTCTCATTTTCATTGCATCTCGCCTCTCTGTTTGCATTTTTGGCATGTTGTGTGTATTCCTTCTTGCATTCCTCATGTTCATGTGCTTTACACGCTAGAATTCTGAGCCCACATGTTGATATGTGGAGCACATCGTGTACCCTCTTCTCCCGCCCTCTCTATTCCTTTGCCACTCATGGTGAGATATCAACCCTTTCTTTCTGGTGTTATTGCCTTCCCTAGCTTATGATTTCCTCTTTTTGCACATCCTTCTATCCCCTGGTCCCTTAGCATGTTCATTCTAGGATTTGATTTCACCATTAGAAGCAGCAATAGCGTTAGAGGTAGGAAGAGGTAGGTAGAGGAACAATTCCATTTTTGTCTCAAACACTCGGCTCTTATGGACCCGAGACGTGGGTGCATGTTTTAAGGACCAACATATCCCATGATATCGGGAGGCTAGATGGAATTTTGGTTGAAACTTATCACAACAATACCTTATTAACTAGATTTTTATCTAAAATTCCTTTTTCTATGTTGTAGTGAGGTCTGAGATGGAATATTTCGTTGAAATGAATATTTTCAAAGAAAAATAAATGATACAAACACCAACATACTGAAGAAATGATGGAAAAAGGCCCAAAATTTTATCACTAAAATTTACCCAACCACTCAATAATTATCTCCAAAAACTTTAATTATGTGTAGCCCTTCAAATTATGCTCCCAATGGTTCAAATATTATGCAAATTAGATTATCAATCAAAATATATGATAAAAAATAGGTCATTATTATACCTCCATTTTTAATTAGTCAATGTAATATTTGACCTCCTTGAAATTTGATTTAATCCACCAATGAATCTTATCCACATGTCTACCATTAACTTGTCTTGTGGTATGGATGATCTAAACTCTCAATGACTTAGAATTATGTTGGAATTTAATTTTTTAGGAATTTTACTTGATAACCATATCGATATTTTTCCTCTTTTAGGTCAAACTTGTCAAAACTTATCACAATTGTCAAAATCACCAAATTTCCTATTTTCAAAGATCAACTTCTAGGAAAGCTTTCAGGAGCCCATATTATAGACAATGGAAATATATTGAATTTTTCTCCCTGAAAAATATGGCTTAGAAGTGATTATGTGAGTTTGAGAATGGTCTTAGGAAAGATTTCTCTACATGCTCTTTTCGTGGAAATTGATTGTGTGAACATTAAAGAAGGTTCAAATTCTAAGAAAGGTTTAAGGAGCCTTAAAATATTTCAAAATCTGAGATTGCATTAAAAAAATGAGTTTTTTTGTGACAATATAGTTTAGAAGAGATTCTTTGAGCTTTGAAATGGTCTTGGAAAATATTTCTCTCCATATTATTTTTGACGAAAATGATTTTGTGAAAATTAAATAAGGTTCAAATTTTAGGAAAGGTTTCAAGAACTCTGGGTGGTTCTAGGAGCTCAAATCCCAATTATCATAAATATTATAGATCTACTACATGATGGAATATTTAAGACAAAGTTTTGGGAGTATAAATAGAGGAAACCCTCCCAATACTAAAGTATGGTGGTATTTCTACACAAGAAATTTGTCTTGAAAGTTTCAAGAACCTTAAGTGGAGTTTATATCCTAACAAAGGGCCAATTTAAATCACATTAAACCCCCTTCTTGACCTAAGTGATAGTTTGGTTCATACTTGTTTCAAGATCCTTTAGTAGTTCAACTCACTTTGGCATGTCTTCCTAGGAAAAGTGGTGATAAAATAAAAAATCATGAAGAGCTCATTTTCAATTTTTATAAAGGCTCTCATATAATTATTTGGGTTGTTCATATTCAAAATAATATATTATAAGACACATAACGGTTAAGTTTAGACCTCATGGTGAAAAGTGTACTATGTGTTATATTTTCACATTGACATAATGATATCAACAAGTGCACTGGAACACATAAGGATCTTGGTGGTATTTTTCAGGTTTAACACACTTTTCATTCTACACTTTGCATCTCCACTTACAAAAGTGTGCCCCCTTCCTATTGGTTGTCCAAAAATATGAAAAACAAATGAAGGAATAGGCAAAATAAAGGAAAGTTTACATGTTGGCACCACTATCACCACCATATGTGCACTTGACCCCTCATATTCTATAGGTTCACTTTGGAGGTGCAATTACACCCCAAAAGTGTGACTTTTTTAGGGTGCATTTTTAGGGGTGGATTTCATGCACTTTGCATTTGCAAAGTTCATTCTCCACCAACATGTGCAAATAACATTCAAATATCTATTTCCCTCAAAACAAAAAAAAAAAACATGAAAATACCAAGTGTAGCATGTGAAACCAATTGAAAATTTTCTTTTCCACCTTTCATGCCCACCAAAACCACCTTTGTACCCTACCTTGTTAAGAACTTGTTTTTTTGTATCTTTTGATCCCATGGTTAAATCCTACCCAAACTTTAACCACATAATCATCTCCTGAATGAATTTACATTGATTCCAAGATAATTTCACATGGTGTAGTATTTTATTTCCTATTATATCTTGAATGTTTCAGTTTTTCCAAGCTTGTTTCACAAAAACCACTCAATTTTTTTTTCTCATTGTGCAAAAACCACATGGAGGAAACTTATCAAAATTTGAAAAAATATCTCCTCAATAAAAAAATTGTTTCAATCTGTAAAACACATGCTATGATGAAGAAATGAGTGATTTGTAAGTGAAACCACTTTATACCTCTAAAACCACTCAAAAACCCTATTTGTACTAGAAATTATTTCTCCATTTTCTAAGAAACCTTGTGATATATATTTTCCAAATTTAGAGAATTGGTTCCCCTCCTCAATACCTCTCAAATATATTAAAAACCAATCCTTTTGGAATAGTATTACTCAATAATGAAGGACTGAAATTTTTTCTTATACTCCGTTAATCCCATTTTTCAATCTTCCTTCTCAGACAAAACTTGTTTTTCCAGGTTCCGTTATTTCGATGAGGGATCATCAAAATTTTTAAATGTATCTTAATCAAATAATTTAATCTCATTTTATTTGGATTTATTTTTATCTCTAAATGTATTAGAAAAACTTTCATTGTCAAACCATTAAAAACTATGCAAAATATTAATTTTTGGAAATTGTCTCGAGAATCTTGTTTCACTTACACCATTAATTTCCACCATCATTCTAGGTTTTGTGAAACCATAAAAATACAAAATGAAGCCCCATTACCCTAGATATGATCCTATTTTATTTCTATTGTCTCGAGTACCTAAAGATTGGAGATAACAATGTGGAGCATATGGATTTCAATGATCTGAAGTAGAGGATGGAAGAAGGAAAACTCATTTGCTAATATAATTTAGAGTGCATAAGAGGATTGTTGATAAAAAAACATCTAGTTGAATCAATTAAAGGATTTCTTGATGGGAACCATGGTTGTAGTGTATTCTTGATCTCCTTACCATTATCCATTCAAGAGGCATGATAGGGATTTATCATATTATTTAGGACTAAATTTTCCATTGAGTTGTTACATGGTATTATCTAGCGAATGGGAAGTGACTATATTTATAGGATTCCTATTTCTCTGTTGAGGATTATCAAGGATCTCTAATACTATCAAATCTAAGAGATCGATGGTTCTTGAGTTCGGGGCACATGTGGTGCGAGTACATCCTTCATGATGATTACAAGGTGATTGTTTTTTCATGTGGAACATAAGAGATCATGTTCATGATAAGGAGTTAATTTTTGCATCCTATTATTTCTCATAAAGACAAGGAGTTGAAAGATAGTTTCTAAAGAATGACTGAAGATGATCGGTCAAGATAGGATGTGGAGCATCAATTCTAGGTTGAAGAAAACATATGCTCTAATTAGATTGGTAAGCCAAGGAATATCCTATCTAATTGCAACATCCATCTCAAAAACAAAGAAAGAAAATAACTTCATCTTGCAACATCTTCTTTTGATCATCTTGTCTCTCTTATTTTTCTCCCTCTAAAATTCTATTTCTCTATTGAGGAGAAACATTTGTAAAAGTGACTTAAGTCACTTAAAAATTATATTTCTTCATTGATATTTCACTTTAAGTTAAAAAGACACTTGTGAATGTGAAGATTCATTAGCTTTGGATATAAATTATATGGCTCTCTGCATTCCAAAAGATCAGTTTTTCCCTCTCTAGCAAGTTATATTATTATATTTCCTACGTAATAAATTTTTCTCCATTCTCATCTCATCACTTAACCAAGAACATGATGGAATTTGTAAGAAGTTGAAGGAACTTTTTCCTTATTTTTGGAATGAATATATATTGATGAGGCTTTGTATTTGTCTTATCTTTTTTATTTCACTATCTTGACATGATGTTTTTTGTGTTTGTCTATTTCCTCCAATTAAAAATGGAATCACCTCTAAAATTTAGTTAATGAAATTTGAGTCCTTCTCATCAATACAATTCCCATTTCATTTATTTCTCCCTCTTTAGCAAAAAAATTCTTCCTCTATAGTATAGAATTACTGAGACACAAGAAGGGTGTTTCTACACATTCCTTGGCCTCTAGCCACATAGGATATTATTATAGTGTATAGAGTTCCCAAATTTCAATAAATGTGATCCTCACCATTCCTAAGAGGAGGGTTTTTTTCCTGTGAGTGTTGATGAAAACCCACATTTTTTCCTTGAAAAATATTTCAACAATAGTTTTTAGTGACTCCATTAGGATTAAACAATCCTTTTTTCAGTACTATTTTCACACAAAATGTTAAAAATCATATATTCCACAATCCTAAATAGTAAAAATTCCAAAATCCAAAAATAGAAGAAAGTTTTGATGTATATACATGAACATATCCTATTCCTTTGCCAATCAGAAAACCATTTTTTTCATTCGATTGATTCATCTTTTTGAGAAACACGGAAGAAATAAAATTCACTAAATAATACCAAAAAAGTGGAATTCTAGTATTTTATAATATTCTATTTGAGTTGCAAGAACAATTTGATTTCATAATTTCTCCCATATAGATTCTAGGACAATCTCCTAAAATTTCATTTGAAGATCCTCTGCTAGCCCAAGTACATCTCCCATATCTCCATCACCACTGGAAATTCTTCCTCCATAGATTGATGACATAGTACCTTGGTTGTAGAACACAATTCCATTGGATTTGAATCCTCCACTTCATGAATTAAAAAAAGGGTCAAGAGTTAACTTTCCCAAGTTCTACAGAGATGGAAAAAACATCTAGATGAGAACATTGTAGCATTTATCAAATCATGTGGTGTTCTTGGATCAGAATATGAAGATGTTGTTTATTTATTTATGGAGTCATTACAAGATGTCATTGTAGAATAGTTATACTTCACTTATTAGGAAGATACACCAACTAGATTTGAAGTAATGTTTAATTCGGTAGAAGACATGTATTCCCTTCTCACTTAATTCACTCAAATGAAGAAAGAATAAAAATATCCCATGATAAATTATGTGGCCAAATTCAGAAATTTGATTAAAAATATTACTATTTTTTACCATCCTATAGCAGATAATCAAAATAGGTTCTTCATAAATTCTCGATTACATGAATAATGGTTCATCTTGTGGAGAACCTAATGAGCTACATTGGATAATGCTCAAGAAATTTCTATTGAAGTGGAAGATGATCTTATCATATCAATAAATATCAAGAATAATTTTACAATAAATAAATTCCAAAGCTTCCGGGATGCAAAAATTGATTTGTTTCTACTTAATATTGTCAATTGTCCATTTGTCTTTGAAGAAGTAAATGGATAAACATTACACATATAAAAACTAGAACTTGAATCATATTGTTGGAGAACCCCAAATGCTTCCCTTGGAATCTCCTCTTTTAATGCAACATATGGAAGTCGGGAAGATATAGAAAATGAAATTTTTGAATCAAAAAAATGAAAGAGAAGAAGTTAGATATATAAATATTGGGTATTTTGAAAACTCATCTTATGAAGATTCCAAAGAATTATTTGATGATATAAATAACACATTTTGTGTAGTGTTAACTCACTCACAAACATAGAAAGAGGCCTCTTCCTCCAATTATAAAGTAAATAAAATAAAATACTAAAAAGGAGAGTGTAGATGTGAAATCACAGCACCCCTGGGACTCTGTAACTCGATGGGTTGCAGATTCTCAGTATGATTGCATAACATGGAGCTTTTCCCAAGTGTGGGACCTTGCGAAATCGGAAAAGCTCTCCGGATGAAGGCCGGTTCCTATTCCTCTGTTCAGATGCACACGTAAAAATGCAGAGGGTCTACTCAAAACCTAATCTAATTTTCCAAGGAGACAGGGGTAAGAAAATGCAGAAAATAAAACCTAAACTAACAGAGGTGATGCACCGAGGAATGAAGAACACTGTCTTGCCAATAAACATGAGACCATAAAAATGTAATGCAAGATCATGCCTGAGATAACTGATTTGCGGTGAAAGATCAAGAAGATGCAAATAAACACTGAGAGGGTTGATAATCATCCACAGACATGCATTAATTTTCTCCAAAGATTGATACAACACACTGCAAAATGCCAAGAGGCAAAGCTGCATTACAGTTTTAAATGGGAGGTTTTAACTCCACAGATTCACCTGCCAAAGAGAAGAAGGGAGGGGCAAAACAAGAATGTCCAACCTTTAGAAAGAAGCCCCTCCTTACAATTTATAGGAAGAATGAGAGAGAGAAGAGAGAGAAAGTCCAAATCTACCCCAACCACCTCAGGTTGTATTTAATTCATCTCATTATGGTGGTAGGTGAGGACCATATCAAACCCCAAAAGTGGCAAACTGTATTTTGCATTTTTAAGAACTTGTTCCCACCCAATTAAAAATATCCAGTCATAGTTAGGTAGAGGACGCCGTAGGCTTTCGAAAAGTCCAACCTTGTGTGAATCGGAGCTCCCAGTCAAAAGTTATGGCCATCTGAATATCTGGGTCAGGGTCTGCTTCCTGTCAGCGCTCAGAATGTTGCGCCTCCTGAAGGTGCACCTTGGCACATCCATATGCATGTTGACAATCCTTTTCGTGCGCCAAAGGTGCAAATATGTTTGTGTCGACAACCCTTTTTGTGCGCCAAAGGCGCATTCATTTGCATGTCAACACTCTTTTCTGTGCGCCAAAGGCGCAAATATGTTTGTGTCGACACATGTTTACGTGCGCCACTTTACCTGCGCCAAGGGCGCAACTTTTTCCGTGTCAACATTCCTTTCTGTGCACCAAGGGCGCGTCTATTTCTATGTTGACATCTTCTTCTGTGCGCCAAGGGCACATTTACATTTGTGTCGACATCCTCTTATGTGCGCCAAGGCGTAACTTTTTCCCTGTTGACACTCATTGTTATGCGCCATTCATGTGCGCCAAGGGCACATCCTTTACATTGTCGACATCCATTTCTGTGCGCCACTTTCCTGCACCTTGGCGCATACATTCTCATGTTGACATTCATTGTTATGCGCCTCTTTTGTGCGCCATGGGCGCATTCTTTCTTATGTCGACACTCATTTCTGTGCGCCTTTTTGTGTGCCATAGGCTGAGGTTTGAATTTCTTTGGTTTCCATATTCTTCCGCTTGTCTATATCTACCCGGGGGGAAGATATATACAACAATTTGGTGACTCAACGGGATCACCTGCCTGCTAGGTAGAAGATCAGTGGCCCTTTTAGAAATCCATTGGGCATGGAGTCATAAGCAATACTTGAAACCAACTTGATCTCTGATCCCGAGCCTGAAACCGCAACTCCTTCTCGTGACACTTTGAACTGTAGAAACAACCTGAGAGAAACGAAACCTATGCCAAAGCACTTAGGGAAACTGAAACCTAACTACAACAAGACAATGTGCAAACGCACTTAGAGGAATTGAAATCTAAGCTAATATTTACAAGGGTAGAAATTTTCTCTTTTCAGTAGCAATGTTTAAGATAGATTCCGTTGACCGGAATCGAAAGTTCTTCTCCGTCCAATGTAGATAATTGGAAGGCATTGCTACTCTTGCACCCCGTGACCATGTAGGGGCCACTCCAAATGGCATCAAACTTGGAATGCTTTCCTGGTCTTGCCCGATCTGCATCCCATTTTAGAACTAGATCCCCTTCCTGGAAGGTCCTTGCTCTTGCCTTCTTATCAAACCATCTTTTTACTAAGGCCTGATCCTTTTCGATCGTCTGAACTGCATGTTCTCTAATTTCTTCCAATTCCATCAACTCTGCATACCTAGCCTCCATTGGTTCGAACTCAGCTAACTCCAACTGCCTCATGAACTCCAATGCAGGCAGTTCTAATGATATGGGCAATACTGCCTCCTTCCCATAGACCAGCTTGTAGGGAGAATTCCCTGTAGACCTCTTTGGTGTTATTCTGTCAGCCCATAACGCTGATTTTAGCTTTGTATGCCATGTTCTTTGATTTTCATCCAGAGTCCTCTTGATGATTCTTAGCAAATTTTTGTTTGTGGACTCTGCCTGTCCATTACCCTGCGGGTAATAATTTGAAGAGGTGCTCAAGTAGATTCCATTCTTAACAGCCCATTCTGTAATTTTGGAACCTATAAATGCCAATGCATTGTCTGATATGATAGTGGATGGCACACCAAACCTGGTCACTATTCCTTCATAAAAGTCTAGTATGTTAGACTCATTTGCTTCCTTGAGCGCTATTGCTTGGCCCACTTGGTGAAATAGTCTATTGCCGTGAGAATCCACTTGTGGCCTTGGCTTGAGTTTGGATTAATGACCCCGACGAAGTCCAATCCCCATTGCATAAATGGTTGGTCAACCAGAATTGGGTGCAATGGAAGTGCTGCTTGTCTTTCTTTGTCTGTGAAGAGTGCACATTTCTTGCACTTTCTTATCCATGTATAGCAGTCACTAAAGACTGTCGGCCAATAATACCCTGCCTTCATTATTTTGAGAGCTGTTACTCGTGGGGAAAAATGTCCTCCAGAATCTCCATCATGAAAATCTCGTAACACCCTCTCAATTTGACTTATCCCAATGCACCTCAATAGAACTCCATTGATGTCTTTCTTAAACAAAACACCATCAACAAGCACATATGGAATGGCTTGTAATCTGAAGTATCTCCTCTTTGCTTTGCTCATTTCTGGAGGGCATAGGCCTATCTGTAGGAAGTGTATCATATTTTGAGTCCAACAAGGAGTAGGCACGTCATCATTTTCTTGTTCTTGATCATCCTGTAGTACCAAGGTAGTCTCCTTTTCATCACCAGCTTCAACTTTCTGACTCAAGGGTAGCTGCTCACATAGTCCCTTCCCACGTACTAGTTTGGTGACCTTGATCTCGATGTCATATTCCATGACACGAGTTATCCATCCTGCACGTTTCTCATTCAGATCCTTGTTTAGAAGGAAGTCCTTGACTCCCGCATGAGAGACTAATAATTGGATCTTGTTGTTTGAGACTAGGTGCTTGAATTTCTTTAAGCTTCTGATTACCGCAAGGACATGCTTTTCAATGAAAGAGTACCTAGTTTCATATTCCTCCAAGCCTTGACTGAAGAAAGCAACTGGTTGTTCTAATCCTTCTTTGTTTTGTTGTACCAGGATTGCAGAAATCGTGTCCCCACCACCAAAGGCATATAGCACGAAGTCCTTAGAGAAGTCTGGATTGACGAGAGTTGGGGCTTGAGATATAGCCTCTTTTATTGCCTCAAAACTTGCCTTGCCTTCAGATGTCCACTTAAATGCCATGCTCTTCTTTAACATCAGCGTTATTGGTTTTACGAGAGCTGCAAAATTTGGAACAAACCTGCGGATGAAATTGATCCTTCCTAAGAAGCTTTGAAGAGCCTTCTTGTGATTTGGCAATGGCAATGCTTGAATTGCTTCAACTCTTTCTGGGTCAATTGTCAACCCCTCCTTTGAAACAATATGGCCTAGAAGTTTTCCCTCGTGAGCCAAGAATATGCATTTTTTGGGATTCAATGATACCCCAAATCTTCTACACCTCTGAAATACTTGCCTCAAATGATAGAGGTGATCCGCTGCATTTTTTGAGAATACAGTGATGTCGTCAAGATATATCAAAACTATTTTATTGATCAACCCCTTGAATGCCATATCCATTGCCCTTTGGAAAGTGGCCCCAGCATTTGATAGCCCAAATGGCATCTTCTTGTAGGCATAGGTCCCCCATTTGGTGGTGAAAGCCGTCTTGAATTGGTCACCTTCTTTTACCATCACCTGATTATACCCTGAGTAGCCATCTAGGAGAGAGAATCTCTCTGAACCGGATACTACTTGCAATATTTGTTCCATTGAAGGAAGTGGGTAATGATCTTTGAGAGATGCCCTGTTGAGGTCTCGGAAATCTACACACAACCTGATTTCTCCACTCTTCTTCTGGCCAGGAACCAAGTTTGCAACTTGACTTGAGTGCTTGATTGGGAATATAATGCTTGCCTCTATCAGCTTATTTAGCTCTTTCTTCATTCGAGGTTCAATGTGAGGGTTAACCGGTCTCTGTTTTACTGACGAGATTAGCATCTGGATCCAATTCTATGGTATGTTGTGCCAAATTTGGATCGAATCCTCTCAAGTCTTCGTAGCTCCAAGCGAAGACATCTGGAAATTCTTGGCAAAGTTGTATGAAATCTGATTTCTCCTGTTCAGTGGCCACTTTGCCAATTTGAAGTGTTTTGTCTTCCCCAACCGGAATTGGCTCTGAATCTTCTCTCTTGACCTGTATGTTTGCCTTTTCCTTACGAAACTGGTCGTTAGGGTTGAAGATAGACTCCAATGTTACCAAACCCTTAGGAAGCTTGTTTGTCGCTAATTTGTACTACTTGATCCCCATCTTGCTGCTCTAATGCATCCCGATTCCTAGCTGAAAATTCAGCCTCTTCTTGTAAGAAATTGACGATCAATGCGTTGATCGTTCTCAAACACTGCCGACTTGTGTTGTTATCTGGGCTGGCTGCGGCATCACAACCACATGGATGTGTGGCTGCGTTTTTTCTCTCCTGATGCTGTCAACCACATCAAATGTCGCTCCAACTGCTGCGAGCCTATCTGCGGCTTCATTTTTCTTCCTGGGTATGGATACAATGTTGAAAGCTTTGAAATCCTCAATGAGGTCCCATACCCTATTCTTGTAGCTCCTTAGCAAGTCGTTCTTTGTAGCATGTTGTCCCCTAACTTGGTTGATGATTAGCTCGCTATCTCCAAACACCTGCAAGTTCTTTATGCCCCTTTTCTTGGCCCAATGAATTCCATGAATCAATGCTTCGTATTCAACCGTGTTGTTTGAACAGGAAAACTGGAAACGAAAAGCTGAAAAATATTTGATGTCTTGTGGTGAAATCAACATTGCACCACCTCCAAAGACCTGTCTATGCTCCGCTTCTCGAACCATCGAAAAATAATTTCCAAACTTTGTTTTCATCCTTTTGTTAAGGCTAAATGATGTCGGGTATGGGTGAATTTTCTTCGTGTATACAATACACGCCCAATTCAGATTCTTCAATTTCCTTGTATGGGTCAAATTCATGACTCTTGTTTGCCCATTCATCCAAAGTTAAATCAGGAATTCCCTCGACCTTGGTACCTGTTTCTAGATCACTTGAACACTCCTCCTGATCAAACACCGAGCAATTTGCATTGATAGGATTTGGTACATGAGGCTCAATATGAAAATTGGCAATCGATTCTGATCTGATTGTTGCTTTAGCTCCATACCTTGTCCTAAAGATCATGTGTGACCAATCTGCAGATAAATATCCACCGATCTTTGCAGTGAAGTCCCTTGATAGACACAACGCAAAGAGTGGCGGGAGGTCAATTACAGACACATCTTGCAAGACTGTAACATTAGGACATGAATGTAGTGTTAGGCTTAACCCCTTGATGACCCCAACTGTTCCCACTGCTGTTCCATCTAGTTGCACTACTCCTTTCAGCACTGGCTCGTACTTCAGACCCAGTTGATCCGCTATTTGCTTCGGCATCACTGAACTACTTGCCCCAGAATCAATCATGCAGTTGTGTACTAAGTGGTTTCCAACAATCAACGAAACATAGAATGGTGGAAGGCTTCAAATTTTTTCTTATCGGCCCCCATCATGTTGCACTTTGCATTAGTGAGAACTTTCTCATGTCCCCTGGTTTGATACATTTTGTGGCGGACCAATTAGCCATTATAGCTTGCAATAAATCTCGTTGCCCACAGGATCGCTTGAGTGATTCCCACATGGAAATGTTCACATGTGTCTTCTTCATTTGATCGATGATGTTGAAGGGGATGAATTGTCCTTTTGCTTTGTCCCTTGCTTGGTGACCTTTTCTCGGAGCTTGAACAGTGCATGTGTTCTTACAACAGTACCTTAGGTTGATTCTACGCACATTTGGAGTTGCGTTTGGTCCCACGGACCCCTTGTTGTGTAAGAGTGGGTTGAGAAACAACTGGATTACATGGTTGTCCCTCTCCTATATTTCTCTTCTTTGACCAGTGTGTTGGCAGCCACGCCTTGAAAAGGCTGTTGGTTAACTCCACAGAAGTCTTTTGTTTGCCAATTTGCCAATGTGGTTTTCGTTGGAGGTCCTTCTTGTTGTGTTTGTTCCGTTGATTCTCCTCTGGCTTGGTTCTTGATCAACACCAATGGTTTGCACCATCAAGGCTCGATTCAAAGTGCACCATTGAAACATCTTGGTGATTGTGAGGTAGATTGCAAGGGTAACACCAGTCGTACTCCTGTGCCATGTTATTTTGTGTCGGGACCAAGGCTCTCGAGGATGTCGTTGCATTTGGATCATACGGCCGAAATGGCCTGGCAGCTTGAGGTTGTCCTTGGCTTTGGTTCGCAGCCTGAGGTGGTGGTCTATTTTGTTGGTATGGGGGCCTAGCTTGGTACTGTGCTTGAGGCTGATACGGTCTAGCACTTTGAGCTTGTTGTCTTTTGATAGTCACAAGCTCATTTCCAAGGTTCTGTAGCTGTTTCATAACCTCCTGCAATTCCTTTGAAGTATTTGAAGAAGTCGACGCCTCATTATTGCTTTGATTCCTAGGAGTTGGAATGGGATTCAACTCTGGTGCTTGACTGGTTGTAGGATTTCCCATGTCTGGATAGAGAGGCATTGGTGGCCTTGGTGCAAGCTTTCGGCTTGGATCAAACAGTTCTCTACTCTGATCGCTGTGTCATAGGACCTGACAGCAGCGTTGTCCCTCCCATTGATTGGATCATCATGGCTATATCGAATTTATAGCCTTTAAGAAATAAAGGAATGCTCCTTCGGCGGTTGGTCTAACATGCCTATTGGGATCCTGTCCCATGTCCGTTGGAATCTAAAGTTGAAATCTGCCATTTGTTCGTTAGGAGCCCTTTTGATTGTTGTCATTTGTTCAATAAAGATAAATTGTCGCCCTCTCCCGAATTGGCTGCGCAAAGAGCGAGAACAAAGTTGGTTCCAATTAAGTAATAGAGCCTCTTTGTAAGGCTCCTAAACCATGTAAGGCCTTGCCTTTGAAAGATGAAGCCAACGACTTGATTACTGCAACATCCATTTCATTTATTTCGTGGATTGCACATGCATTAGCAATATCCTGGATGTGATCAATAGGAGTAGTATGATTTTCTCTGTAAAATAGGGTATATTCTTTAGTGCTGCAACCTGGAATTTGATTACGAGCATTTAGGGCAAGTGGACTCTTGCCCAGTGAAATTTACAAAGGGATTCGGTGGTAGATGCGCCATTATGATTGGCCTAAGAACCACGGGTCGATGCGAGAAAAGGCCTACTAGGTGGAGGTGTAGACAAAGACTGTTAGGTGGAGATGGTGATCTTTGTGGTCTTCTTCCTCTCCTTCCTCCTCACGGTGATAGTTGCAATTGGACAAACAACCCCTCTTCTCGAGTATTGGACCTGGTTCGAATTCTTCTCATGTGCCTAGGCAACTTGTGCTTGCTACACCATCAATTCTACTCCTTCGGAGTCGCAGGATGTGTTAGAAAGTGAGCCTCAAAAGGCTAGATCTGCCAAGTTACACACCAAACCTGACGATATTTAAAAATGGAAAATTGAAAGACTGTATTTTTGATATTTTAGAGTTTGAACTTGATTTGGAATGTGATCCTGAAAACCCGAAATGCAGGACTTCAAAAACACGAAATCCGAAAATCAAAAAACCATGAAATTTTGAAAGTCAAAATCTCAAAATCTAAGAATACCCTTTTGAATATTACCCCAGATCTATCAATTTGGTGAAATTTTGACTTGTTTCGAGCAAGTTAAGTCCTTGAAAATCGATTTCAAAGTTCAGCCTGGAAGGTGAAAATATGAAATTGTAAAACCTGCAATTTTTTAAGTCCGAATTTCTTGAAAGTTCCTTCGAAACTGTGGAATGACTTCTGGGTCCCACCGGGCGTGCCAAAACTGTTGATGCGAAATCACAGCACCCCTAGGACTCTGTAACTCGATGGGTTGCAGATTCTCAGTATGATTGCATAACATGGAGCTTTTCCCAAGTGTGGGACCTTGCGAAATCGGAAAAGCTCTCCGGATGAAGGCCGGTTCCTATTCCTCTGTTCAGATGCACACGTAAAAATGCAGAGGGTCTACTCAAAACCTAATCTAATTTTCCAAGGAGACAGGGGTAAGAAAATGCAGAAAATAAAACCTAAACTAACAGAGGTGATGCGAGGAATGAAGAACACCTGTCTTGCCAATAAACACAGACCATAAAAATGTAATGCAAGATCATGCACAGATAACCAGATTTGCAGTGAAAGATCAAGAAGATGCAAATAAACACTGAGAGGGTTGATAATCATCCACAGACATGCATTAATTTGCTCCAAAGATTGATACAACACACTGCAAAATGCCAAGAGGCAAAGCTGCATTACGATTTTAAATGGGAGGTTTTAACTCACATGATTCACCTTCCAAAGAGAGAGAAGAAGGGGGGCAAAACAAGAATGTCCAACCTTTAGAAAGAAGCCCCTCCTTACAATTTATAGGAAGAATGAGAGAGAGAAGAGAGAGAAAGTCCAAATCTACCCCAACCACCTCAGGTTGTATTTAATTCATCTCATTATGGTGGTAGGTGAGGACCATATCAAACCCCAAAAGTGGCAAACTGTATTTTGCATTTTTAAGAACTTGTTCCCACCCAATTAAAGATATCCAGTCATAGTTAGGTAGAGGACGCCGTAGGCTTTCCGAAAAGTCCAACCTTGTGTGAATCGGAGCTCCAAGTCAAAATTTATGGCCATCTCGAATATACGGGTGAAGTCTGCTTCTGCGCTCGAGAATGTTGCGCCTCCTGAAGGTGCACCTTGGCACATCCATATGCATGTTGACAATCCTTTTCGTGCGCCAAAGGTGCAAATATGTTTGTGCCGACAACCATTTTTGTGCGCCAAAGGCGCATTCATTTGCATGTCAACACTCTTTTCTGTGCGCCAAAGGCGCAAATATATTTGTCGACACATGTTTACGTGCGCCACTTTACTGCGCAAGGGTGCAACTTTTTCCGTGTCAACATTCCTTTACGTACGAAGGGCACGTCTATTTCTATGTTGACATCTTCTTCTGTGCGCCAAGGGCACATTTACATTTGTGTCGACATCCTCTTATGTGTGCCAAGGCGCAACTTTTTCCCTGTTGACACTCATTGTTATGCGCCATTCTGTGCGCCAAGGGCGCATCCTTTACATTGTCGACATCCACTTACATGCGCCACTTTCCTGCGCCTGGCGCATACATTCTCATGTTGACATTCATTGTTATGTGCCTCTTCCGTGCGCCATGGGCGCATTCTTTCTTATGTCGACACTCATTTCTGTGCGCCTCTTTTGTGTGCCATAGGCTGAGGTTTGAATTTCTTTGGTTTCCATATTCTTCCGCTTGTCTATATCTACCCGGGGGGAAGATATATACAACAATTTGGCGACTCAACGGGATCACCTGCCTGCTAGGTAGAAGATCAGTGGCCCTTTTAGAAATCCATTGGGCATGGAGTCATAAGCAATACTTGAAACCAACTTGATCTCTGATCCCGAGCCTGAAACCGCAACTCCTTCTCCGACAGCACTTTGAACTGTAGAAACAACCTGAGAGCAATGAAACCTGTGCCAAAGCACTTAGGGAAACTGAAACCTAACTATAACAAGACAATGTGCAAACGCACTTAGAGGAATTGAAATCTAAGCTAATATTTACAAGGGTAGAAATTTTCTCTTTTCAGTAGCAATGTTTAAGATAGATTCCGTTGACCGGAATCGAAAGTTCTTCTCCGTCCAATGTAGATAATTGGAAGGCATTGCTACTCTTGCACCCCGTGACCATGTAGGGGCCACTCCAAATGGCGTCAAACTTGGAATGCCTTCCTGGTTTTGCCCGATCTGCATCCCATTTCAGAACTAGGTCCCCTTCCTGGAAGGTCCTTGCTCTTGCTTTCTTATCAAACCATCTTTTCACTAAGGCCTGATCTTTCTCAATTGTTTGAACTGCATGTTCTCTAATTTCTTCCAATTCCATCAACTCTGCATACCTAGCCTCCATTGGTTCGAACTCAGCTAACTCCAACTGCCTCATGAACTCCAATGCAGGCAGTTCTAATGATATGGGCAATACTGCCTCCTTCCCATAGACCAGCTTGTAGGGAGAATTCCCTGTAGACCTCTTTGGTGTTATTCTGTCAGCCCATAACGCTGATTTTAGCTTTGTATGCCATGTTCTTTGATTTTCATCCAGAGTCCTCTTGATGATTCTTAGCAAATTTTTTTTTGTGGACTCTGCCTGTCCATTACCCTGCGGGTAATAATTTGAAGAGGTGCTCAAGTAGATTCCATTCTTAACAGCCCATTCTGTAATTTTGGAACCTATAAATGCCAATGCATTGTCTGATATGATAGTGGACGGCACACCAAACCTGGTCACTATTCCTTCATAAAAGTCTAGTATGTTAGACTCATTTGCTTCCTTGAGCGCTACTGCTTCGGTCCACTTGGTGAAATAGTCTGTTGCCGTGAGAATCCACTTGTGGCCTTGGCTTGAGTTTGGATTAATGACCCTAATGAAGTCCAATCCCCATTGCATAAATGGTTGGTCAACCAGAATTGGGTGCAATGGAAGTGCTGCTTGTCTTTCTTTGCCTGTGAAGAGTGCACATTTCTTGCACTTTCTTATCCATGTATAGCAGTCACTAAAGACTGTCGGCCAATAATACCCTGCCTTCATTATTTTGAGAGCTGTTACTCGTGGGGCAAAATGTCCTCCAGAATCTCCATCATGAAAATCTCGTAACACCCTCTCAATTTGACTTATCCCAATGCACCTCAATAGAACTCCATTGATGTCTTTCTTAAACAAAACACCATCAACAAGCACATATGGAATGGCTTGTAATCTGAAGTATCTCCTCTTTGCTTTGCTCATTTCTGGAGGGCATAGGCACAGGTGTGCGCAAGGGCACATTTACATTTGTGTCGACATCCTCTTATGTGCGCCAAGGCGCAACTTTTTCCCTGTTGACACTCATTGTTATGCGCCATTACAGTGCGCAAGTGGCGCATCCTTTACATTGTCGACATCCATTTACATGCGCCACTTTCTGCGCCTTGCGCATACATTCTCATGTTGACATTCATTGTTATGCGCCTCTTACATGCGCCATGGGCACATTCTTTCTTATGTCGACACTCATTTACGTGCGCCCCTTTTGTGTGCCATAGGTGAGGTTTGAATTTCTTTGGTTTCCATATTCTTCCGCTTGTCTATATCTACCGGGGAAGATATATACAACAGAGACTCTATACAAAACAAAAAAATGAGAGGATCATCAATACCTACTTCTATGGATTCAGCCAAGAAGAAGCCCAAGACCACCTCATCCAAAGCCACATCTACTTCTTCGGGTAAGTCTCTCTCCTCTACCCTGGTCAAATATTTTTCTACTTTTACTTATAAGAATTTAACTCCTACACCCGTCAAGGATGTCATTATTCCCTAAGTATCCAACTCTATATAATTTAACATCATTGATCATGTTAAGATGTCCAAAGTCTAAATTTTTGAGTCTGAGTATCTGAGAACTCATCCCAAGAAATTTGATAAACTTGTCCAGTTTATCAAAGGAATTAATTCAAATTCATGTTCCATCAATTCCACTACCAAAGAACCATTTCCCACTCCTAGTACCACTCGTTCGAGAACCTTCTTTCTTCAACATCTTCCACTTCTAAGAAATTAAAACCCTTCTACATCTCTTTTTTATCAATGAGTATTAAGTATTTATATTGTTGGCTCTAGCGTCTCTTAAAATGTCATTCCCAAAAAAAATTCCAAGGCCCTTGGTCTCACTCTCACTCATATTATTGTACATTTTTACTCCATGGAGATAAAATAATTTTCTCTAATTGGTTAATTCAAATATGTTCAAGTAATATTAATGGATTTTCCTGATAATAAAGTCAAGATGAACATACTTGCAATAAAAAATCTATATTCATATGGGATGTTGTTGAGTAAGATTTTTTTTTTGGGATGTTGGTGAAGATATACAAATGGACTAATCATATGCCACCATACCATTCAAGGGTAAAAGGAATAAAATCCTTCCTCTAAGAAAGATGAGATACAATGTTCAAAGAGAGGAAGACCCAAGGGCAACCATTTTATACCAAGATTCAAGATATAGAAATTATTTCATAAATTCAGAGGAATATGTTGAGTTTCCCATATTGATGAAGGAATAATCAAATGTGATTAATCCTTTAGAAAAATAAGATGATGATTTGATGGAATTAGAATTTGATAGTGTGAACTTCCCATTGAATATGGATACAAGTTCTCTACTTAGTGATGATAAGGATAATGGATATTTTTACTTTCCAAAAAATAACCTTGAGATGATAAATAATGTGGACCATGAATAAAAAATATCAAATGACTTCTTGGACTATGATCATAGGTTTCCAATCATCTTCTCAACATCCAACATGAGAATTTACCCCATGAGTATGAGTGTGAGTATGAAGATTTCTCTTGTTCATTTGAATAAGATGGCCTTATCAATGATCAATGGATAGATGGCAATGTTCTTGAGTCTCTCAAATATGATTCCAATAAAGAAAAATCTAAATCCATCATGGACATGGTTATTGTATCTCAAGTTGGTCCTGATGAGGAAAGTGATGATCTCAATATTTCAGCCCCAACCTTTTGTTCATTCTCTTTTCAAGAGGATGAAACATCATATGAGTCACACTTTGATAAGAAATAGATTAAGAATGAACTAGTGTGTGTGAAGGAGTATCATTTGGAGCAATAGGTAAAAATGTATCATCAAGAATCCTTTGATGGTGTTGGAAATATCAAGAGGTATATCAAGAACCAATTCATAGAAACAATGGTCATGAGGAGAATGATAGGAAAGGAGAAAATTCACATTAAAGATAAGAAGCCTAGTTGTGAACAGGTGAACTCGGTATGATCAATGATCAACCTTATAGAAGTGGAAAATGATAAGTCACAAGTATGGATGAATTTGAAAATGGAAATTAAATTTTAGGACAACAAAGATAATGAACTATCTAGATGGATACCCACTTTCAATAAAATCCATACATACTTTCTCAACAAGAAACATGCAAATTTATCTTTCTTAAGTAAATAGTGATCTCTTGTAACAACTAGATTTACTAATATGTTGAGAAAAAGGTATTAATTCATTGAACAAGTTAATGGGTTTACATATAAACTTCATTTGGTGCTTCTTATACATGGGTAACATTTGTAGAAGAACAAGTAATATAATGAGATCATGTTGTCCCCCTCTTGTACATAGGTGAGATAGGATTGTTTCCATTCTTATGTTTTTTATGTTGTGTGTGTGTGTGGTGTTCAACAAATATTCCTCAAGAAGGTGTTTCCCATTTGACTTTATTATGCCCAATGGATAAGGCATTGGTCTGCTTAATTTCATAACATCTTGGTGTTCTTACTTGTGTTGTTTGGACTTTTTATAATCTAAGACAAGTCCCCAAGTTAGATCCATTTTTAGAATGTAAAATGTTAAGGAATTTTACTTAATAACCCTATTGAATTTTTTTCCTCTTTTTGGTCAAACTTTTCAAAATTGGTCAAAATTTCCAAATTGCCTATTTTCAAATATCAACTTTAGGGAAAGGTTTTAGGAGCCTCGAAGCATTTCAGGAGCCTATACTATATTCAATGGAAATGTCTTGGAGTTTTCACAATAATAGTATGGTTTAGAAAATATTTTACGAGATTAAGAATGATCTTGTGAAAGGTTTATCTCTAGGAACTTTTTGAGGAAAATGATTTTGTGAACATTAAAGAAGGTTCAACTTATAGGAAAGGTTTTCAAAAGACTCATAAGTTTTTCAGGAGCCTAGATTTTAGTTAGTAGAAAGGTTTTGGACTTGTAATAACATTTATCCATAAAGAGGTGTAAAATGTAGAGTCGAGTATGGCGTTCCCGAAATGGGGAGTTAGAAGTTATACCTGACATGCCTGTGTGTTGAAATGTCACCATCCAAGCTCCTGCTACCTGCATGATGAAAGGATAACTCAAGTGTAGATAGATAAAAATATCAAATAATAAACAATAAATCAAAATTAAAAGATGAATTACCATTTGTGTGGGGATAAGAATATACCTTCGCCAACTCTTCATCCCTATGGTCACATACACTTAAAACGAAGTTAAAACACAACACATATATATATACAATTCATTTACGCATATCCTATTGGAAATTTTTTAATCTCTGGGCCCATGGTGACTATTTCAAGTGAGAGTCCATTCAAAACGATCGTTGTGATGAGGTGAAGATGGCTCCGAGGCCGAGAAACCCAGTGACGTAGAAAAGGTTAGTTTTCCTCAGTAATTCATTTTGAAACCTAAAATGTAAAAAGTTGAAAATCTAAGCCTAGGGGGAGATTTTTAAAATTTCTTGTTTTGAAATAGTCCCTAGGGGTGCACATGGGGTAGCCTTTTATTTTACTAAAATGGTCTTTTTGCATTGATTTGAGTTGTTAAGGAAAAATGGGCAGCCTAATGTTTTTGACAGATGCCACCCCTGTGCGGAGCGGCGCACTGAGGATCCTTGCTATGTCAGGGTAGAGGTTATAGAATATCTACCATAGGAAGGTGGCAGTTAAAAAATCATTGCTCTTCATAGGGTGAAAATTTTGTCAATTTTGGGACAATGAGTAAATTTAGCATGTTTAGACCATTTTTTTATTTTGTAATGTTTTTTATGATATTTCCTACATTACTAACTCACTCTTTTGTTGTTTCATGAATGTAAAGGAAGGAGTATGTCCGCTGGAACTGAGAGAGAAAGTGTGGTTAGCTACCGGTTATAGTAGACCGAGTCGACACAAGTCGAGATAGACATCTTTGTTGGTGGAAGGGATTTAGAGGATTGCATGGGTGCCTCACATTGTACCTACTAGTTAGATTTTGTGTGATTTATTCTCTTATTAGGATGTAGACAGAACACATTATTTTTCTAGGGGTTAGAGGAGAGTGGACCATCACTCTTGAGGATGTATACTAGGATACTTGGTGTTCCCATACTTGGTAGACGACTAACTCTTGAGACAACGAGATCTCTAGACATGACCAAGCTTTGGGCCACTTACTTAGGAGATGATGGGGTGTCACTAGGCACCAAATAGGGTATGAGGCTCCTTTCTATACCCACCGCTCCTATCCCTGCACTCTGCTAAGGCCATCATTGGTATCTTGGCCTTATGGTTGATAGGGGATAAGGGTGGGGAAAAGTTGTTGTATTGTTGGGCCCCAATAGTGATGTAGATAGAGCAATATGGGTGGACCTATGCCTGGGGAGAATATATATTGGGCACTACATACCATGATTTATATTAGGTGGTCAGATTATAGGGATAGTCACTTAGTCATCCCACACTCGTGATGAGTTAGGTTTATGAGAGGATCATCCCCTATCAAAGGGAGTATGGGTACAAGATCTAGGGGCCGTCAGGTCCATGAGGTGGACCGGGATGTTAGTGCTTAGGGTACCACACCAGCTAGTGGCTACCTTGACTATGGATGAATTTATTGCTATGCCCTACCAGGATATGGCAGGATTGTGGGGACAGATGGGAACATAGTGATAGCTTGTGTTACCATCGGTTAGTTAGTTAAGAGATTAAGAAAGGTGGAGAATCATCCATTTGGCAAAGTCCCCCAACAATATAGACTATGATACATTGATATTATTCCTCATATACCGCATATTTATAGGAGTGTTAGGGAGTCTTGGGAATTACTACAAGTGATCATGGTTTGACCATTTTGAGACTAGGGGTTCATATTACAATGACATGGGTTATCTGTGCTCGTCGGGCATCTAATCTGCACCACTTCTCCTACTCAAGTTTTCACCCACTCACGGTGGGGAGGAGTAGGAGGTACCTATTAACATAGAATCTGAGATTGAGGTGGAGATGGGAGAGGAGATTGATGAGGAAGTAGGTGAGGAGCCCCACACAAAGAGGGGGCCGTGATGAGGAGGATAGTGACATTGAGTGGCATGAGATATCCATGGTGAGAAAGAGGAGGAAGATGTAGAGATGGAGACATTGGTTTCTGAGGATCCACTTCCTCATGAGGGAGGTGGAGATGAGGAGTCATTCATGGGATAACATGTTTCCTTGAGAGGAGGAGAGGCATAGTAAGCACTGTAATAGCCACACCATCTCGCACCGACGGACCCTACATAGATTCCTAGAGATCGAGTATGTGATCATTTCTTTTTCTACCTTGTTAGATAGAAATGTTAGTCACTACACTTTATACTTCTTTTTTTTGGTTTTTATGATTTTCTAACACATGGTTCATTTTCTTTTTTTTTTGCAGCGACTACTTAGGAATGGCAAGATCTTATTCATCGGGTCTGCATGGATACCTGCTACTCCCTATGGGGAAGACCGGAGAAAATATGTTAGAGGATGTGGGATAACATCTGCAATGCTATCCACCACTTTGAAGTTTTTACACCTCTTTAGAAGGTAGCAGAGACCATTATTATTCAAAACATGAGGATTGCGGGGTATGAGGTAGCTGAGAGATTGATGAGGCAGAGCCATTCACGTAGTGAGACCATGGCTAGTGTTTGTACTCATGGTCATTCACACCACTCGGTGTACTCATGATGTCGGATCCGTAACATGAGTCCTAGAGTCAGGCGTGCACCTTCTCAGGGATCCCATAGGGATTGATAGGCCATTGAGCCTTTATTGCTTCATTGCCATTTTGTGAGGCAAATATATGATTTTTTTGTATTTCTGGGCTCATTGTGAGTTTTTACCATTCCTAGTGTGTGATGGAATTGTATTAAAACTTTATTCCATGATATATATATATATATATATATATATATATATACATATATATACATACATATATACATATATATATATATATATTTTGGTTATATATTATCCTTTGTATAGAGTTGAATTTCATCTTTAGTTTGCTTTGCATGTGTACTCTAGATGTTTAGAACTTCTAGTTTTGAATGATTTTTAGAATGTATGCAATGGATGATATATGCTAACAAGATGATTTTCTTTTTATTTTATTTTGTAATGTTGATATGAGATGATTATGCAGACACATTGTAATGCGAACTTTAGCTTTTCAAGTAATGTTTGGTACTTCTTTTTTTGGAAATACATGATGAATAATGCTATGATAATAAAATGAATTCACTCCACTCCTAACCCCATGCAACTAGTAATATGTGAGGGCTCAACACCGAGAGCTAGGAGGGATGTGAATTGTATGGTTTTGATAGATATGGAAATGGTGAGAGAAAGACAATATTTTGACATAAACCCAATTAGGAACCTACAACCTAACTCTGCATATAGTTTACTACACATCCTAGAATGTGATTGCTTGCAATTTTATCTAGACTTAGATCAATATATGGCCTCTTGATTGAAAAAACAAGGTTTTAAGGCTTTTAATCTCTTTTGGAACAAGTCTATCTAATTCATTTTTCTTATGATTTTAAGATCTTCAAAGCACTTTTATTGAATGAAATTTCCTTAACTTATTAATTTATTTACAGATACCCCCTACACCTTACTCCACGCTTCTAGTAGGAAGAATGGGCTCATCACCAAGGAAAAGGCATAGGTGAGTAAGGTCACTTCCATCCTTTCCCAACCTCACGCCAATCGTAAAAGGCGTGGGCTCAACACCGAAGGTTGGTAGGGTAAAGAAGTGTGTAAATGAAAATTTTGATTGATTTTGATTTGAGATATATAATTTTTTTTTGTTTTTGAACTTTAATTTGTGATGTTAGGAATGAAATATTGTCCCTACCCTCAACCCCACACAACCAAGAAGATGCGATGGCTCAACACCAAAGGTATAGATAGGTGAACAAGCATCCCAGGTAAAAATGTTTAAAATGTTTTTGTACCAAAGAGGTTTTTCTAGGGAAGGATATGACATCACGAAGCTTCTAGAATTAACTATGGGAAAATATAATTATGCTAGAAGAAAGCTATAGGAAGAACTAAGTAAGCAGGCCTTAGTAGAATTAGTGTCAAAATTTCATCTTGTCTTATTGAACTGATGAAGTGATAAGAAATATTGATGATAATATCATGAATGTTTGAAGAGATATGATTTGAATAATTGCCAATGTTTTGTAGAAGTTTTTGAAATTTACTTGAAAATAAGTTCCTTGATTAAAAAATTCATAGAATGAGCTGATAGATGATAATGCAATGAGAATGAAGTAGTGTACATATGGAAATGTTGATGGATCATGTGCAGTATCTCTTTAGGTGAAGAAATTTGAAGAACTCACCAAATTCCTCACCTTCTAGTGTACATAGGTGAAATTCCCCATTTTTTATATTCCTCTATGAATCGATACGGGCCCAACCATTTGGGCCGAACTTTCTTTCTTCCTTGTGGTATTTTTGTCTATCCAATTTTTGAGTCTTAATACTAGATTTCCCTCACATATTTCACACTTGTAGGATTTATTGTTATATTGTTGACACATCTAGTCAACGTAATCTCCGTCATTTCTCAGCATTGAGATGTGCTTTATCAAGGATTTCTAATTGAGAGAGTCATGCCTCTTGATATCCTTCTTCTCCCAAAATTCCTTGTAGTGAGATATAGAGACTAGGTAATTCAACTTCAAGAGGTAAAACCACTTCTGAATTGAATACCAAAGAATATGAGGTTACCCCGTTAGTGTTCTTACCAATTTTTGATAGGCCCAAAAGGTTAGAAATAACTTTAAGTTCTAGTATTGTTTGTAATACTTAATATTTTTAAGGAGAATGGAATTTAGTGTCTTGTTTGTCACCTTAGCATGTCCATTGGCCTAAGGGTAATAGAGAGAATCGTGTGGTGATTTATTTTGAACTTTTCACATAGTTCACATACTTCCTCATTTTTAAAGATGTACCATTATTAGAGATAATGACTTGTGGGACCCCATACCTACATATAATTTAGTTCAAAATGAACTTTACAATTACACATCCTGGTACGGTGGTAAGAGGAATGGCCTCTACCCACTTGGTGAAGTATTCGGTGGTGTGATTATGAAATTATGGTCATCTGTTGAAGAGGGGAGAAATTCCCTTGTTAAATCCAAGCCATGCATGGAAAAGGGCCATCGTGTTGCAAATTCTTGGTGGGTATGTTGATTTCATGAGAGAACTTTGGCACTTGTGACATTTTTGCACATACTCTACTATGTATCATTCCAATGTAGGCCAAAAATAGCCCATCTGATGTATCTTTCGAGTGGTGGCATGGCCTTTGAAGTTACCTCCACACATTCCACTTAAGGATTCATAAAGGATATTCTTGGATTCTTCCTCATCAATACATCTTAGCAAAATTTTGTCAAAGGCTCTGCGATAGAGAACTTGTTCTATGATTATGTATTTAGTGGCTATGACATGTGTTGGTATCCAAATTGATTCTCCCTTGGAAACCGAGTAGCATCACAAATTTAACAAGACACTGAGAGACAGAAAGATCTTATTTTGAGTCATTTTGTAGCCGGGAGAGGATTTTTCTGACTCTTTGTCACTCGGGCATCGGAGAAATGGATAACACCTTCATTAAGGATTTGATCTATCCTCACTACTTTAGGTCGTGCCTTTTGACCAGGGTGAGAGGACCCGTTTTGTAACCTTTGTCAATGAAGGAGAATGAAGATATCCTTCTTTGCATAAATCTGAAAGGAGACCCTAAGAAAATATGATCAATGCACCACAATTTAACTCTCATGAGTTTTCACTTCTAAAGAATGGTGATATTTCCTAGACAGGGCTAAGGTTACTAAAGACATTATGGAATTCTGATTGCTTCTGCATATTTTGGCAGTAGAATTTATACATTTGTGGACACACAGGGAAAGCAGGGGTAGTTCAGGATGGATTCATTGTTTTAAAATAATTTTTGTGGGAGATTAAGCAAGATAAAATTGATTATACCAGATCTTTGAGAGACTTCACAACAATTAGAAAGCTAAATGATAGAAAGCTTCGAGAATAGCTAAATATTCCTTCAACTAGAAGGTGTGCATCAATGGAGGCCCAGATTTACATGGTTTCACACAATCTCCAAGAATTTAACATGAAGGCTCAAGCTAAAGACTCAATTAAACATCAAAGACCCTTGGTTCCTCATGCCTAAGATACACTCGAAGGCTTACAAACAATCTTTATCAACAAATGATAGTGAAGTGATTTTAAATTTGTTTATCTCATCACAAGATGAAGGCTCTTCTTGAAATGAAATTGCAAATGCCACTAAACTGTCATAGGGATGAGATCTGTGTGATTCAGAGGGACTTTAACACAAGATTGCAATAGGAATAAGAAAAACTACTTGCAGACATTCTGAAACAAAGAAGACACAAATTGCTCCAATATTGACACAAATTAACTCAAAATTGATTAGATTCATCAACAAGGGAAAGTTTCTTTGAATAGTCTCAGAGCTTTTTAATGGTTTTACACTTGCAACTAACTTGATGTGATTAAAATTTAAAACACAAGAAATTAACAAGTTTCTCAGATTGGTCTCTCAGGAAGATGGGCTCTCTCAAATTTTATCTTAAGAATTCAACCCCAACCATTTGCAAGAGTATCCTCATTGCATTTATACATTTCACTCACTCACTCATCCCAAATTTTCCACCCAAAAAGAATAATATTTGAGGGACCTTTTCTTGTTACTAATTTGTCTCGAGAAAGTAGCGTTTAAAAAATTTGCAACAAAAATTTACGATTGGACAAATCATGAATTGATCACATTTCTTAGGCCCTCGAATAATGATTGGGATGTCATGTCACAATTTTTGGAAGTCCTTTTAATCATTTTGATTCTGTCATGTGAGAAATCCCCATTTTAATCATTCTCCAGAGGCTTTGTACAGCTGGATCTGACAAGTAATCCTTTTCACTCTCGAGGCAACACCTTTTTCATATTTTGTACCCGTAACCTCCATCATTTCATCCTTTTCCCTCTCTTTCCTCTGTAACTCTACCCCGCATCCATCTTCTCTGGTAATTCATGTTTTTACAAATACCGAGAGCAATTCCAATTTCAAAATATCAACCTTAAAAATTCTTGAACTCAAAAATTAAGTTCTAAATCCATTCAATGGAACTTTACAGACAAAAATGATGAAAAATAGTGCGTATTCGCATTTCCAGGAGTCTTGGAGCAAAAATGGTGGAAAAATATGTGAAATGCACAACAATCGTTGATTCCGTCCCTTCTCAAATCTAGATTAGAGTCGTCCACATGTTTCCTTGGTGAAACCAAGAAGGTGAGGTATAGAGGCAAGTTTCTAAACAAGCACGGGCATTCCACGTGCCATGGGCCCAAGAAAATCATCTTTTGGCCTTTGAAAAGTCTTAGTATAAAAAGGAACTAGTGGAAGCCTCCACGTGTCTCAATGGTGCAATTTGAGATGGTCCCCAAAAGAGGAGACCCCAAACAAGTGTAGGCTCACCACGTGTCTCAGTCCGGTAGAGTTGTTAAATTTTTGAAGGATTAGCAAAAGGTGCCATGTGTCTAGGGTCTGAGATAGTTTTCCTTGGCCGTTGAAAAGTCCAAGCAAGGGCAGAGTGATTAGAAGCTTCCAAGTGTCCTCCGATGCTTCTTGAAAATAAAATTTAGGGCCGGTCCCCAAATAGGAACGGTCACTCCACATGTCCCTGTGCCTTAGAAAATTGCTTTGAAAAGTTTAAGTTTAGAGCGGAGCCAGTGAAATCCTCCATGTGTCTCCCAGTGAGGCTGTTAAGGTAGGACCCTGAGGTGGATCCTCAAATGAGCATTGGCCCTCCACATGACCATGGTCCACCAAAGCAGATCGGGCTGCATGAAAAAATTGTATAAGTCTAGGTAAGGCAGCGGAAACCTCCACGTGTCTCCCTGGCGCAACTCCAAAGTCAAACCAAAAGGAAAATTTTCAGATGAGCACCGACCCTCCACATGGATAGGTTTTGAGTTAAATCAAGCCTTAGAGTTTTCAAAGTGCTTTACCAATCTACATCCAACGTAAGGGCCATGTTTCCACAAATTCGAGATATAAATGGACGAGGGGGAAAACACACATGTCAAATCATAAAATGCGGGAAATCACCGGTTGCTGCCTTTTAAATGAATCTTTCTTTCAAAATAGAGAATTTGGAAATGATATAAGGCCCAAATATGATCCTCCAAGTTGCATCCAATCAATTTTCCACAAATATTGGAACAAAAATTGACAGGGAAAACAAAATGTGATTGTGGAAAAATGAAAGGAAGGGAAAAAACCCAATTTTACACCCAAGTTACAAATTATTTCACATGGACAGAGGAACAAAAACAAAATCTAGATTTAAAGTGATCCTCAATGAAAGGAAGAGACGAATTATGGCAACCAAATGGAGGACAAAGTTTTCATGCATCAATATGGGGAGATAGAAAAGATGACATAGCCCGCAAATTGAATAATTTCAAGGAAAAACAGGAGAGATAAATTTGAGCACCAACAACACATAGCCTTCTTCTTTGTTGTGATGTTGCCCCTTCAAGATACACATGGTCCATAATAAATTTAATGATATCATAATACCATGGACACGTAGAAATGGGAGGCTTGGTTTCAACATAGTATATGCATTCATCAGGAAATCTAAGTTAACTAGATCACCTCCATCTAATGGGTTTTCAACTAACTAGTCTGTGATGATTTTTCCTTTGATAGACTTTTGGTTAAAAAACATTAGCTTGAACTCACCCATCGAGTCATGAAACATCCAAATTTCTTGGATAATGAACCTTGTGTTAGAAATGTTTACAAATGATCAGTCTTGATGATAACCCTCATTTCTTGGTTAAGCATATAATGTCTTAACCACTTTGTTGCAAAAATACAGCTAGGAATTATTTCTCTGCTGATTATAACGTGTCTCATAGTCGAGAAACGTTCTAATGATGAAATATATCGCATGTTATCATTTTTTTGGCATCCTCTTGAGCTAGCATGCAAGATAATGAGACATCTGTGGCCCTTGAATATAAAATAAGAGGGTGGTCTAATTTAGGAGGCATGAGCATGGGAGGTGATAGTAAGAATCATTTGACTAATTCAAATGCCTCATGACACTCTTCTATCTAAATGTTACAACAATCCTTTTTCAATAAATTTTTTATTGGATGAATGGTGAAGGTCAAATATGGGATGAACCTTCAAATTGCACCAAGAATTCCAAAGAAAGACCCTAATGCTAGATTTGTCTCGATGATGGGATCATTTCCAACACCGCTAAGATTTTTTCTCGCCTACATCAATCTCTCATGAATAGATGATGTATCCCAGTAAATTACCTCTCATCACACTCGAACACGCACTTCTCAAGATTCAACGTAACATCGTACTTGATTAGATGAGAGAGGATGATGTGAAGCACCTCAGGGTGATTGCAACGTTTCCTAGCTTTATCTAGAAGTTCATCACCATAGGATTCCATAATCTTATGAATGAGATCATGGAATATGTGAGTCATTTCCCATATGTATGTGGCACCAGAATTCTTGAGATTGAACATAATGACTACATAATAGTAGGTTCCCCAAGGATTGATAAATGTAGTCTTCATTTGATCTTCCTCGAAGATCCTGATTTTATTATACCCAGAAAATCCATCCATAAGGGACAATAGCTCATAACCTGGATATTGCATCAATGACGACATCAATATATGGGAGTGGGAAATTTCCTTGGGATATACTTTGTTCATGTCCCGAAATTCATTGAGATAGAGATTTTTGTGTTCTTTTCTAGCACATGGACGATGTTGGATACCCACATTGAGTAATCAACTGGTTTAATGAACCCCACCTATAGGATTTTCATCACTTCCTCTTTGACCATCAACGCCACCTTTGGTTTCATTGGTATAGATTTCGCTTGATGGGCTTAGTGTCAGACTTGGTCACTAGGTTGTGAACTACTACATGAGGAGAAATTCTTATCATTTCTGTGTAATTAAATGCAAAGGATTTTGAATGTTCCTTAAGGATTTTCATATGTATCTCAACCTCTTTAGGGGTTAGAAAAGAACCTAGCTTTAGAATTTTCATGTCTTCCTTCATCCCGATATTAATGTTAATCATCCCTTCAATCAAAGAGGCATTACCCTCTTCAAACTTAGGCAAGCCAGGAGGTAATTCTAATTCCCCTCCTCTTCTACCTCATAAATTTATAGGCCTTTTGAGAAGGGGGATCCATCGTGTGATCTCCAAAATAGGAGGATGAGTGAGGAATGAGAGAAAATCCTCTCTTATGGTGTTGGGGATGTAAATCCATGTAGGAATTAAGATACCCTAAGATAACTTCATCACTTTCTGCATAGTCTAGGGTTGTAGACTCATTCTTAGCCTCAATATGTGCTGAGATTGGATTTATCGATACTTTACACACTAAGGGTTCTGCACGAACAAAAATTATGAAGCTATTTTCTTCTAACTCCTTTCTCAGACAAAAGTGAGAAGCAGAGGTGGCTATGGAGTCTACAAGAAGGTTTTGTTCTCGTGGAATGGCTTCAATTGAGATGAAGTCAAAACCTTTTGTCAAATTAAGCACTACAATTTTGTAGAGTTGTAGGTGTTCCTCCATAATCTTGTATACTTATAAAACTGATTTGTAACTAGTTGAAAATCACCCAACACTCTAATGTTATAAGTTTCAATAATTTTAGCTATTATGAGACTAAGAATGAGAGCCTCGTACTCTACACCATTGTTTGTGCATTCAAAATATAGTTTAAAGGAAAAAGGCATGACCTTCCCTTCCGGAGAAGTGAGGATCACACCGCCTTGATGCTAAAGTGACACTTCACTCCGCCGATATGGAGAGTCCAACCGCTTTCTTGTGAAGATTGAAGTTAGATCATTCTTTGTATCCTCTTCCTTTTCTTCGAAACTTATTCCATGTAGATCCCATCACTGGTAGAGAACCGAGTTCCAAGGGATGTCCTATGCCCATAAAATCAAACAGAAGGTGAATGGGTAAATCATTCTCTAATAGCTCAAAAATATTCACCGTGGTTTTTTTAAGAATCTCTCTACGACAACGGTTTCATCCTTGACCGTGGGAATCCCTCGATCAAGCCGATAGTTTCTAATTCTATTGTAGGAACTAGTTTTGTTTTGGGTGTTGAGCTAGTTGGTTTTTTTAGCTGGTTTTCAGGGAGATCAAACTCATAATGAACCCCCAATCTCATCTTTAGATTATCTAGGTGTATGTCAAAGTATTTTTGGTCACCCTTATCTACAAAGACCTTTCCCAAGTGTAGGAATCTTACTTCCTGAAAAAAAGTAGAGGGAATCACCTTCATGTGATGTATCCAAGGGTGGTCAAGGATCATATTATAGTTGGTTTCCCGGTCTATAATATAAAACTCCATGAGAAATGTCTTGGGTCCTAGGGTGATTAGAAACACTATGGTTCCAATTGATGTTGCTTTGAGGCTATCATAACCTCTCAGTGTGTTTCTTGTTGAAGAGCAAGTTGGTTTCTCCATAACCTAACTTCTAGAGAAAAGAAAAGGGGACAATGTTGACTACTTCCCCATCATCAATCATCACACACTTTACATAGTTATTGTAAATCCAAACCTATAAATACAAGGTTGGATCACCTCTACGTGTTATTTTAGTTGTGGGCATCTTGTTGATATCAAATACAAATCCAACATCTCTTTCTAGCTGCCTAGGAGGATAGACATAAAATTCTATATGGTTTATCTGTACCTCCAAAGGAGGAGTGATGTTAATCAAATGTACAAGACCCAATGCTTCTAATAAATCAACTCTATGAGAAGGGGATTTCTTTAACAAATCCAAGAAGGATATGTGAGAAAAGGTCTTTTTAGGTCATTGATTAAGTCATAATCCCCTACCAGATTTGCAAGCATCTCACAAATATCATCCAATATAGACAGGTAAATTGGAATAGGCTACAAAGTATAGTCTCTAGTTCTAGTGGCAACATTTATATGGGGCTCAGCTCTAGCTCGACAAGGCCCACTATCTTGGTTTGATGATTCTCATCTAACGGGTGTGCCACCAATGAGTTTGACAAAGTCAAAGCTTCATGATCATTGCTTCCCACCATGATACCCTTGTTTGATCCATTGGGGTCCAACTTACCATTATTGGGATGTGTTAGGAGAGGATCATTGAAGATCTTGAGTGGGAAATTTTAGGGGGACACAGGCCCCATGCAAGTGTTTTGAGTAGGTGCCATAGATTTTCCAAAAACATGTCAATAAAGAGTTGTCTTTGGTCTTCGGGTAATCACTGTAAAAACTTGTTACAATCCCGGTAGGTTCTGGCATCGTGTCCTTGAACCCTATGGAAACCAAAATATAAGTTGGGATCATAATCCCAAGGTATTTGGTTTGTGTTTTTTTTGGCCCAAAGTTTTGATTATTGTTCAACTGTTGGTTATTGTAGTTGAAATTTGGAGGCCATTACCCTTGATTTTGAAATTGATTCGGGTACCCACTTGGATACTAGCTAAGGCCTTGAGCTTGGACTTGTTATTGTTGTTGTTGTTTTTTTGTGGATGGTTGAATTCCACTGCATTAATCATGGGAGAAAAATTGTTACTCCTTTGATTGTTACCATTATTGTATTTTTAGTGTTATTTGTATTCGGGGTATTAACAAAATTGGTTTTATTTATTTGATCAATTTATTTTGTCAATTGTAATGCCATGATTTTTATTGAGGACCTTAGGTGATTGGGAGTGATCAACCTCCCGTTAGATTCGTAGGTCTTGCGAATTATGTCTATTGTTGCTTGATCTATTCGAAGAGCACCCTCTAGTACCTCTTCATAGCTTCTAAGTGGGAACTTTTGGACCTCCTCCTTCATTTCCCAATTAAGAGAATGAAGGAATAAGTCATAGAGCTCTATTTGATCCATATTAGGCACACTTTGTGAAGAGTATAAGACTTTATTCCATCTCTAGATAAAACATGTGGCAGAAACGTTATGCTCTTGTTTTATGTGTAGGAATTCCTTGATTCCTGTCCTTAGCAATTTTTTCATGTCAAAATCTTTAATAAACTCATACATGAGTTATTTGAAAGAGTGTATCCAACCCTCCAGTAACCTATAGTACCAATTGAGAAAAATACCTTCTTAATTCTTAGGGAATATCTTTGTAACGACTGCATCCCATGGAAGCAGATCTCAAATAGTAGTCGCATACGCCTTAATGTGTGCATTCAGATCTCCCCCTTTAAATTTATGAAGGTCTGGTAGAGGCCTTGAGAGCATGACACTTTGTATGGAAAATTCAAGGGGCTCCTTGAGATATTATGAGTAGGTACCTATTGCGTAGGACTTGACAATTGATGATCTTTATCGGGAGGTGGAGGAAGAATTAGTTGTTGGTATGGTGTAGCATATACGTTTGTTGGGGCATAAGGAATCCCTTATGGCTGACCATATGGGTAAGAGTACATGTCCCCTGTGATGACTTAGAATACATGTGTATGTAAGGGGAACATTATTTTGGTATGGATTTGGAGGCACAAAGCTAGGGAATGTTGCATTTCCAGTTGGGATGGCATTTGAGAATGCACTTCCGGCTGGTGCCTATTGTGGATATCCATACATAACATGGGAGGGAATACCCAAGGTGCCCAAACCAGTGAGAAGATCCCCGGGGCTAGGAGCACTCGTGTAAACCATTATATTTGGTGAAGTAGATGTTTGGCCATAGTTATGTCGATAATAGTGAATCTTCCCTTTCCCAAAGATATGAACCAATAGCTACTTGGGCAAGTTCTAATTCCCTAACCTTTTCCACCAACGTTGAGATAACCTCGGTCGATGATGGCATGGCGTTTTTCTTTCACGCGTATTGTTGAACCTTGGTCAGTTATAAAGGCATATGATATCCTGCTATAAATTGTTCATTGTTTTCCCCCCTCTTTTGGAGCATTTTCTGTTATGGGAGGGGTAGTAGTGTTGTTTTTGAAGAAATAAATCTACATGTCCTTGTGCCCTATCTAAAGGTTGGTTCATATTCTGAAAGTGTTGTTCTCTCTGGCGTAACACATTAAATACTCATTATCAAAAATGAGAGTTGATCAAACTACACATCTTGATTGGCTATTAGAACAAAACATGAGGAGATGAGTCTGACTCTCCAGCAAAATTCATGTTTTTGGAGCTTGAAAGTTTAGGTTGTTGTGTTTGTGTGAGTTGGTCTATTTCCTTGATCTTAACCGAAGATAAATTTTGGTCCCCTAAGGAGGATTTTGAGAGGCATATAGATGGATTGAGTAATTTCTACCCATGCGGGTAGTAGTGGGTGACTATTGTCTTCCCATTTGATAGTAGTATGCCTCAAAACCCAAAATGGTTCAGTTATATTCATTATATCCTCGACAAATTCATGGGGTATATAAATACCCGTAGAATAATGGGAGAGAGGAAAGGTGGATGAAGAAGATGGAAATGAAAAGAGACTATCTCTTCACGTCAGGTTCACCAATTTGTACAAATGAAAATTGACATGCAACCTTCACCTACACTCAACTCCCTGAGGTCATGCCAATGTGGAAGTATGGATGGATAAATGATAGTGAAATGTAGTGGTGGGAAAAATTGTACGTAAATGGTATGGATAGGTTGTCAAGGAAATATGGTGTCTTCAACTTTAAAATAATGGGATCTACTCGTAGAGTGTGATGAAAACCAGTCTAACCTAGATAGGTCGAATGGATGGATCAAAAATCATGGCCATGCGGAGACTCTAGTCAATATCAAGCTCTACGAATATCCTCTCTATTGGCTACGGAATTCACAGAAACTAATAAAATCATCATAAATATATCCAAACAGGGTCATGGAACAAGTGAGAAAGGCTTGGTTTCACGAGAATCTAGATCTGGTTGGTGGGAGAATTCCAAAATGTAAGGGCTGGTTGGGCTTCCTCGTTTAGAGCATTTAATTATGATATGATATTGGGTGGTAGTGGTGATGTACAAAAAAACAATGTGTGTAAACTCCTGTCACATCACAAGTAAATAATTCTAGCACATTTGGTTATGGGACTATAGGATCACTTCCGAATGTTCTTGGTTGTTGGGGTCCTTGTATGGTCATGTGAATGATCAAACTCGTTTCCAACTATCTAATACTCATAATATTTTTAGCTTCTATGTTTAAGACAAGGAGTTGTGTAATTTTCTTAGAATATCTCACTGGTGTTCTAGCAACTTGTATGCGTAATCCGTATCTATGTCGGTAAAAAGGTCTCCTACGTCTCGGTTGTGGAACTAATGGGTCACAGCCAAATGTTTGTTCTTGTTTGGGTCTATTTATAGTCATATGGGAATTTTTGTTCATTGATGTGAATGTTTAAATACTTTCAAGGAAATCTATAGTTGGGTTGGTTTGACCAAAACTCATACGCTTTTTCATCCTCAATGTTTAACTCTCTTAACTATTCAGTGATTGTTTGTGGATTTGTGGTTGTTTGAAAGACATGAATTCTGAGACCTTGATCTATGTCTACTAATGCTATCAAAAGATTTGGCTGAGGCACTATTGGTTCGAATATGTAATCCCTAGGATCTCTAGGGCCCGTAATTGTCATGCAAGATGTAATTGAATTAATCTAGTGAAGCAAACTAATTAAACAAAGGAAATCTACGCTATGTTTTTTTATTTTCAAGATATGAACTGAATAAAGCAATAAAGGCAGCTAATCTAATGAAAGTAAATATTTTTGTTTTTTTCTGTTTAAATGAGGAAATAACAATAAATATTCTAACTAATTAAATCTAAATCCTAAAACAAATAACACACCCGGATGTGGATGTTTATCTGTGTAGAAAGGAAATATATTTTATTTTAAATGAATATTTTCTAACTATGAATGTAAATCTAAGCTTAATTCTATCTTAAAAGTAGAAGAAGGAATTAGAGATTCTTGGAAGCTTTTCTTCTCTACAACTTCCCTGAAAAATAATAGAGGATTTTCCTATATGGATTGATGCTTGAAAATTATTCGAATGCTTGTAACTATGACAATGATTTCTCTACTCTATTTGATAATTTGCATATAATTCAAAAACAACAATTTTGAAGAAATGAAGGAAATAAAATAACAACTCCAACTTGGAATATAGAAACAGTGGAAATCTAGATGTGTGATACTTATTCCCTCAATTTATCCTTTCAATTCTTTATGTCCACGTGATTCCAAAGGTTGGGAATGTAGTGGCAGAATAGAAGGAAAGTGCTGGAGAAATGGGAAACTTGAATTGGTAGTCTGGAACAATGCAAGTGGAAGAAAGATAACACAATAGAACTGAGATTGGCTATGCAGTTTCCAACAAGAAATAAGGTAGCTTAACAATTGCAAGGATGCACAAAATAATTCTCCGGCCATTTTCTTGAAAAAAAGTGATCAATTTATAGAAAGTTAGTTGTAGAGTGCACAAGCACACTTGGCAGCAATGAGATGCCAAATCATCACATGAAGAGGTAGTTAACTATGCAATCAACAATCACAAGTGAAAGAGGAGTTAAGCATGAACAAATCAAGCCTAAATTTAGGAAATTTGACTAAGAAACACATCTAACGACTGAACTATAGTTGAGTTACACAAGTATAAAATAGGAATGAACATTCTATAAAATGCACACAAGAACGCCTTCCTATGCGAATAGTGATTACATGAACATTTCCCTACTCGAGCACCGATTACATAAAACCGCCACCCAAGCAAGGCATTGGTTTTTACACTAAAGGTCAAAAATAGCCTAAAATAAAGCGAGAAGCTAAATAACACAATCTAGGCTACAAATATAAGTTGAAAATAGGTTTAGGAGCTCAAACACCTTCGAAAAGATATGAATCATCATTAGGGAACTTTTGTAACCATTTTCTAATAATGTAGCACGTGCAAATTTGGGTGTGTATAAAAACCTCCAAAGAGAGAGGGTGTTAAGTTAATTAACCTAGAGAAACCTCTGCAAGCAAGTCAGTAGATCCGGAGGAAGTAGTCAAAAATCTAGCAAGGTTCTAAGGATATTTCATACAAACTTTCTAGAGATGAGAAATGCCTAGGTAAAATTCTCAATATCAACATCAACCTCAAATATAGAATAAATTTTTAAATCATCGTAGAGGTGATCATAGATCAGATGATAGATGAAATGGGCCTATGGGGTCAAGAAACAAACAACCAAACCCTAGGGAAAACAAGATAGTTCCTAATCTATTAACTACTAGAGTGTATTTGGTGGAATAATATTATATCATTGAATGGTGTGATAAATTTTTTTTTCCACACTCTCATTTTTACCTTAATGTTGATGATGATCATGTCAATGATGAAGTTTATTTCAGTTATGTTTGTATGTTGGAATGTTATGATATTGCACCACAAGGGGTTACTTCTACTAACTTGCTTGGTGTTAGAACTGTTGAGTCCTTTTGGAACTAACTAGAACGTGTATTTTCTTTTCCTCCTACCACCAATGTTGATGTAGATATGGTTCAGTCTTCTTTCAAGTTACCTAACCAAGACTTTGAATATCTAAGGGCTTTGACAATTAAAAAGTAAGATGGTTTTGTTCCTTCTCGTGAAGATAGGAAACTACGAGATGAATGTTGTTGTGGCTCAAAAAAATGATAACAACCTTTTTAGCATGATGGTCAAAGGATCTGCCCCACCTTCCAAAAATAAGATACCCATATTGACCAATATCCCCAAGAATGTTTCCAAGAAATATATGCCAAACAAATGCCATGTTGTTGCTACTAAGCCAAGTACTACTAATGTTTCTCAAGCAGTAAAATATCTTGTCCCATCATAAAAATAAATTACTTTTTCTCCCAACACAACTCTTCCCAAGTATGCCACATGTGATATGGCTCAAAAAAAAATTCAAAATAAAATTATTGTGCCCATTGTTGAGTTTCTCAGAATCCCTGAGCATAGAAAAAGAGCATTTGAATATTTGGGATTCAAATAGAAAGAAGTTGTCATAAGAAAATATGTAAATAATGTGGATGTCTCACCTACTATAGCTGAAGTAGAAGTTCCTCAAGAACAATAAATCATGGGGGAATCCCCAGAGATATATTTGGGCACTTCCTTAGTTGAATCTCAATTGGATGTAGATCCATTTTTTACCTCCTTGATTATTAGTGACAAACTTTTTCATAATTTTATGTTTGATTTGAGAGCCTCGTGTAACATAATGTCATTGAAGGTCATGAATGAGTTAAATATAAAGCTAATAATAGCTTTTGGAAAATTTTATGCCATGGATTCAAGGGAGGAACCCATTATTGGATATGTGAAAGGACTAGTTGTTCAGCTTGCTGCTTACCTTGGTAAATATTTGACCACAAATGTAGTTATTGTTGATTTCCCTGCTAAGTGGGGTATGTTGTTATCTATAAATGGGCTAAAAGTGTGGGAGGTAGTGTCCAAATGGACATGTCTTATGCCACTATACCCATGGAAGGAAAGTTGGTGAAACTACATGGAGAGAAAAATATGCTCCACATTATTGAAGACCTCATGAATGCCTCTTATGAGGTATTTTTTTGACACTGACTTGTACAACTTTATAGGATATGCTGATTTTGAAGATCAATGTATAAATATTGCTACTCATTTACAAGATGTTGGTATTCCTTGGACCATGATATTTGATGGAGCATGCTCTACTATAGGGAGTGGAGCTAGAATAGTCCTCACATCCCTAGAATAAGAATCTTTTAATTTTTCATTCAAATTAAATTTTGAATACACTAATAATATTACAGAATATGGGGCATTTCTCCCGGGTTTAATATTTACATGGAAATATGGAATCAAGGATATTATTGTAAAGGGATATTATGAATTGATTGTGAAACAAGTGAGAAAATTGTATACAACAAAAATCAACGAATGAAACAATACAAGCATGCAATTTGGGACCTTATTTAAATATTTGATTGATTTAATAACTTTGTATCATGAAAGGACCCAAAACATAGTAGATGATAGATTGGTTTTCATTGCATCAATTTTTCTAATTGTATAGATCTCCATATTTTAATTATGATGTTGAAGTATTGGCTAGACCATATGTACCTGACAATGTTAAACATTGGAAAGTATTTGAGGATGATGCTTAGATACAGAGGTTTATAAAGAGAAAAGATGAATTTACTAATCAACATATTGACTTAGAGCCAATGGTTGAACTCTGTGATGGGAAAGAGATTCTTTTGGGAAAGAGGTGATCCAACTAAAAACAAATACAATTCCCAAAGGATTAGTTTCCCTTGAGTCCAACTTTGACAATGCTGATAGGGTAATCAATAGACCTATTTTTGCTTCTAGAGATGTTGAAGAATGTAACTTGGGGACTCAAGAAAACTTTAGGAAGGTATGGATAGGATGTAATTTTTACAAATAAGAAAATTGGGCTTACACCAAGCTGCTAAAAGAATATCAAGATTTCTTAGCTTGGTCATACTCTGAGTTGAAAGCTTATAGAGAATATTTATTTCAACATGAGATACCACTAGAACCTCATTCCAAAACATTTTAGTCAAAAGAAGAGGCCTATCAATCCCCTTTTCTCAGTCAAAATGCAAGAAAAATTGGTAAATCTAAGGGATGGTAGAATCATACATCTTATCAGGTATTCTTCATGGGTGGCAAACCTTGTACCGGTTAGAAAAAGAATAGGGATATAAGGCTTTGTGTAGATTTTAGGAATCTCAACAAGGAATCAATCAAGGATAATTACCCATTGCCAAATATGGATAACATGCTACAATTGGTTACAAGATCTGAATTATTTTCAACACTAGATGGTTTCTCAGGGTATAATTAGGTAGTTGTGAAGTAATATGAATAGTTTTCTCCTAGAAAAGAGGTGACCATTTGGGACACATAGAAATAATTTTCCTCAAGTGTAGGGAATATGAGATTTCATTGAATCCCAAAAAGTGCTCTTTTGGAGTCCAAAAACCAAAACTATTGGGGAATATTATATCAAAGGAAGGGGACATGATAGACCATAAGAGAGTGGAGGCAATTGGTAAAGTCCCCATTCCCAAATATAAAAAGGTATTCAATCATTCTTTGGGAAAATAAAATTTATTAGGATGTTCATCTCGAAATTTGTTGAGATAACTATTCCTATAACAAATATGTTAAATAAATACCAGGTCATCAAGTGGGAAGGAGTTGTTCAAGATTTCATTGGAATAAAGGAAACACTGAAAAATGCCCCATCTTAGCAATTCTTGACTACAAAAAAGCATTTCAAATGTTTTCTTTTACCTTTGAGAATACCATTGCATCAGTACTATTATAGAAGGATGAAGAAGGAAATGAGAGGCCTATTGATTTCTTTAGTAAATCTCTGCAAGGTGCTGAGTTAAAGTATACTATCATGGAAAAGTAGGATTTTACCTTAGTAAGAGCTACAAAATCTTTAGATCTTACATCTAAAGTTCCAAGATTATATATTTTTTCCCCCATATAATGGTTAAAGATATATGATCGAAATGAAGTATCTAGTAAGAGATGTCATTGGGTGAATAAGTTATAGGAATATGATATGGAAATATAAACTACTAAGTTGGTCAGAGGTTTGGGATTAGCAAAATTGATGGATGAAAGCAAATTACAAGTAATGGATATTAATGTCATTGGAAAAGGTAGTATGAACCCCCATGAAATGGTGCGTAATTTAGTCTGGTATAAGGATTTAATCTATTACTTGAATAATTTGGAGTGTCCTTGAAATCTAGACAAAAACTAGAGGAGAACACTTAAACTATCCTCCTAAAAGTATTTCATGACTGACCATGGGTTAGCCTAGAAGAATCTAGATGGAATACTACTTAGATGCATTACTGAGGAAGAAGATACCAACATAATTGCATAATTTCATGGAGGAGTATGTGGGGGCCACTTTTCTAGAAGAGTTACTGCTCACAAGATTTTGAGGGTAGGATATTGGTGGCCATCATTATTCAAGGACACTATAGTATTGATAAGAAAATGTGAAAGTTGTCAATGCTTCTCTGGAAGGTTAAAAGTTGCAGGTGCCTTGCCTCTGCAACCAATGTCAATTGAATCCCCTTTTAAATAATGGGGAATGGATTTCATTGGGGAAATATCATATTCCTCAAGTGTTGGACACGAGTGGATCTTGATTTCTACCGAATATTATGCTAAATTGGTTGAGGTTATTCCCACCAAGAAAGTAACTCACCAAGTGGTCATGGAATTTATTTTGAACAATATAATTTGTATATTTGGAGTACCTGCCAAAATAGTTGTTGATAATGCTATGAGCTTTAGGGATAAACTATTAGCAGATTATGTGCAAGGAATATGGTATCAATTTGGCTTATGCATCAAACTACAATCCTTAAGGAAATTTCCAAGCTGAGTCAAGTAAAAATTCTTCTTAAGATACACCAAAGGACATTGGAAACTAATAAAAATAAATGGGGTGAACAACTTAAGTTTTCCTTATGGGAAGATAGAGTTACTACAAAGAGAGCTACTGGAAAAATCCCGTTTGAGTTAGTTTATGGATTCAATCTCTTTTGCATTTACATATACAATTATCATCTTACCATTTCATACAACAACTTGGGGAAGAAGGAGAAGTAATTCCTTACGAGGAAATAATAAATCAAATCTTGGAGTAAGCTTAGGAAAGAAGAGAATCCCATCAAAAACACACGAGGTTTAGGGAAAGGCTCAAAAACATATTTTATAAGAAAGTAAATTCAATGGCATTTAATGTCGAAGATATGGTTTTTATGTTGGATAAAAGACATGAAGATAAAATAAAACACGAGAAAGTTTGATGCTTTATGGATGGGACCATACTCCATTGACATCAGGATTGGTGAACACACTTTTTTCTTAAAATATCTGGAGGGAAACTTATTGGAATTTCTTGTCAATGGTAGGCATCTCAAGCACTTTCTAGACTAAGCCCATACGGTTAGGTATGATTTTGTATAGTGTACAATTTTTGTTGTTTATTGTTTTTGTTCCCCTTTTTTAATCCTAGTCTACAATGACCATTTGTCTTGGTATATTGGTATTTTGTCATGTGTATCTACTTATGAAGCCATGTGTGTGTTGTAAATGACCCCTTTGCCTAGTGGATTAAGGCACATGGTTTGTGTATTGAGTTATCTGTTTGGTTCTTGTGGTACCCACAAGGGGTACCCATCCCCGAGTTGGAGCCGATGTTGGTGTTCATTTTGAGCTCACACCATGTTTTGAAATATGTCCTTAAAAAAATTGTTTTCCATGCTTACCAAGGTCTATAACACATGAAAATATATACCATGCCCATGTTTTTACGTAGAAAATCCCTTTTGAAAATTTCCAATGAACCATTTAAAAATACCTACAAAATTCCATGTGTGTCGATTCAATCTAAGTTCTTATACAAACTGCACTTTATTCCCGACGCCTAAAAAAAAAAATGGCGTGTTTTGGGTTCTATTCATGATATCAGGATTGATTAGAATGTTTGTAGAAGTAATGTAAATGTGCAATGTGAAGAATACTCCCAAGGCCCAATGGAATATTTTAGGTAATATTCGCGAGAGCATAATGCAAAATGTGGACACATCCCCCCTCCTTGAAAGGAAACACATGTAAAGATATCATTAGAGTGGAGAGATGATCCTTTTATTCACCTTTTCATTTTAAACCTAGTAGAGTGCAAAGTGTAGTTACAAGTTAGAATACCTAAGAGGGATATGTGTCAACTCTGTAATCAAAGTCAACAATAGCTAATTGGGTCAAGTTTATGGTCTTACACCTCTTTGAAAAATGAGCAAAAAGAAAGTAATATGTGAAAAAAAAAGGTTGGGAAGTTGGGAAACAAGGGAAAAAAATATTATACTTTTCTTTGAGACATGTAATTGGTAAAAAAACCTGAGTCTCGATGACTTAGGTACATGGACTAAGCATATGGCATATACGGGAATGGAGAAAGAGATGCATTTCACATGTTATAATTACGGTGTGTCGATCATTTTACAAAAATATTTTGAATCCTGTTAAAAGCTAAAAAGGGGTTCATTAATGAACTATTCGTATGGGATTAAATCTCATTAATCAAAAGGACTCATGTAAGGTATATATATGCAAAAATATTTCAACGTTGAAAATATAGATTTTTTTAAAATTATGAACATTCCCCATGAACGCAATCTTTGGCATTAATGTATGAATCTATGAGTCGTTACTATGGTAACTTGGTATAAATAATTCTTTAATTAATCCTAAAATTTGAAGTTATAAAGGATTTTAAATCGTAATTGAAGGAAATTTGAAGCAATAATCAGCCCCAATGATCAGATTTTGGTTGCATAGTAATTTTCAAACAAGTTTCGAACAATAATCGATTATCATTAAAAGGTGAGTTCATCAGTCCCTATATCTTTTGTGATATTTTGAGAATTGGTTTTAAAGGCTCTGGATTTTTTGAAAGGAGGTTTGATAAAAATGTGTTGGAATCATGAAGCTTTAACTATTACCCATGAAAACAAGTTCCAATCTTAGCTCCCCCTAGACAAAATTACAGATTCTGATATTGCATCTATCGACCTAGAATATTTTAGGTAGAGGTTATATTCCCCTGAAAGAAGTAACAACATGAACAAAATATCTAATATTTTTATTGACCTTGTTTTTGTTTTCCCTCCCACTATGCCAATCCTGAAGATTGTATGGGTGTGTGCTCGGCACTATAATCGTATAACCAGATAAGTTTGAGATGGGAAAGTAGATTTATTTTTTATCTTTCCAGGAGCAAGCATTTGACAAAATGTTGGGTTTTCCTCCCATAATGGAAGAGGGGGATATTACCAAGGATTCAACACATGAATATTTAAATTCACATTCAAAGAAATGAAAAAAATTATGAATGCCCATTGGCCGATCAACCTGTGAAATTTTGCCCCCATAACGACAAAGAAGTTGAAAAGAAAAGAATTTATTCAGGAAGTTGGAGATGTGATTTTATTGATGAAAAATTAATGGGTATTGAATCCACTCCCTTATTACATTAATGGATGCTTCAATTTATTCAGGTAATAATTACAAACAAAAAATCTCTCCCATGAAATTCTGAGATAATAAGTAATTGTATTCATGAACAAATGATGGGAGTTTCCTAGTTTGCGAGAGGGGAAAATATTGGCATGGAAAAAAATTTCATGTCTTCTTACTTGATTTATAATATTTATTTTCATATAGATTTTCTAGAGTTACTTGTCGATGGTGAGCTTAGCAACTCCAAGGTGTATAATGTATTCTTTTAGCTGAAGCTAGAAAATTGTGAAATTCATTACATAAATAGTGCAAATCATTTCTTTACAACCAAAATTTGTTTATACCACCTTGATTGTGAGACTAAGATATTTTACGTTGATACTAAGGGATTTATTACTCAATATGGGTTTTATTTCATCCAATTCAAGACCTTTTCATATATCGGGTTAGTGGTTATGATGGGAAACCCTACTTGCTCCCGGGTGTAGAAGTGATAAATGGTCACCGACAAAATTGGTCGAGGATAATGTTATTAGTACACCAATTCATTTACCAACAACATATAACATCCCTTATCAAGTTCCCCATGATCATTGGGAATTACACTTGCCCAAACATCCAGAAGGAAAAAAATTAGAAGGAGAAATGAACAAATGTATGTAGGATAGATTTGAGGAAAGAAAACATTATGATATAAATAATCTTCTACACAAAGTGTTGCACTTACTCAGATTTGATTTTCTAAAGGATTTTCAAGATTTATCTAAGGAAATTTGAAGCAAGAATTAGCTCTAATGATCATATTTGTGTTGTAAAGTACTTTTCAAATAGGTTCGAACAACGATCGAATTATCATTAAAAGGTGTGTTCATCAATCTTTATATCTTATGTAATATTTTGAGGATTAGTTTTAAAGTTTCTAAATTTTTTTGAAATGAGGTTTGAAATTTTTTGTCGAATCATGAAGCTCCAACTATTACCCATGAAAACAAGTTCCAATCTTAGCTCCCCTCTAGACAAAATTATAGATTGTGACATTGCATCTATCGACCTAGAAGATTTTAGGTAGAGGTTATATTACCCTAAAAGAAGTAACAACATGAATCAAATATCCAAAAGTTGTATTAACCTCGCTAATACTTGCCCTCCTACTACGCCATGCCCGAAGCTTCTATAGGGTTATGCTCAACACTCTAATCCTATAACCAAAGAAGTCGGGGATGGGAAAGGATATTTTTATCTTGCTAGAGAAAGCTTTTGATGATATTGCTACCTTTACCACCAATTAATTAGTACATGGATGAGAAAAAATATAATCATGAAAAGACCTCCAATGTCATCCAGATTTCCTTAAGCTGGCTATTTTCAAAAAGGAGTGAATGTAAGTTACGAACATACCCTAGTATTAAGGGATTATAGGAATAACAAACTTATTGATGATGTTCTTCCTCCATATCAGAAGGTTTATGCCACTAGGGATGTTTCATGGAGAAAAAATCTTAATATTCCTTTGAAGAGGTTGGACTCTATAGCAATAATGGGTGATGTAAGTGACCAGGCTAGTAGAACTGGAACTTTCCTTCCTTAAACAACAACAAGAACTAAATAAATTATTTAAGAAGGTATGGTCTAGGGCCCTATTTTTCATGCTACCCCCTTACGGAGTTTTTCTAACATCTATTTTAGGATCCAAAGGAAAGGAGAAAACGATGGAATCCACTCCTAAGATGCATAAGGAAGAAAGCTTATTTGAAACACCTCACAACTTTCAAAAAATAAGGACCTGGCCTGCAAGAATCAGTGGAGGAGGAACAAGTACATCTTCAGAAGAGGAAGCGAAATAAAGTGGCCAAATAGGTTGATTTAGAGGAGTAAGAGACTGTAGACACCAAATTTGGGTCACACTACCCTTGGTCCCCTTTCAATTAATTAACGTGACACATTTAATTAATCATGACCCCTTCATCCCATATTAATATTCATCCTCACATTGTTAATTAATTTAATTAATTTAATTTCATCCTCACACCTCCACTTAACCATGAAACCTCCCCCTGGACCCATTTCATGGGAATTTAACTCACAATGACCAATTCATCACTCTCAGCACCGAGTCATCACTCGAGTGTTGAGTCACTACTTGACCTAACTAACCAAAAATTATTCCTAAACCTAACTAGACTTCTTCTAAGATATTCCTACCTTCTCTTATGAGAACTCTACTTTCCAAAGAAGACTTAACTTGGAAAACATGCCAAATCTAGGAAGATCTACCTATTTTTAGTAAACCTAGACTTATTTGCCTTAACCAACTTAAGTTATCCCTCATCGAGTGTTGGTCACCTAACCGCCATTGGTTCCTTTATATACAACTTTATAACCTTTTACCTAGGTTGGTCACTTTCAATTTTGGGAGAACTATTTCATTGAAGAGTGAATCCAAATCCTCTTAGTATCCATATGACACAAAATACTCAACCACAAGCCCAAACAAGTATTAGGTTCTTCTTCCGAGTATTGGAATACTAACGGAAACACTACGGGAGTATTGTTGTGGCATTAACTCACATAATATCTTCATGGATCAGCTACCATCCACCTTGACTACCATCAGAAATAGAATATGTTGGTCCACGGATGATGATTTTGGTGCATGTGTAAATAGAATATGGGGTAAAAGAGTACCGGATGGGCTGGTTGTTTCTCCTTTACTTCTTACTTCTGGGCTTGGGTGGTAATTTGAACCATATTAATCTCTCGGTAAAGGAGAAAGTGAGTCAATATAGGTGTAGCAATAGGATGGGAAAAAATATGGTGAGGGCATATACTGGTTTTATGAAAACAATGCAACACATTGGCATTTTCGCGAAGGTTTGTCTAGCTCATTATGCGGACCATATTTATCTCAAATGTTGGAGGGGGATAAAATGGTTTTGGAGGTGGAGATGAAGGTCACTGAATAGGTAAGAAATGATGATGTGTGGTGCTAGGTGAAGGTGGAATATGGTATTTATCTAAAATATCATCATCATCAAATTTTTTCGAGAGGACATAGTTAGAGAAGAATAGTCTTTAGGGCCTTACAATTTTCCACATCATGCCCTAGCACACAATGTTAAGAAAAATTTTGGTATCATCAAACCCTTCCGGTTTAGGCATGATTGGGTTATAAGGTATAATTTGTGGTAATGTGATGACCAAGGTTTCTAAAAATTTAGCTAAGATGTTGGCATAAGACCCTACCAATGGATCACAATGTGAAGTAAGTGTGGGTTTGGATGGAAGTGTGTGTGAATTTGTTGGGAGAGGTGACACTAGAGGTGGAATTAGAAGTTGAGTAAGTGTGACCACCTGTTTAGTAGATAGTACATTTTAAGGTTTGGACTGCACCTTCTTGGGTAAAGATGTAGCAGGTGAATTAGTTTTTAAAGGTGGTGTAGGTTTAACTACCTCTTTGGAGGGTATTGGGTTCTTGGGATTTGGTTGCACATTATTGGGTAAATGTGAAGAAGAAGTGTACTATGTAGAAGGGAAGGTAGATGGCGAAGAAATACAAGTTAGCCAAGGCGATAATGGAGGTTCGATGAAGTTTATAGTAAGAGGCAATGTGGAAGGTACTAGTTGTCAAGAGAAGGGAATGAAAAAGGTAATGATGAGGATATTGGTGGTGTAGGTGTATGAGTTAGAAAGGATGTAGGTGACAACAAAGGCATAAGATATGTAGGTAATTTGGGTGCAATGTAGAAAATTGTGATTAGGTAAGTTATGCTTTTGGTTTACTCTAGGTAGGAGGCTTCTTGGCGAAGGTTAATGGGTGGGGACCTAGGATAGATGGAAGTGGTCAAGGTGATAGAAGGGTAGTGGGTAAAGTCGGTGTATGAGGCCTAAGAAGTTTGGTCTTCCTCTTAGGTGGGGGAATAGTACTTTTTATAGCTTGTGAGGATGTGGCTAAATCTAGTTTGACAACAGGATGCACTTAGATTGATGTCGGCATGACTCTCAATGTGGCAAAGGGTCTAGATGTGGAGGAAGATATAGGTGCAACTAGGGTTTTAGGCATAGGAAACAATTCATTTGATGATAAATTTTTAGGTGTGGGTGAGGGTGATGAAGAAGGGGTTGCTACAACTGGTATGGGCATGGTGGGTTTGGTTGTCTGAAATACCTTTGGATAGATTGTGGAAGTATCAGTAGACAACATTTGCATTTGAGTTGAGACAAGTAGTCGAAGGTGTCCCCAAAGCATGGAATTGTCAACATAATCATATCGGTCGGCCAAATGTGAAAACAACACCGCATTTGTAGGGGAGATGATGTTGATTTGGTAGCAATCCCTGTAAATAATGTCTATGAGACATGGAAATGGTTGGATTTAGACTCTGTGGGTAAAAGAGACCAGAGAAAATAAACAAAATCCTTGAAAGTGAATGGAGAATTGTCACCAATAGGAAGGACGCTGCTAATGGATCCCCGTGGGTAGGGGAGATGATAATTTGGATGAGGTAAGTTGATATTTTGGCCAAGAAGAAGGTAAGCATGAATCTCCCACGGGTAGAAGAGTGAGTACGCAGTTATTTGTTAGGATGAGAGGTGAGTGGGGAAACTACATCAACAGATATGGTGGAATCCTTCGTGGGTGAAGGAGGAGAAAAGGGAGACTCTTCTGTAGGTAAATGAGTAGATGAATCAATTCCCTCCATGGATGAAGGATCTCATGTAAGAATCTCCTTGATAGATGGAGTAAGAGTAAGTTGAGCAGGAAGAGCTGGTATGATGTCAAAAACATCATGAACCTCACGAATGTTACTGTCATTGCTCAAGGTTTCACCGGTTTAGTTAGACGATGGGGTGTGATTTGGGAACATATTCTTGAAGATGTGAAGGTTATAATTAGCTAGTGCATTAGGATTATCCAAGATGGGATCTCCATTATCTAACATTTCTTGGATGCTATTTTTAAAATTTATATATTTACTGTCATTATGACCTATAACATGATGATAGTTGTAGTAATAATTTTATTTGTACCATGCAGGCATAGGACGAGAAGGGTCAAAACCAATATGTGGTTTGACAAGTGGAAGAGTGATTTCTCTAGCTTTTAAATTTTTTTCTAAAATGAAGAATATGGTTCTCTATGGGTATATTTCTATTGCTCCCACTTGAACTATAAAGCCTTAACAAGAGAAAGATTGGAAGAAGAATTTGATTAGTTGGATGGGTGAGATGGGACGGCTTTAAAAACTAATTTTTTGGTAGATCATTTTTCTCTAGAGTAATTATTTTATGGGTTGGAAGAAGAAGAGGTATCATTTGATTTAAACACAACATTCTTGTTACACAATTATATCTTCTTCTCTTCAATGGCACAAATTTCAAGTTTTTGGGCCATGGTGAATGCCTTTTCAAATATGTGAAAGGTTTGAACTTATAATTATGGTGAGATGTTTCTAGCACAAGCTCCGGTGAATAACTCTATTAACTCTGTTTCATGCGGTTAGAATGTGAGCTGGTTGATTAGGCTCCACTAATGAGTGAAAAAATCTATGATAGATTCATCTTCATATTTACATGTCGCATACAAGTTGGTCATGGTGAAATTATTAACAATTTTGATAGAAAAATGGTCTAGGAAGGCTTGATCTACTTGGTTGAATGAGAAAATGGAATGCCTAGGTGTAGCACTATACCAATCTAAAGTAGGAAATGTCAACGACATTGGAAATGTTCATAGGAGTAACACATCATCATGAGAGATCAGATAACACATATATGAAAAATATCACAAGTGTCGTTATGGGAATTATTTATTATTGAATTGGTTTGATTTAGGAATTTCCCAATGTGTACGGTATGAATGAATAGGTACAAAAAAGTGAATAGACTTGTTACAGATCTCACCGTAAGTTAGAGATAGAGGTTTTTAATGTCCGCATATTTTAAATCATCATTTTGATAATATCATTGGTAGGTTGTGATGATTGGGAACCCTCTACGAGTAAATGGGGGTAGATAAGGAGGGTATGATGTGGGATGCATCCCGGTAGATGTGGTGGTGTTGAGTACAAAAATTGCATGGAAGGGATATAGGTTGGAATAGATGTAGATGGCAAGTATCTTGAATAAGTGATAGATGAAATAGGGGATGTTGGTGATAAGTGTAGATAGGTGGAGTAGACGTAAAGAGTCTCATATCAATCAAAGGAAGATACTATGAGATGGAGAGGACAATGTTTTGGAAGGGAGTATGGGTTGCCATCACCATTGGTGGTTGAGATGTAATAGGTATATGAGAGGTGGTGGATGTAGATAGACCTACACTCAATGCGATTGATAAAGGCATGGTTGACATCGTAGGAGTGACAAATGTCAAAGGTGTGACAAATTCCGTAGGTACAGCTGATATATATGATGTAGGGTCAAGATGGGAAACCAAAGGTGGTAAGGTGGAAGAGGGTAAGGCTAAGCTAGTAGTAGCTGATGCAGAAGTGGGTGCAAGGGTAGGAGGAATGGACATAGGCATGTCATATACAAGCTACCATAATGAATCACGGGTAGATGACTCACGTGAGATAGTGCGCAGAGTAGCGGGGTTATGATCAAGGAGTCTCGTGAGCTCCTCATCACCACCGGGTATGGAAAGAGCTCGATCGGGGTCCATGGGTGATGAGGTTGAAGGGGTGATAGGATAGGTGGGAGTGGTTAGAGGCTATCATGAAACACAAAGGCATTAACTTTTTTACGATTCAAAACTATGTGACCTGATGATAAAACAAGTATTCTCGAGCTTCATTGATGATGTAGAAACACATAAGTAATGGGGAAAATCATCATAAAATGATTGATTATATCATTTTTCTAATTGGAAAATAAGAACATAGAGACCGACATCGTTTGGGTTAACCAATTATGGTATGGAATAAGCGACGTCGGTCGGATAAGACTAATGTCAGCTACTATGAAAAATAAGAGATTCAAATATTTGGCAATGAAAGGTGAAAATGGGTCAACTTGGATCCTGAAAATGATATCAAAGACTCAAGAGTGGGATAAAAATGGTAGAACAAGCCACAAAAAGAATAGGAAGGTGGAGAATACTATTCTAGAAAAAATAACCAAAAAATCATATAAACCAACGTTAGTCAATTAACCGATGCCGGTAAGATGATACAACTGATGTCATCACACCAATATCGATTGCTATGAAATCTGGGAAGAGAAGAAAAAATGAAGTTTTGGTGATTTAGATCAAATAAAAGGGCCAACCCAGAGACTGAGTATGGCTATGAGGAGTCCTAATAAACCCAAAATAAAACCGGAATACACCATTCATGATGTGGGGCATAAAAGGATAAGAAAGAATGAAGAAACACAACTCACACCTCAAAACGCAAGCAGATAAAAAGCTAACAAACATGAAATCCTAAGTTATAGATTTTATGTTGTGGCTTATGCCATTTAGGATTGACTATAAGCATGATAGAATTTTTGTTAACAAAGGTTCCCTATAAAAATATGACAAATATGGATGGTTTCAAGTAATTTTTACATGGGAAATCCTTCTCTAATATGATGATTGGAGAGAGAAACCAGCTGGAGCCTTTGTCAATCCTTTGATTGTTGATAGTTTATTCTGGAAAGATGTTGTTTAAGAATTGTGTATCTTGTTTTAAGTGATTTTGTATAGAGATTGTGCAAAATGTGAGCTACAGTTTAATTTGTCAACCATCACCTAGGTATGAATTCTAGCATATAACACAATTTAGATGAGCTATAATTCAAAAAATAAAAATGTAAGTGCAAAAGTTTTAAAACCCAAATCCACAAATTATATTCAATGAGAAGAAATTATGAAGACACCAAATTTGGGTCACACTTCCCTTGGTCCCTTTTCAATCAATTAATGTAACACATTTAACGAATCATGACCCCTTCATCCCATATTAATATTCATCCTCACATTATTAATTAATTTAATTAATTTAATTAAGTTAATTTCATCCTCACACCTCCACCTCACCATGAAACACCCCCTGGACCCATTCCAAGGGCATTTAACTCAAAAATACCAAGTCATCACTCTCAATATTGATTCATCACTCTCGGTCTTTGAGTCACTACCTGAACTAACTAACCAAGAATTCTTCTTAAACCTAACTAGATTTATTCTAAGATCTTCCTACTTTCTCTCACGAGAAATCTACATCCCTAAGTGGACACAACTTGGAAAACATGCCAAATCTGGGAATATCTACATATTTTTCTAAACCTAGAATTATCCACCTTAACCAACGCCAATTATCCCTCGATCAGCACCATTCACCTAACCACCATTAGTTACTTTATATACAATTTTACAACCTTTTACCTAGGTTGGTCATTTTTAGTTTTGGGAGAACTATTGCATTCAAGCACGAATCCAAAGCCTCTCAAAGATCTAGATGACACAAAATACTCAACCACATGCCAAAGCGAGCATCCGGTTCTCCTTCCCATTATTGGAATACTCATGGGAATAATATGAAAGTACCGCCATGACACTCGACTCACATAATCTCTTCACAAATACACTACCATCCACCTTCACCTACCATATCTGTAAAGGCAAGTAAGTATTTGTGATTTTGATCATATTGTGCTTGCTTAAAGTATATATTCCTTACCTCTTTCATTATACTTTATTTCTACATGTATTCCTTTATCTCCACCTCCTCACCAATCTACCAACCCAACCACCTATAGCCTTTTTTTCCTTCCGTGACTTCCCCTCTATATCCTTGAGTCTTCTCAGTAATATTACAAACCTAACCACACCCTTCTCTCTCTCGCACAATCAAAAAAAAGCCAAAAAAACCATTTTTATCAAATTATTGTCAATTTCCCCTATCGATGCCAGTTACCTAACCGCCATCGGTTTCACCTCTATACCAACATTGGTCACCTGACCGATATCGGTCTCTATGTCATTTCATTCCTTTTGACCAACAAGCCTCTCAATCAACCAAAACTAACCCAGACCTTACCCAATCAACCTGACCTCACCCGATCAATCCCAAACCCCTGTCAGACCTGCAAAACCCAAAAATAACCTACCAAACCTCTAGATCTAATCATAACCTTTCCTGTTAGATTATATTTTCTTATTGTATTTACACGAGATACCTAAATTGTATAACTACAGTAGGATTTCCTTACTTCATGATATTTTTAATATTAATTTATATTTTAAAGTCGATTCACAACCTTTAGAAGCACCTCGTTTCACGGATCTAGAACTCGCTGGGTAGCCCACTAACCTATATTATGAATATTATTTTGTGGTCTTCTTGTGTTTCTTATATAGGTCATTACTCCTAGCTAAAGGGAAGCTCTTCATGATCAACTTGAATCAAAAGTCAAAAACACGTCCATTCTACCTTCCACCTTCACCTCAGAGGTATTTCTCCTTAACCATTTTACCTTCTATCTGTTTCATCCTAGAAAGCGTAAAAATTATTGGTGAAACATTTTGGCACTTCGGTGGGACCCATCAGGGGTTCTTTGCATTGTTCATTCCTAGGGAAAAATTATTTTGTATCTATTTTCATTCGAAATAAGTTCAAATTAAGCTTCTTCTTTGGAAATATTATTTTCTTTTGATTATCTCAGTGACACTTGTTTTTCGGGATTAAAAAGAACTCTTTTTCTTTTATTGCATTGCACTTAGTGAAATTCATACCCTTAACCTCTTCATAATTTGTTTTCATTGAATATAATTTGTGGATTCGGGTTTTAAAACTTGTGCATTTGCATTTTGAGTTTGTTGCATTATAGCTTATCTAAATTGTGGGAAAGCTATATGCTGGAATTTATGCCTAATCGATGGTTGAAAAATTGAATGTAGCTCACATTTTTCACTCTCTATACCAATTCACTGAAAAAAATTACATAATTATTAAACAACATCTTTCCTAGAAGAAAATCACAACGATCACACAATCAAAGGATTGAAAGTGGGCTCTAGCTGGTTTCTCTGTCTAGTCATCATCTTAGAGAAGGATCTCCCATGCAAAAACTTACCTAAAACCAGCCATAGTTGTTGGATTTTTATAGGGAACCTTTGTTAACCAAAAATTTTATCCTGCTTATAGTTAGTCCTAAATGGCATAAGCCACAACATAAAATCTACAACTTAGGATTTTGTGTTTGTTAGCTTTTTATCTACTTGTGTTTTGAGGTGTGAGTTGCATTTCTTCATTCTTTCTTATCCTTTTATGCCCCACATCACAAATGTTGTATTCTGGTTTTATTCTGGGTTTATTAGGACTCCTCATAGCCATACTCAGTCTCTAGGTTGGCCCTTTTATTTTATCTAAATCACCAAAACTTCATTTTTATTCTCTTCCTAGTTTTCACAAAGAATCGATATCGGTCCAATGACCGGCCGGTTGTATCATCGATCAGCATCGATTAACTAACCGACATCGGTTTATATGATTTTTGGTTATTTTTGCCGAATATTATTCTCCCCCTTCCTATTCTTTTTTGTGGCTTGTTCTACCATTTTTATCCCACTATCGAGTCTTTGATATCATTTTCAGGATCCAAGTTGATCCATTTTCACCTTTCATTGCCAAATATTTGAATCTCTTATTTTTCACATGATTCGACATTGGTCATATCCTACTGTGGCGCTTATTCCATACATCGGCATCGATTAACCCAAGCGACGTTGGTCTCGTGTTCTTATTTTCAAATCAGAACAATGATGTAATCACTCATTTTAGAATGTTTTCCCCATTAATTTTGTGTTTTTGCATCATCAACAAAGCTCGAGAATACTGTTTTATCATCAATCACATGGTTTTGACTTGTAAACAATATAACGCTCTCATGTTTCATGCTATCCTCCATCTGCTCCCACATAGGCCATTGCCCCCTTCAATATCATCACCCATGGACCCCAATCAAGCTCTTACCATACCCACTTTTGATGAGGAGTTTGTGAAACTCCTTCATTGTAACTCCACTTCTCTACAATACTATCTTACTCACTCATCTACCTTGGTGATTCATTAGGGAACCTTGTATATGGAATGCCTGTTTGTATTCCTCCTACTCTCACACCCAATGCGCATCAGCTACTACTATCTTAGCCTTGCCCTCTTCCACCTTACCACCGTGGTTTACTATCTTGATCCTACATCATTGATATCAACTACACGTATGGCATTTTTCATGCCTTTGAAATCTGTCATTCCTATGATGTCAACCATGCCTTTATCAACTTCCTTAAGTGTAGGTCTATCTCGCATCTACCACCTCTCATATACCTATTGCATCTCATCCACCAATGGTGATGGCAGCCCATACTCCCTTCCAAAACATTTTCCTCTGTAATGTCTCGGGAGTGATCACATTATGATGAATTCCACTCTCAACATTAAAAACGTTGACATGTGATTTGTCTTAGGAAGGTGTACTCTTGTGACTTTTGTAAGTCATTTTTGCAATGGATAATTTATTATTTGTTGATAAGGTTCACATTGCTTTGTGATTTACCTTACTTGATAATGAGACCATTTATCTCTTTTTGTTCAGTTTAAAAACTCACTCCTAAACAGATGATGAACTTGTATCATTGTTATCATAACTTATTTTTTGTAAACAGTGAAACCTTGGATCAACTCCATTGATCCAAGATATACTTCGATTATTATTCTCTGCTCATCTTGCTATCTTGGCATTCGTAAAAAAAAAAGATGAAGTCGGATCGAGAATTGTTTTATTTACAATGGTGAAGAACTCTTCAAGGATCCTTGTTTGTCAACAAGGCTTTAGGGTGTTAAGCCATGACCTTCTTGTTAAATGTTTAAAAACTGAACAATGTATAAGGATCGCAGACCTGATAGTAAATTACCAAGGTGGGTATATTAACCCTAAGTTGGTATGGTATTTATATTTATTAAGTTTGGACTATAACCTAAGGTGAATAAGGTCTACTTAGGAACTAAGGTTGATTTTTATAACCTAATAATAATCTAACCTAAACTAATGCTAATCTAAGGGGTACCTATGGACTAATTAGCATGGTCGGTGGTGTTGGTTTTCAAGGCATTAATTGGAATTGATTTTTGTTTAAATTCCATGGATCGGTAATTTTAAGCGTACGCATCGAGAGTTTAGGGGATGCCTAGTTGGCATCACCACTAAATGGAAATCGCATGGAAATTTTGAATTAAAGTCTTGCCAAAATTGGATGGCGGTGGCATGGAGAAATGGGAGGAACTCGATTGTCCTTCGGATTGATTATTTTTATTTTGGAGAAGAAACCACCTAGGAAAAATGCGTGGTAGGTTTTGGGAAAGGTTATTTGATCTTCATCCATTTTAATTTTTCTTTACATGGGGTTTTTCGGTTCTTCGAACCCACGATTCTATTTTTGATATAGCTGTATTTTTGGCATTCTTGAGATAGTTTTGGCCCTATGGAAGTATAAGAAGAAGTGGGAGATTTGGGGATGGTTGACGTTGCATGAAGAAGAAGAGGTTGTTGAGGCTCAGCTGGAAAATCTTCTAAAAATTAGGAAGAAGCTCTATCAGGCATGATAGGCTCTACCCATTAAGCTATTTTATTTTACTTAAATGTTTCATTATAAGAACTCTATTCTTTGGCAGCAATGATATGGGTTTTTATGTGATGTTTGATCTTGCATTCGATGCTTGTATTTTTCACTGTATTCTTTAGCATGAATTCAATGTTATAATAGAAATATGTTTTGGGTTTTATTTTCGTTTGTTGGAAAAATGATAGATTCATGCTTAAAATTCTTCTTGAACTTAAGATGAATTTGATTATTTATATACACCTGTAAAGTTGTGAGAAAAATTGTTAGTAACTTGTATGATAATGGGTTTGAACGAATCTACTCGAATGCAATCTATCTGTTTAGCATGGTTGATAGTTTATCCTTTTGGCGTGATCTATGGAATGTTTTATTGAATTTAGTTGCATCTTTTATGATGTGAGGTAGAGTGTTTTAAGAGTTTTCTTATTGATTCATCTTGTTGGGATTGACTAGTTCTTTTTACTTAAATAAGATATACAGTTGATACTATAGGAACGTGGTAACTTAGGTTGAATCAAATAAATCAACCCCTGTCTATATTTAAGGAAATAGAATTCAGCGTTTTAACTTAGAATTTATTCGATATTGACTTTCAACACAAGCTTGTGTTCGTGTGAACGTTTTTATTGTCTTTTGAGTTTTAAATCTGGTTGGGTTTGAATTCTTCCTATACCGTTATCTGCTCATTGATTATTGTGTTGATAATGGTTATGAGTTGGGTGGAATGAAAGTTAGATTGTAAGTCTTGTTTTAGTCTTTCGCTCACCATTAATAGATGGGTAATATTTTTGTGTTAACTCCCGAGAAGGAAATCATGGCCAGAAAAAGGGTAAGATTCATATATATTACTCTATCTTCTTATTTGGGAAACTGGGATAACTTCTTGATTTGACTCAATTATTGTTGTAAGGGATATTAGTTTCAGTTGTTAGTTCTTGAGCTAGAGTCATTTTTATCGATTGTAAGGAGGAGAAATAATTTTTGATTTGTAACTTCTATGTTACAGCTATTGTATCGATTATAATATTCAATTGTTCATTTAGCTTGAATGGTTGTTTGAGTTACTTTTTTCCTTGGCCTTGAGCAATTATATTTGTCTTGGGTTCTTTCTCATTCTTAGGAAAGAGTACCTTGGTTTAAGGAATAATTATTGAGACTTCATTCTTCTTTGTTATTTGATATTATCTTCCTCCGATCCGAGTTAATAGTTATATCCGAGTAAACTTACTCCTTGGATGTTCTTTCTGTCTCTTATGTAAATGGTTCCTTGGAGTTGGGAGTTAAAGTATTTGTAAAACAATTCCCACCTTGAATTTTAAAAGGAATATGTATGTTGTTATTTGTTTTCTCTATTTTCCGGACAACTATCTAACCGAGCCTGATCTAAAATTTGATGGGTTTTAAAGTAGAAAACAATGCAAACTAGACTTTTTTATAATCTTCCTTGCTTGAATTTAGAATGATCAACTCCCTTCTCTTTTTCCTTTCATCCTTCACCCGTATCATTCCGAGGAGGGAGATGACTTGTTTGCCGTATTTTATATTGAAGGATTTGTAGGGTTGGTAGTAGATTGATAGATCATTTCTTTCTTCTCCTTGAATGTTACATTTGTAATGATGTAATGGTTGTGATTTTTGATTATTCCTAATTGCATGTCAATTAAATTCACCATTTGTCAAATTTTTGACTCGATCCTAAAAAATTAGGCTAGAATTTGACTCTAAACTTGGATATAGTTTCTTAAATAAGAAACTCTTACTTTAAGGTGTTGTTGGTTCATCCTAAATTTTATCATAAAGTTTAATTGAGTTGGATATTTAATATTTTAGGATGAAGTAAGTTAATGTTGAGTTATATGACTTATTGTTCCATCTAAAGTAGTCCTATTTCTATGAGATATTAGAGTTAGTATCTTCTTAGGTTAGATGGAATTAATTAAGAGATGAATCATAAATATCTATAAATTAAATGCATTTAGTGATATTGTTGAAATATTATTTATCGAAATAATTATTCTATGAAATCATTAGTTTAAAGTTGAAGTTGATTATATATTGATATTTTCTTAATGAGGATATAGATTATCACTTTATCTCTCTCTTTTATGACTGATATCCTTTATGTTGTCTTTCGTGATGATTTAACTATTTCATAAAAGTATAGTTATTTTTATGAAATAGTTAGATAAAAGCATATCATTTTAATGCTTAGTTTTTATCATGCCTGGCCAATGAACTGAACCGTGCTAGAAATTTTTGTAGATGGAATTCGTAATTGGTAAAATGAGACAAGATATTTTATGATGTTAATTTTTTACCAAAGATACTGGATCTTTTATGATGACATATGAATCATTGTTGAAAAGTATTTGTGGAAAGGAAAGTTATATTCATAATTGAGCTTATTGATAATGTTTGACACTAAAGATGTTTGAAGTGTTTGAACTTGTAATATATGAATTCCACTTGGGTAAATGGGAAAGATTGTGGGTTTATCTGTACTTGATGTGTCATCTTTTTGCATATTCGTGAATGGCAATGATAAGCTTATCTCTATTATTTAAATAAATATACATGTAATAAACCCTCTCGGGTTGATTTAAGATGAAATAGAGGATAAAGGTACTAGATGTAATATCCTCTTATTAATGTAACTTATTAAGTTGGCATACATGTTTGTTTATTCAATTAAATAACTATGGTTTATCTAAAATGATGTAAATGGGTAAATGGAATCTTGATGAAAACTTGTAAAATGTCACGAGGTTCCAAATGAACCTAACTCTTAATAAGTAAAAGGAAAGGAAATAATCCGCAATGTTAAGCTTGATCTGTTTAAGTCCTTTTGGAATTAAATCCTAATGTTATTTTGGAACTTAAATCCTAATGAATTCTATTACAAAAGGATAAGATTCAGAACTTAAACAAGATAAGACTGGATAGGATAAATAAGTTAACCTCACTATTAGTACGATGATTTTGTTTGTAAAACTAAATCTTAAATTAGGAATTTAATGATGAAAACCAATCCTCGTAAAGGGGTTTGGAGGAAGATGTATCTGCATAGCAATTACATTTAATTTATTGCTTACAACCTTAATGGTTAATGTGTTGGTGTAGGTGGTATTTTCTTCACTTATTTAGTGTTATTCCACTCACCAGGTGAGTCATCTCACTTAGGTGGACATGGATTTAGGTGTCATCTTAGTTATGACAGATTCTCTTACTGAGAATATTTCATATGTGTAAGTGTGTCATAGGAGTTACATTCCCATTTGGGAAAGTAACTCCTCTTCTCAAATATGGAGGAATCTTCTCTTACATGGGAGTTACACATTCACTCCCATATTTGTACTCACCTCCTTTGATCTATGATAATTCAAGCCTAAGTCAAGCCATTCTACTCCATTTTTGAATCTTGAACTCTCATATGCATGCACATTGCTTCTTACAAAGTTTTCTTGCTTTAATCTCGCAACTCCTACACTTTGGTGAAGTGCAACTATTCAATGCATGAGAATTATTTCCAAGTATTTTTCCTTCACTCCTTCATGGTATCAAATCAGTGGGACTAGAATCACATTGCTTGCCATTATTGTTCCACCGTGTAGTTGCTTGTGCAAGTTTTACCTTTTACATGTGCTTTACTTGCATATCTCAAGATTCTTGTGGTTATTTTTTAGTGGTTTGTTTTTTGTGTTTCTTTTTGGTTTACGTGTGATCAAGGTCAAGGAAGAATAAAATTTTATTGTGTTGAATAGCCATTCTAATAGTTCACTTTACACTCATCGGTTGACAACTTACTTGGTTCGTGACGCACCTTCACTTTGAACTATTAGGCTGCTCACCTTGTGCTCATGCTCTCACCTCTCTGTGACCAATGTGGTTTTTTTCACCTTACTTGGCTTTACCACTCACCTCCACTTATAGTTCAAGCATCTCTCGAATTCCTCTCGCCTATCTTGAGCTCACATCTTCATCCATTTGCTTGACCTAGTTGACTTGTGTTACGTGTTGATACGGCTCTTTCATATCTCTATAGAATTCCACAGTTGGTGCTTTGGGGATATCCTTGATTCTACTCTCCATAGTCACCTTCTGTTTTGCACCTGCCACTTAGAGCTAACATCTACTATTCTCGGTGGTTTCACTTGGTATAGTGACATGTTACTCGAGAAAATTTTGTCATTTCCTTGCAAGTTTGACTATTACATTGAAGCCGACTCAGAGGGGATCTCTTAGCCTAGGTTGGCTCATATTCAAACCCACTCGCTCTGCCTATAAATAATCTAGCAAGTTCCCATCTAGACTGGGCATGCTCATTCATCATTTCCTTCAAGCTTACTCGCTTGGAGTCGAAACCCTTGTGCTTGTTTACTTAGCAATCGCTTATAATACCTAGTAGCTTAGCTCGAAGACAACTCAATTGTAATTATGTGCTTATACAGGATGGTGTACTCTTCTTGATATAACTCCTTCACTCTCGATGTTGCATAGTTGTATGGTCTCATGTTTGAAATTTCATGTTGCTCGGCATAACAAGCTCATGCTCGTTAGTTACTCCGCACTCACCGTTCAACTCAACCCATCAACACGTGGACACATTTTTTGGTAAGTGGCCCTCCATTCTTGATTTGACAAGTCACACTGGGGTCGTGCATAGCCTGCTGCATTACTTAACTCAACCGACTTGTGCAAAGAACCCACCAGCTCGGTCAACTATGAACCAGATCATCATGGGCCCCATACATCCCTTTTAGTATTGTTTGGAGTTTAAAACATCCCTTTTAATGTTTTGAGGTGAAAATTTTTTATTCTGTGGCATTGTAATAATTTAGGCTTCATTTTTCTTGTTAATTATTCCCTTCCTACGCATGTCGAAGATGGAGGGTGAGGTCTAGGGTTGGCAGGAGGCTAATCCCCACTCACAAGAAAAACATAAGCTTCTTAAAATTTGATGCCATTTCCAATGATTACCCACACGACACCATTTGTACCCATTTCGGGCACTTTTTAAATTAGTTTTCAAAGTTCATTGGCATTTTCCATCAGTTGTGGGAATTGTATTTTTTCTATAACTTTTGACTCGCTTGTCTCTTTTGAGCGCTTCTTTAGTCAAAGTTGCATGATTTCTTGCACATTACATGATGAAATTGATATTTTTGTAAACACACTACTTTATAAAGTGTCACCTTCTGGGGGGTTCACTAGTACTCTTGGGTTTTCACACACAGACACATTATCGGCCGAGTCTGACGTCTTACTTTTGTGCACCTTGCACTTTTGATTCCACATCATGGAGGGTGCTATTTCTAGACTTGAGTGTCATAGGATCGATTTACATCCTCTACCACTTCTTATTGGGAGAGAGAACTATTCAGCTCGGCATGCTTCCATGGAACGTTACTTCACTCACAAGGGTCTTTCACCCTTTTTACTTGGGCGATTGCTTTGCACTCCAGTGATCATCATCATTTGGAGGACTTCCTTGACACTTGATGATGCATGTCTCCAGATATCTCTTTTTCGCGTGGCAGACTCGAGATCCTCCCATCATGTCCGGAGCATTCTTGATCCCTCTATGGAGACCCTTCACCTACCGCGCCATTGTTGCTAATGTTTATTCGATTTGTCTCCTCTATTTCTTCATGTGATGAAATTTCCAACGACACAAACTCACTTGGTTATACTTCTGATGATGAGGATTTCACACCTATTTATGATGTTGAGAGTACTACAGAGGACTCTTCTCCTCCTCTCACTATTCAGAGAGTGTTTTCACCCCTCCCATCTCATCAGATATCAAGCAGTCTCCTATTGGGCCTCATACAGTCATCACACCCACCTCTTTTCCACCTTTAGTGTGTGAGGCCCCTTTCACTCCTCTACCTTCATTGGATGACTCATACCTATTTGACATCGCTCTTCTATTTTTTGAGCCCCCTCATTGGGATGAGTATCTACCTAACCTTAGTCATCTTTTCATAGAGTACACTTGTGATGTACTACAAGTTCCTCATCCATCTACAGGTATTTCAGAGGAGTTCATTATCTCTATTTTTGGGAGTGCCCCTTCTAGGAATCTTACCACTTCAAATTTTCTAGAGACCTTCATTGATCCACCCTTGCTTATGGATCTCTTTTCTATTTTGGGGTTATATTACCTTCACATCACTTGGAAATCCTTTCTATAGGTGTTCACTCTTCACACTCGATGACTTTGCACTCCCGACATTACCTTTGGTTACTTTGCACTCACTTGCTAGACATATGTCACACTTTCGTGGACCAAACTCAAAGTTCTTTGTGTTGCTGCCTTTAGTTTCCTTCATGGAGTGGGTGGAATTCCAGCACATCATTTCTATCCTTCCTAAGGGAAGGAACATAGTTTAGTTCACATGGCTCTTCTTTTGTCCGGAGTACTATTTCGATAACGAGGATTGTGCACCCAGATTCGATGTTGAGAGTACTATAGAGGACTTTTATCCTCCTTCTCTCACTATTTTAGAGAGTTTTGACACATACCACATCTCAATAGATATCGAGTAGTCTCCTATTTAGTCTTATACATTCATCACACCCACCTCTTTTCCACCTTCATCGTGTGAGGCCCCTTTCACTCCTCTATCTTCATTGGATGATTCATGCCTATCTCGACATAGCTCTTCCGTATGTTGAGCCTGTTATTAGGATGTGTATATGCCCGACCTTAGTCATCTTTTCATAGAGTAAAATTGTGATATACTACAAGTATGGAGGGCCATGTACCAAATAATGTGTCCACGTGTTGATGGGTTGAGGTGTAACGAGCGAGTGCAGGTAACTAACAAGCAGGAGCCTGTTATGCCAAACAACATGTAATTTCAAACATGATACCACATAGCTATACAACATCGAGAGTCAAGGAGTTATATCGAGCAGAGACACCATCCTAGGTATGAGAAGATCCTTCAAATTAAGTTATCCTGCGAGTTGAGCTACCAAGTATTATAGGTAGATTGTTGAGTGAACATGCACAAGGTTTTCGTCTCCAAGCAGAGTAAGCTTGAAGGAAATGATGCATGAGCATGGCTAGTCTAGATGGGAACTTGCTAGATTATTTGTAGGTGGAGTGAGAGGGTTTGAGTATGAGCCACCTGGCTAAGATATCCCCTCCGAGTCGGCTTCAAGGTGATAATCGAACTTGCAAGGAAACGATGAATTTTTCCAAGTAACATGTCAATATACCAAGTGAACCCACTAAGAATAGAAGATGTTAGCTCTAAGTGACAGTGTAAAATGAAAGGTGACCATAGAGAGTAGAATCAAGACTATCCCAAAAGCACCAACCATGGAATTCTCAGAGATATATGACAGAGCCGGTATCAACACAGAACACAAGTTGACCAGGTCGAGCACCTGGATGAAGACACGAGCTCAAGATAGCTGAGAGGTATTCAGAGATGCTGAAATATAGGTAGAGGTGAGTGGTAAAGACAAGGCGAGGTGAAAGAAAAACCACATTGGTCACAAAGAGGTGAGAGCATGAGCACACGTCAATTCGTCTAACATTGCAAAGTGAAGGCGCATCATGAACCAAGTAAGTTGTCAATCGACAAGTCTCGTGGTGAACTATTAGAATGGATCTTCAACACAATAAACTTGTATTCTTCCTTGACCCTGATCACAAGTAAACCAACAAGAAACACAAAAAACAAACCACTGAAAAATAACCACAAGAATCTTGAAATATGCAAGTAAAGCACATGCAAAAGGTAAAACTTGCACAAGCAACTACATGGTGGAACAACAATGGTGAGTAACATGATTCCAGTCCCCTAGCTCTGATACCATGAAGGAGTGGAAGACAAGGGTCTGGAAGGAATACACATGCATCAACCAGTTGCACTTCACCAAGAAGGAGTTGCAAGATAAAGCAAGCAAACTTTTGAGAAACAATGTGCATGCATGAGAGCTCAAGATTCAAAAATGGAGTGGAATGGAATGCTCTTGGATTGGCTTAGGCTTATCATAGATCAAAGGAGGTGAGTACAAATAGGGGAGTGAATGTGTAACTCCCATGTAAGAGAATATTCCTCCATAATGGAGAAGAGGAGTTACTTTCCCAAATGGGAATGTAACTCCTATGACACACTTACACATATGACAGATTCGTAAGAGAATCTATCATAACTAAGATGACACCTAGATCCATGTCCACCTAAGTGAGATGACTCACTGGTGAGGTGGAATAACACTAAATAAGTGAAGAAAAATACCACCTACACCAACACCCCCCTTCATCGTAACTTAGGATGAGGCGGCAAGTCAGAAATGAGAAATGGGTCTCGACACAAAGCTTGATGAGGTACCCACATACAAGAAACTCTCAAAAAGTGGAGTAAAAGGAGAAAACCCAGTGGGAAAAAATCCCCCAAAAGAGAGACAAGTCCACTCTCTAATCTAAGAAAGATGCCAAATATGGGTCTCGGCCATAGATGAGCCTATAAAGGTACCCATGTATAAGAGGAAATCTCTCAGAAAGAAGAAGAAGAGAGAAGAAGAGGGAGATGAGAGGAATGCAGAAGATGCCATGGACGGATCTGAACTCTGCAACTCTAGGAGGTCTCCCAGAAGAATGTCGATGACAAGATCCTCTTCTTCTAGATTGAAGAAGAGCCACCTGCACCGAACTATGTGCCTACCCTTAGGAAGGATATGAATGATGTGCTGGAATTTCACCCACTCCATGAAAGAAACTAAGGGCAGCAACACAAAGAACACTGAGTCTGGTCCACGAAAGTGTGACATAGGTCTAGCAAGTGAGTGCAAAGGAACTGAAGGCAATGTCATGAGTGTAGAACTGTCAGAGTGTGATGAGTGAACACCCACAAAAAGGATGCCCAAGTGATTTGAAGGTAACAGATCCCCACAATAGAAAAGGGATCCACAAGCAAGGGTGGATCAATGAAGGTCTCCGGAAAAGTGGAAGTGGTAAGAGTCCCAAAAGGGGCACTCCCAACAATGGAGATAATGAACTCCTCTGAAATACCTGTAGATGGATGAGGAACTTGTAGTACATCACAATTGTACTCTGTGAAAAGATGTCTAAGGTCGGCATATACTCATCCCAATGACGGGGTTCAACATACGAAGAGCTATGTCGGATAGGTATGAATCATCCAATGAAGATAGAGGAGTGAAAGGGGCCTCACACGATGAAGGTGGAAAAGAGGTGGGTGTGATGAATGTATAAGACTGAATAGGAGACTGCTCGATATCTGTTGAGATGTGGTATGTGTCAAAACTCTCTAAAATAGTGAGAGAAGGAGGATAAAATTCCTCTGTAGTACTCTCAACATCGTAATTGGGTGCACAATCCTCGTTATCGAAGTAGTAATCCAGGAAAAGAAGAGCCATGTGAACTAAACTATGTTCCTTCCCTTAGGAAGGATAGAAATGATGTGTTGGAATTCCACCCACTCCACGAAGGAAACTAAAGGCAGCAACACAAAGAACTCTGAGTTTGGTCCACGAAAGTGTGACATATGTCTAGCAAGTGAGTGCAAAGTAACCAAAGGTAATGTCAGGAGTGCAAAGCTGTCAGAGTGTGAAGAGTGAACACCTGTAGAAAGGATTTCCAAGTGATGTGAAGGTAACATGACCCCCACAATAGAAAAAATATCCACAAGTAAGGGTGGATCAATGAAGGTCTCTCGGAAAAGTGGAACTAGTAAGAGTCCTAGAAGGGGCACTCCCAACAACAGAGATGATGAACTCCTCTCGAAATACTGTAGATGGATGAGGAACTTGTAGTACATCAAAAGTTTACTCTATGAAAAGATGACTAAGGTCAGGTAGATACTCATCCCAATGAGGGGGCTCAACAAATAGAAGAGCAATGTCAAATAGGTATGAGTCATCCAATGAAGGTAGAGGAGTGAAAGGGGCCTTACACACTAAAGGTGGAAAAGAGGTGGGTGTGATGACTGTATGAGGCCTAGTAGGAGACTGCTTGATATCTGATGAGATGGGAGGGTTGAAAACACTCTCTGGAATAGTGAGAGGAGGAGAAGATTCCTTTGTAGTACTCTCAACATCATAAATAGGTGTGAAATCCTCATCATCAGAAGTAGAACCAAGCGATTTTGTGTCATTGGAAATTTCATCACATGAAGAAATAGAGGAGACAATTGAATAAACATTAGTAATAATGGCGGCAGTAGGTGAAGGGTCTCCATAGAGGGACTAAAGAATGCTCCAGACATGGTGGGGAGGATCTGAGTCTGCCACGTGAAACCAGAGATATTTTGAGACATGCATCATCAAGTGACCAAACACATGGTCACAAGTGTCAAGGAAGTCCTCCAAATGACGATGATTAGTGGGTGCGATGGCAGAATCGCCCAAGTAAAAAGGGTGAAAGACCCTTGTGCGTGAAGTAACTTTCCATGGAAGCATGCCAAGCTGAATAGTTCTCTCCCAATAAGAAGTGGTAGAGAATTGAAATCGATCCTACGACACTCAAGTCTAGAAATAACACCCTCCATGATGTGGAATCAAAAGTGCAAGGTGCACAAAAGCAAGACGTCGGACTCGGCCGATAATGTGTCTCTGCATGTAAAAACCCAAGAGTACTAGTGAACCCCCAGAATGTGACACTTTATAAAGTAGTGTGTTTACAAAAATAACAATTTCATCATGTAATGTGCAAGAAATCATGCAACTTTGACTAAAGAAGTGCTCAAAAGTGAGCAGCGAGTCAAAAGTTATAGCAAAAATACAATTCCCGCAACTGATGGAAAATGCCAATGAACTTTGAAAACTAATTAAAAAAGTGCCCGAAATGGGTGTAAAGGGTGTCGTGTGGGTACTCATTGGAAATGGCATCAAATTTTAAGAAGGTTTTGTTTTTCTTGTGAGGGGGGATTAGCCTCCTGCCAACCGCAGACCTCACCCTCCATCTTCGACATGCGTAGGAAGGGAATAATTAACAAGAAAAATGAAGCCTAAATTACTACAATGCCACAGAATAAATTTTTTTCACCTCAAAACATTAAAAGGGATGTTTTAAACTCCAAACAATACTAAAAGGGATGTATGGGGCCCATGAATATCTTGTTCACATTGATCGAGTGGTGGGTTCTTTACACAACCCAAATTTGAGTTAAGTAATGCAATGGGCTATGCATGACCCAAGTAAATGACTTGTCAAATTGAGTATGGAGGGACACTTACCAAAAAATGTGTCCATGTGTTGATGGGTTGAGTTGTAACGGGTGAGTGCAGTGTAACTAACGAGCATGAGCTCGTTATGCCAAGCAACATGAAGTTTCAAACATGAGACCATACAACTATGCAACATCGAGAGTGAAGGAGTTATATCAATAAGAGTACACATCCCAGGTACAAGCACATAATTCCAATTGAGTTGTCTTCCGAGCTAAGCTACTAGTTATTATAGGCAGATTGCTAAGCAAACAAGCACAAGGTTTTCGACTACAAGTAGAGTAAGCTTGAAGGAAATGATGCATGAGCATGGCTAGTCTAGATGGGAACTTGCTAGATTATTTATAGGCAAAGCGGGTGGGTTTGAATACAAGCCAACCTGGGCTAAGAGATCCCCTCTGAGTTGGCTTCAAGGTGATAGTTGAACTTGCAAGGAAATGACAAACTTTTCTGAGTAACATGTCACTATACCAAGTGAAACCACTGAGAATAGTAGATGTTAGCTCTAAGTGGCAGGTGCAAAACAGAAGGTGACTATGGAGAGTAGAATCAAGGCTATCCCCAAAGCACCAACTATGGAATTCTATAGAGATATGACAGAGTCGGTATCAACACAGAACACAAGTCAACTAGGTGAAGCAAATGGATGAAGATGTGAGCTCAAGATAGCTGAGAGGCATTCAGAGATGCTGAACTATAGGTAGAGGTGAGTGGTAAAGCCAATGTGAGGTGAAAGAAAAACCACATTGGTCACAGAGAGGTGAGAGCATGAGCACAAGGTGAGCAGTCTAATAGTGCAAAGTGAAGGTGCGTCACGAACCAAGTAAGTTGTCAACCGATGAGTGTACAAAGTGAACTATTAGAATGACTATTCAACACAATAAAATTTATTCTTCTTCATTGACCCGATCACACGTAAACCAAAAAGAAACAAAAAAACAAACCACTAAAAATAACCAAAAGAATCTTGAGATATGCAAGTAGAGCACATGTAAAAAGTAAAACTTGCACAAGCAACTACATGGTGGAACAATAATGGCAAGCAATGTGATTCTAGTCCCACCGCTCGATACCATGAAGGAGTGAAGGACAAAGACCTGGAAGGAATTCACATGCATCGAATAGTTGCACTTCACCAAAGTGTAGGAGTTGCGAGATTAAAGCAAGCAAACTTTGTAAAGCAATGTGCATGCATATGAGAGTTCAAGATTCAAAAATGGAGTAGAATGGCTTGACTTAGGCTTGAATTATCATAGATCAAAGGAGGTGAGTACAAATATGGGAGTGAATGTATAACTCCCATGTAAGAGAAGATTCCTCCATAATGGAGAAGAGGAGTTACTTTCCCAAATGGGAATGTAACTCCTATGAAACACTTACTACACATATAAAATATTCGTAAGAGAATCTGTCATAACTAAGATGACACCTAAATCCATGTCCACCTAAGTGAGATGACTCACCTGGTGAGGTGGAATAACACTAAATAAGTGAAGAAAAATACCACCTACACCAACACATTAACCATTAAGGTTGTAAGCAATAAATTAAATGTAATTGCTATGCAGATACATCTTCCTCCAAACCCCTTTCGAGGATTGGTTTTCATCATTAAATTCCTAATTTAAGATTTAGTTTTACAAATAGAATCATTGTACAAATAGTGAGGTTAACTTATTTATCCTATCCAAGTCTTATCTTGTTTAAGTTCGAATCGATCCTTTTGTAATAGAATTCATTATGATTTAATTTCCAAAATAACATTAGGATTTAATTCCAAAAGGACTTAAATAGACTACTTAACATTGCAGATTATTTCCTTTCCTTTTACTTATTAAGAGTTAGGGTTCATTTGGAACCTCATGACATTTTACAAGTTTTCATCAAGATTCCATTTACCCATTAACATCATTTTAGAAAAACCATAGTGATTTAATTGAATAAACAAACATGTATGCCAACTTAATAAGTTACATTAATAAGAGGATATTACATCTAGTACCTTTATCCTCTAGTTCATCTTAAATCAACCCGAGAGGGTTTATTACATGTATATATATTTAAATAATAGAGATAAGCTTATCATTTCCATTCTGTAGAATATACAAAAAGATGACACATCAAGTACGGATAAACCCACAATCTTTCCCATTTACCCAAGTGGAATTCATACATTACAAGTTCAAACACTTCAGACATCTTTAGTGTCAAACAATATCAATAAGCTCAATTAAGAATACAACTTTCCTTTCCACAAATACTTTTCAACAATGATTCATATTTCATCATAAAAGATCCAGTCTCTTTGGTAAAAAAGTAACATCATAAAAGATCTTGTCTCATTTTACCAATTACAAAGTCCATCTACAAAAATTTCTAGCACGGTCAGTTCATTCAATCGAGCATGATAAAACTAAGCATTAAAATGATATGCTTTTATCTAACTATTTCATAAAAATAACTATACTTTTATGAAATAGTTAAAGCATCACATAAAGACAACATAAAGGATATTAGTCATAAAAGAGAGAGAGATAAAGTGATAATCTATATCCTCATTAAGAAAATATCAATATATAATCAACTTCAACTTTAAACTAATTATTTCATAGAATAATTATTTCGGATAAATAATATTTCAACAATATCACTAAATGCATTTAATTTATAGATATTTATGATTCATCTCTTAATTAATTCCATCTAACCTAAGAAGATACTAACTCTAATATCTCATAGAAATAGGACTACTTTAGATGGAACAATAATTCATATAACTCAGCATTAACTTACTTCATCCTAAAATATTAAATATCCAACTCAATTAAACTTTATGATAAAATTTAGGATGAACCAACAACACCTTAAAGTAAGAGTTTCTTATTTAAGAAACTATATCCAAGTTCAGATTCAAACTCTAGCCTAAGTTTTTAGGATCGAGTCAAAAAATTTGACAAAGGGTGAATTTAATTGACATGCAATTAGGACTAATAAAAATCACAACCATTACATCATTACAAATGTAACATTCAAGGAGAAGAAAGAAATGATTTATCAATCTACTACCAACCCTACAAATCCTTCAATATATAATAAGGAAAACAAGTCATCTCCTCCTCAGAATGATACAGTGAAGGATGAAAGGAAAAAGAGAAGGAGTTGATCATTCTAAATTCAAGCAAGGAAGATTATAAAAAGTCTAGTTTGCATTGTTTTCTACTTTAAAACTGTCAAATTTTAGATCAGGTTCGGTTAGATAGTTGTCCGAAAATAGAGAAAACAAAGAACAACATACATATTCCTTTTAAAATTCAAGGTGTGAATTGTTTTACAAATACTTTAACTCCCAACTCCAAGGAACCATTTACATAAGAGACGGAAAGAACATCCAAGGAGTAAGTTTACTCGGATATAAATATTAACTCGGATCGGAGGAAGATAATATCAAATAACAAGAAGAATGAAGTCTCAATAATTATTCCTTAAACCAAGGCACTCTTTCCTAAGAATGAGAAAGAACCCAAGACAAATATAATTGCTCAAGGCCAAGGAAACAAGTAACTCAAACAACCATTCAAGCTAAATGAACAATTGAATATTATAATCGATACAAATTACTATAACATAGAAGTTACAAATCAAAAATTATTTCTCCTCCTTACAATCGATAAAAATGACTCTAGCTCAAGAACTAACAACTGAAACTAATATCCCTTACAACAATAATTGAGTCAAATCAAGAAGTTATCCTAGTTTCGCAAATAATAAGATAGAGTAATATATATGAATCTTACCCTTTTTCTAGGCCATGATTTCCTTCTCAGGAGTTAACACAAAAATATTACCCATCTATTAATGGTGAACGAAAGACTAAAACAAGACTTACAATCTAACTTTCATTCCACCCAACTCATAACCATTATCAACACAATAATCAATAAACAGATAATGGTATAGGAAGAATTCAAACCCAACCAGATTTAAAACTCAATGACAATAAAAACGTTCACACGAACACAAGCTTGTGTCGAAAGTCAATATCAGAATAAATTCTAATTTGAAACGCTGAATTCTATTTCCTTAAAGATAGACAGGGGTTGATTTATTTGTGATTCAACCTAAGTTACCACGTTCCTATAGTATTAACTATATATCTTATTTAAGTAAAAAAGAACCATCTAATCCCAACAAGATGAATCAATAAGACAACTCTTAAAACACTCTACCTCACATCAAAAAAGATGCCTCTAAATTCAATAAACCATTCGTAGATCACGCCAAACAGGATAAACTATCAACCATGCTAAACAGATAGATGCATTGGAGTAGATTCGCTCAAACCCATTATCATACAAGTTACTAACAATTTTTCTCACAACTTTACATGTATATATAAATAATAAAATTCATCTTAAGTTCAAGAAGAAGTTTAAGCATGAATCTATCATTTTTCCAAAGAAACGAAAATAAAACCCAAAACATATTTCTATTATAACATTGAATTCATGCTAAAGAATACAATGAAAAATACAAGCATCGAATGCAAGATCAAACATCACATAAAAACCCATTGTTGCCAAAGAATAGAGTTCTTATAATGAAACATTTAAGTAAAATAAAATAGCTTAATGGGTAGATCATATCATGCTTGATAGAGCTTCTTCCTAATTTGTAGAAGATTTTCCAGTCGAGCCTCAACAACCTCTCTTCTTCTTCATGCAATGTCAACCATCCCCAAATCTCCCACTTCTTCTTATACTTCCATAGGGTCCAAAACTATCTCAAGAATGCCAAAAATACAGCTATATCAAAAATAGAACCGTTGGTTCGAAGAACCGAAAAAACCCCATGTAAAGAAAAAATTAAAATGGACTGAAGATCAAATAACCTTTCCCAAAACCCGCCACACATTTTTCCTAGGTGGTTTCTTCTCCAAAATAAAAATTAATTAATCTGAAGGAAAATCAATTCCCTCCCATTTCTCCATGCCACCGCCATCCAATTTTGGCAAGACTTTAATTTAAAATTTCCATGCAATTTCCATTTAGTGGTGATTCCAACTAGGCATCCCCTAAACTCCCGTTGCCTCTGCCAAAATTGGCAGTCCATGGAATTTAAACAAAAATCAATTCCAATTAATGCCTTGAAAACCAACACCACCGACCATGCCAAGTAGTCCATAGGTACCCCTTAGATTAGCATTAGTTTAGGTTAGATTATTATTAGGTTATAAAAATCAACCTTAGTTCCTAGGTAGACCTTATTCACCTTAGGTAATAGTCCAAACTTAATAAATATAAATACCATACCAACTTAGGGTTAAGATACCCACCTTGGTAATTTAGTATCAGGTCTACGATCCTTATACATTGTTCAGTGTTTAAACATTTAACAAGAAGGTATTGGCTTAACACCCTAAAGCCTGTTGCCAAACAAGGATCCTTAAAGAGTTCTTCACCATTGTAAACAAAACAATTCTCAGTCCGGCTTCATCTTTTTTTTACGAATGCCAAGATAGCAAGACGAACAAATAATAATAACTGAAGTATATCTTGGATCAATGGAGTTGATCCAAGGTTTCACTGTTTACAAAAAATAAGTTATGATAACAATGATAAAATTTCATCATCCTTTTAGGAGTGAGTTTTTAAAATGAACAAAAAAAGATAAATGGTCTCATTATCACGTAAGTAGAAATCACAGCAATGTAAACCTTATCAATAAATAATAAATTATCCATTGTAAAAATGACTTACAAAAGTCATAAGAGTACACCTTCCTAAGACAAATCACATGTCAACGTTTTCAATGTTGAGAGAGGAATTCATCATAAGTACATCACTCTAGAGACATTACAGAGAGGAAAATGTTTTGGAAGGGAGTATGGGCTGCCATCACCATTGGTGGCTGAGATGCAATAGGTATATGAGAGGTGGCAGATGCAGATAGACCTACACTTAAGGAAGTTGATAAAGGCATGGTTGACATCATAGGAGTGACAGATGTCAAAGGCATGACAAATGCCATACATGTAGTTGATATCAATGACGTAGGATCAAGATAGTAAACCACGAGGTGGTAAGGTGGAAGAGGGTAAGGCTAAGCTAGTAGTAGCTGATGCAGAAGTGGGTGTGAGTAGGAGGAATACAAATAGGCATTCCATATACAAGGTTCCCTAATGAATCACCAGTAGATGAGTGAGTAAGATAGTATTGTAGAGAAGTGGAGTTACGATGAAGGAGTTTCACAAACTACTCATCAAAAGTGGGTATGGTAAGAGCTTGATTGGGGTCCATGGGTGATGAGATTGAAGGGGGCAATGGCCTATGTGGGAGTAGATGGAGCATAACATGAAACATGAGAGCATTATATTGTTTACAAGTCAAAACCATGTGATTGATGATAAAACAGGTATTCTGAGCTTTGTTGATGATGCAAAAACACAAAATTAATGGGGAAAAACATTCTAAAATGAGTGATTACATCATTGTTCTGATTTGAAAATAAGAGCACAGAGACCGACGTCGGTTGGGTTAATCGATGCCGGTATGGAATAACTGGCCCTGGTAGGATAAGACCAATGTCGAATAATATGAAAAATAAGAGATTCAAATATTTGGCAATGAAAGGTGAAAATGGGTCAACTTGGATCTTGAAAATGATATCAAAGACTCAAGAGTGGGATAAAAATGGTAGAACAAGCCACAAAAAGAATAGGAAGGTGGAGAATAATATTCTGGCAAAAATAACCAAAAATCATATAAACTGACGTTGGTTAGTTAACTGATGCCGATCGGATGATACAACCGAAGCCGGTCATTGGACCAATATCGATTCTTTGTGAAATCTAGGAAGAGAATAAAAAATGAAGTTTTGGTGATTTAGATAAAATAAAAGGGCCAACCCAGAGACTGAGTATGGCTATGAGGAGTCCTAATAAACCCAAAATAAAACTAGAATACAACACTTGTGATGTGGGGCGTAAAATGATAATAAATAATGAAGAAACGCAACTCACGCCTCAAAACACAAGTAGATAAAAAGCTAACAAAGACAAAATACTAAGTTGTAGATTTTAAGTTGTGGCTTATGCCATTTAGGACTAACTATAAGTAGGATAAATTTTTGGCTAACTAAGGTTCCCTATAAAAATCTAACAACTATGGCTGGTTTTAGGTAAGATTTTTCATGGGAGATCCTTCTCTAAGATGATGACTAGACAGAGAAACCATTTGGAGCCCACTTTCAATACTTTGATTGTGTGATCGTTGTGATTTCTTTTAGGAAATATGTTGTTTAATAATTATGTAATTTGTTTTCAGTGATTTGGTATAGAGAGTGTGAAAAATGTGAGCTACAGTTCAATTTTTCAACCATCAGTTGGGCATAAATTCCAGCATATAGCTTTCCCACAATTTAGATAAGCTATAATGCAACAAACTCAAAAATGCAAATGCACAAGTTTTAAAACCTGAATCTACAAATTATATTCAATGAGAACAAATTATGAAGAGGTTAAGGGTATGAATTTCACTAAGTGCAATGCAATAAAAGAAAGAAGAGTTCTTTTTAATCCCAAAAACAAGTGTCACTGAGACAATCAAAAGAAAATAATATTTCCAGAGAAGAAGCTTAATTTGAACTTATTTGAATGAAAATAATAAAAATAATTTTCCCTAGGAATGAACAATGCAAAGAACCCCTGATGGGTCCCACCGAAGTGCCCAAATGTTTCACCAATAATTTTTACGCTTTCTAGGATGAAACAAATAGAAGGTAAAATGGTTAAGGAGAAATACCTATGAGGTGAAGGTGGAAGGTAGAATGCACGTGTTGTTGACTTTTGATCCAAGTTGATCATGAAGAGCTTCCCTTTAGCTAGGAGTAATGACCTATATAAGAAACACAAGAAGACCACAAAATAATATTCATAATATAGGTTAGTGGACTACCCAGCGAGTTCTAGATCTGGGAAACGAGGTGCTTCCTAGAAGGTTGTGAATCCACTTTAAAATATAAATTAATATTACAAATATCATGAAGTAAGGAAATCCTACTGTAGTTATACAATTTAGGTATCTTGTGTAAATAAAATAAGAAAATCTAATCTAATAGGAAAGGTTATGATTAGATCTAGAGGTTTAGTAGGTTATTTTTGGGTTTTGCAGTCTGACAGGGGTCTGGGATTGATCGGGTGAGGTCTGGGTTGATTGGGTAAGGTCTGGGTTAGTTTTGGTTGATCGAGAGGCTTGTTGGTCAAAAGGAATGAAATGACATAGAGAACAATATCGGTCAGGTGACCAATGTTGGTATAGAGGTGAAACCGATGGTGGTTAGGTAACCGGCATCGTAGGGGAAATTGACAATAATTTGATAAAAATGGTTTTTGGGCTTCTTTGTGATTGCACAGAGAGTGAGAAGGGTGTGGTTAGGTTTGTAATATTATTGAGAAGACTCAAGGATATAGAGGGGAAGTCACGGAAGGAAAAAAGGCTATAGGTGGTTGGGTTGGTAGTTTGATGAGGAGGTGAAGATAAAGGATTACATGTAGAAATAAAGTATAATGAAAGAGGTAAGGAATATATACTTTAAATAAGCACAATATGATAAAAATCACAAATACTTACTTGCCTTTACATATCTGGTAGGTGAAGGTGGATGGTAGTGTATCCGTGAAGAGATTATGTGAGTCAGTGTCGTGGAAGTACTTTCGTAGTATTCCCATGAGTATTCCAATACTCGGAAGGAGAACCAGATGCTCACTTTGGAATGTTCTTGAGTATTTTGTGTCATCTAGATGCTGAGAGGCTTTGGATTCGTGCTTCAATGCAATAGTTCTCCCAAAAATTAAAATGACCAACCTAGGTACAAGATTGTAAAGTTGTATATAAAGTAACTAATGGTGGTTAGGTGAATGGTGCTGATCGAGGGATAATTGGCGTTGGTTAAGGTGGATAATTCTAGGTTTACAAAAATATGTAGATATTCCCAGATTTGGCGTGTTTTCCAAGTTGTGTCCACTTAGGGATGTAGATTTCTCGTGAGAGAAAGTAGGAAGATCTTAGAATAAATCTAGCTAGGTTTAAGAAGAATTCTTGGTTAGTTAGTTCGGGTAGTGACTCAAAGACCTATTGAGAGTATTGAATCAATATTGAGAGTGATGACTTGGTCTTTTTGAGTTAAATGCCCTTGGAATGGGTGTTTCATGGTGAGGTGGAGGTGTGAGGATGAAATTAACTTAATTAAATTAATTAAATTAATTAATATTGTGAGGATGAATATTAATATGGGATGAAGGGGTCATGATTCGTTAAATGTGTTACATTAATTGATTGAAAAGGGACCAAGGGAAGTGTGACCCAAATTTGGTGTCTTCATAATTTCTTCTCATTGAATATAATTTGTGGATTTGGGTTTTAAAACTTTTGCACTTACATTTTTATTTTTTTGAATTATAGCTCATCTAAATTGTGTTATATGCTAGAATTCATACCCGGTGATGGTTGACAAGTTAAAGCGTAGCTCACATTTTGCACAATCTCTATACAAAAACACTTAAAACAAGATACACAATTCTTAAACAACATCTTTCCAGGAATAAACTATCAACAATCAAAGGATTGACAGTGGGCTCCAGCTGGTTTCTCTCTCCAATCATCATATTAGAGAAGGATCTCCCACTCAAAAAATTACTTGAAACCATCCATATTTGTCATATTTTTATAGGGAAACTTTGTTAACAAAAAATTCTATCATGCTTATAGTCAATCCTAAATGGCATAATCCACAACATAAAATCTATAACTTGGGATTTCATGTTTGTTATCTTTTAAACTGCTTCTATTTTGAGGTGTGAGTTATGTTTTTCATTCTTTCTTATCCTTTTATGCCCCACATCACACTGGTGTATTACGGTTTTATTTTGGGTTTATTAGGACTCCTCATAGCCATACTCAGTCTCTGGGTTGGCCCTTTTATTTGATCTAAATCACTAAAACTTCATTTTTTCTTCTCTTCTCAAATTTCACAGCAATTGCTATAGTACAAGATGACAGGACATCGGTTGTATCATCTTACCGGCATCGGTTAATTGACTAACGTTGGTTTATATGATTTTTTGGTTATTTTTATAGAATAGTATTCTTCACCTTCCTATTCTTTTTGTGGCTTGTTCTACCATTTTTATCCCACTCTTAAGTCTTTGATATCATTTTCAAGATCCAAGTTGACCCATTTTCACCTTTCATTGCCAAATATTTGAATCTCTTATTTTTCATACTAAGCCGACATTAGTCTTATCTAACCGATGTCGGTTATTCCATACCAGAATTGGTTAGCCCAAACGATGTCGGTCTCTATGTTCTAATTTTCCAATTAGAAAAATGATATAATCACTCATTTTAGAATGATTTTTCCCCATTACTTATGTGTTTCTACATCATTAGTGAAGCTCGAGAATACTTTTTTATCATCGGTCACATAGTTTTGAATCGTAAAAATTTAATGCCTTTGTGTTTCATGATAGCCTCCAACCACTCCCACCTATCCTATCACCCCTTCAACCTCATCACCCATGGACCCTGATCGGGCTCTTTCCATACCCGGTGGTGATGAGGAGCTCTGAGACTCCTTGATCATAACCCCACTACTCTACAAAGATACTATCTCACTCGGTCATCTACCCATGATTCATTATGGTAGCTTGTATACGACATGCCTATGTACATTCCTCCTACTCTTTCACCCACTTCTGGATTAGCTACTACTAGCTTAGCATTACCCTCTTCTACCTTACCACCTTTGGTTTCCCAACTTGACCCTACATCGATATATCATTTGTACCTATGGAATTTGTCACACCTTTGACATTTGTCACTCCTACGATGTTAACCATGCCTTTATCAATCGCCTTGAGTGTAGGTCTATCTACACCCACCACCTCTCATATACCTATTACATCTCAACCACCAATGGTGATGGCAACCCATACTCCCTTCCAAAACATTGTCCTCTCCATCTCATAGTATCTTCCTTTGATTGATATGAGAGTCTTTACGTCCACTCCACCTACCTACACTTATCACCAAGCATCCCCTATTTCATCTATCACTTATTCAAGATACTTGCCATCTACATCTATTCCAACCTATATTCCTTCCTCACAATTTTCGTACTCAACACCACCACATATTGGGATGCCTCCCACATCATACCCTCCTTATCTACCCCCATATACTGGAGGGGGTTCCCAGTCATCACAACCTACCAATGATATTATCAAAATGATGATTGAAAATATGCATACATTAAAAACCTCTTTCTCTAACTTACGGTGAGATCTGTAACAAGCCTATTCACTTTTTTGTACCTGTTCATTCATACCCTACACATTGGGAAATTCCTAAATTAAACCAATTCAATAATAAATAATTCCTATAACGACACTTGTGATATTTTAAACATATGTGTTATCGATCGCTCATAATGATGTGTTACTCCTATGAACATTTCCAATGTCGTTGACATTTCCTACTTTAGATTGGTATAGTGCTCCACCTAGGCACTCCATTTTCTCATTCAACCAAGTAGATCAAGCCTTCCTAGACCATTTTTATATCAACATTGTTAAGAATTTCACCATGACCAACTTGTATGCGACATGAAAATACGAAGATGAATCTATCATAGATTTTGTCACTCGTTAGTGGGCACGATCAACCACTCACATTCTAAGCGCATGAAACAGAGTTAATAGAGTTGTTCACCAGAGCTTGTGCTAGAAACATCTCACCAAATCTCTAAGTTCAAACCTTTCACATATTTGACAAGGCATTCACCATGGCCCAAAAACTTGAAATTTGTGCCATTGAAGAGAAGAAGATATAATTGTGTAACAAGAATGTTGTGTTTAAATCAAATGATACCTCTTTTCTTCCAACCCATAAAATAATTACTCTAGAGAAAAATTATCTACCAACAAATTAGTTTTTAAATCCGTCCCATCTCACCCATCCAACTAATCAAATTCTTCTTCCAATCTTTCTCTTGTTAAGGCTTTATAGTTCAAGTGGGAGCAATAGAAATATACTCCCATAGGAGAACCATATTCTTCAGTTTTAGAAAAACTTTTAAAAGCTGGAGAAATCACTCTTCCACTTGTCAAACCACATATTGGTTTTGACCCTTCTCATTCTATGCCTGCATGGTACAAATAAAATTATTACTACAACTATCATCATGTTATAGGTCATATAACGACAGTAAATATATAAATTTTAAAAATATCATCCAAGAAATGTTAGATAATGGAGATCCCATCTTGGATAATCCTAATGCACTAGATAATTATAACATTCACATCTTCAAGAATATGTTCCCAAATCACACCCCATCGTCTAACTAAACCGGTGAAACCTTGAGCAATGATACAAATAACATTCGTGAGGTTCATGATGTTTTTGACATCATACCAACTCTTCTTGCTCAATTTACTCATACTCCATCTATCAAGGAGATTCTTACATGAGATCCTTCATCCATGGATGGAATTGATTCATCTACTCATTTACCTACGAAGAGTCTCCCTTATCTCCTCCTTCACCCACGAAGGATTCCACCATATCTGTTGATGCAGTTTCCCCACTCACCTCTCATATTGACAAATAACCTGCAGACTTACTCTTCTCCCCATGGGAGATTCATTCTTACCTTCTTCTTGGCCAAAATATCAACTTACCTCATCCAAATTATCATCTCCCCTACCCACAGGGGATCCATTAGCAGCGTCCCTTCTTATTGGTGACAATTCTCCATTCGCTTTCAAGGATCTTGTTGATTTTCTTTGGTCTCTTTTACCCACAGTCGAATCCAACCATTTCCATGTCTCATAGACATTATTTACGAGGATTGCTACCAAATCAACATCATCCCCCTATAGCGGTGTTGTTTTCACATTTGGCCAACCGCTATGATTATGTTGACAATTCTATGCTTTGGGGACACCTTCGACTACTTGTCTCAACTCAAATACAAATGTTGTCTCTTTATACTTCCACAATCTATCCAAAGGTATTTCAGATAACCAAACCCACCATGCCCATGCTACTTATAGGAACCCCTTCTTCATCACCCTCATCCACACCTCAAAATTTATCATCAAATGAATTGTTTCCTATTCCTAAAACCCTAGTTGCACCTATATCTTCCTCCCCATCTAGACCCTTTTCCACATTGAGAGTCATTCCGACATCAATCTAAGTGCATCCTATCTGTCAAACTAGATTTAGCCACATCCTCACAATCTATAAAAATACTATTCCCCTACCTAAGAGGAAGACCAAACCTCTTAGGCTACATACACCGACTTTACCCACTACCCCTCTGTCACCTTGACCACTTCCATCTATCCTAGGTCCCTACCCATTAACCTTCGCCAAGAAGCCTCCTACCTAGAGTAAACCAAAAGCATAACTTACCTAATCACAATTTTCTGTTGCACCCAAATTACCTACATATCTTATGCCTTTGTTGTCACCTACATCCTTTCTAACTCATACACCTACACCACCAATATCCTCATCATTACCTTTTTCATTCCCTTCTCTTCAACTAGTACCTTCCACATTGCCTCTTACTACAAACTTCATCGAACCTCCATTATCGCCTTGGCTAACCCACCCCTTCTGCCATCTACCTTCCCTTCTACATCACACACTTCTTCTTCACCTTTACCCAATAATGTGCAACCAAATCCCAAGAACCCAATACCCTCCAAAGAGGTAGTTAAACTTACACCACCTTTAAAAACTAATTCACTGCTACATCTGTACCCAAGAAGGTGTAGTCAAACCTAAAAATGTACTATCTACTAAACGGTGGTCACACTTACTCAACTTCTAATTCCACCTCTAGTGTCACCTCTCCCAACAAATTCACACACACTTCCATCCGGACCCACACTTACTTCACATTGTGATCCATTGGTAGGGTCTTATGCCAACATCTTAGCTAAAATTATAGAAACCTTTGTCATCACATTGCCACAAATTATACCTTATAACCCAATCAAGTTGAAATCGGAAGGGTTTGATGATACCAAAATTCTTGCTTAACATTGTGTGCTAGGGCATGATGTGGAAAATTGTAAGGCCCTAAAGACTATTCTTCTCTAACTATGTCCTCTCGAATAAAATTTGATGATGATGATATTTTAGATAAATACCATATTCCACCTTAACCTAGCACCACACATCATCATCTCTTACCTATTCAAAGTGACCTTCATCTCCACCTCCAAAACCATTTTATCCCCCTCCAACATTTGAGATAAATATGGTCCGCATAATAGAGCTAGACAAACCTTCACAAAAATGCCAATGTGTTGCATTGTTTTCATAAAACCAGTATATGCCCTCACCATATTTTTCCCATCCTATCGCTACACCTATATTGACTCACTTTCTCCTTTACCAGAGATTAATATGGTTCAAATTGCCACCCAAGCCCGAAGTAAGAAGTAAAGGAGAAAACAACCAGCCCATCCGCTACTCTTTTACCCCATATTCTATTTACACATGCACCAAAAATCATCATCCGTGGACCAACATATTCTATTTCGATGGGTGTTCCCATCATACAATGCTTAAATATTTGCACCAATCTCCTCTCAAAATTTATTTGTACAACCTTACCCAAACCTCGAGTGTGATCACCAGGCCCTCATTGAGGTCCTATAATCTATCGAGAGTTCTACCTAATGACCCTACTTCATTGCATCCATTATCACTCCTCACCATGTGGCCTCTCTCACCACTTCACCCCCTTCATCCATTCCCGCTACCCACATATCAACTATTGATCCCTTAGAAGGTGTTTTTCAATGCCTCACTTTGGGAAGTAACACCTTTATAATATTGACACATCCTCGAGAGTATAGTTAACTTCACCAACATCCCTACTATCACCACATAGGTGAGATTTTCCCCTATGGTCCTCTTGATATTCACACAAACTTAAATTATGGGGGACTTGATGCTTCTACCAACTCACACGAGCCACCTTCCCAAATTCAAGAATTTTCCTCTAACCTTCAATCTCTCAATAACCATCACTTCACCCATAGCTTCCTTTACCACTATGTTTGGAAGGTCTTTGGCTTTGGTTTCTACAAACAAGGTCACCATATTGTCATTCCTTGCACCACTCGTAAGCAACAAGACTGCAAAATAGTATTAATAATATAGGTTAGTGGACCACCTAGGGTGTACTAGATCTAGGAAGTGAGGTGCTTCCTAGAAGGTTGTCAATCCACTTTCAAATATAAATTAATATTGCAAATATCATGAAGTAAGGAAATCCTACTGTAGTTATATGATTTAGGTATCTTGTGCCAATACAATATGCAAATCTAATCTAACAGGAAAGGTTATGATTAGATCTGGAGGTTTGGTAGGTTATTTTTTTGTTTTACAGGTCTAACAGAGGTCTGGGATTAATCGAGGGAGTGCTGGGTTGATTGGGTAAGGTTTGGGTTAATTTTGGTTGAATGAGAGATTTTCTGGTTAAAATAAATGAAATGACACGAGAAACCGATATCGGTCGGAGTAACCAATGTCAAGTATAGAGGTGAAACCAAAGTTGGTTAGGTAACTAACGTCGGTAGGGGTAATTAACAATAATTTGATAAAAATGGTTTTTGGGATTCTCTATGATTGCACAGAGAGTGAGAAGGGTGTGGTTAGGTTTGTAATATTACTAAGAAGACTCAGGGATACAGAGGGGGAATTCATGGAAGGAAAAAAGGCTATAGGTGGTTGGGTTGGTAGATTGGCGAGGAGGTGGAGATAAAGGAATACATGTAGAAATAAAGTATAATGAAAGAGGTAAGGAATATATACTTTAAGAAAACACAATATGATCAAAATCACAAATACTTAGATTCCTTTACAGATCTAGTAGGTGAAGGTGGATGGTAGCTGATCCATGAAGATATTATGTGAGTTAATGCCACAACAATACTCCCGTAGTGTTTTCGTGAGTATTCCAATACTCGGAAGAAGAACCTAATACTTGGTTGGGCTTGTGGTTGAGTATTTTGTGTCATATGGATACTAAGAGGATTTGGATTCACTCTTCAATGAAATAGTTCTCCCAAAATTGAAAGTGACCAACCTAGGTAAAAGGTTATAAAGTTGTATATAAAGGAACCAATGGTGGTTAGGTGACCAACATTGGATGAGGGATAACTGAAGTTGGTTAAGGCAAATAAGTCTAGGTTTACTAAAAATAGGTAGATATTCCTAGATTTGGCATGTTTTCCAAGTTAAGTCTTCTTTGAGAAGTAGAGTTCTCATAAGAGAAGGTAGGAATATCTTAGAAGAAGTCTAGTTAGGTTTAGGAATAATTTTTTGGTTGGTTAGGTCAAGTAGTGACTCAACACTCGGAGTGATGACTCGGTCTTTGAGAGTGATGAGAGTGATCCCATGGAATGGGTGGTCATGGTTAAGTGGAGGTGTGAGGATGAAATTAAATTAATTAAATTAATTAATAATGTGAGGTTAAATTGGGATGAAGGGGATGATTAATGGGTCCGTTAATTAATTGAAAGGGGAGGGTAGTGTGTTGGTGTCTACAGTCTCTTGTCCTCTAAATCAACCTATTTGGCCACTTTATTTCGCTTCCTCTTCGAATATGTACTTGTTCCTCCTCCATTTGATTCTTGCAGTTCGGTCCTTTTTTTTTTAAAGTTGTGATGTGTTTCAAATAATCTTTCTTCCTTAGGCTTCTTAGGAGTGGATTCCATCATTTTCTCCTTTCCTTTGGATCCTGAAATAGATGTTAGAACAACCTGTAAGGGGGTAGCATGAAAAATAGGGCCCTCGACCATACCTTCTTAAATAATTTATCTAGTTCTTCTTGTTGTTTAAGGAAGGGAAGTTCCAGTTCTACTAACTTGGGCACTTACATCACCCATTATTGGCATAGATTCCAACCTCTTAGAAGGAATCTTAAGATTTTTGTCTCCATGAAACATCCCTAGTGGCATAAACCTTCGATATGGAGGAAGAACATCATCAATAAGCTTGTTATTCCTATATTCCCTTAATACTAGGGTATGTTGGTAACTTACATCCACTCCTTTTGAAAATAACCACCTTAAGGAAAGTTAGATGATATTTGTGGTCTTTTCTTGATTATATTTTTTCTCATCAGTGTCCTAATTAATTGGTGGAAAAGGTTGAGAAGAAATATCATCCTAGATGTAATCTTCACTAATCTTCACCAAAGAAGTTAGGGATGGGAAAGGATATTTTTATCTTTCTTAGAGCAAGCTTTTGAAAAAATTTGGGTTTTCCTCCCACAAGGAAGAGGGGCCATTTGCAAGGATTAAACATAGGAATATTGGAATTCCCATTTGTAGAAATGGAAAAAGTTTATGAATTTACATTGGCTAATCAACCCACAAAATTCCACCCCATAATGACAAAGAAGTTAAATTTAAATGAGTTTATTGAAGAATTTGGAGATGTGATTGTTTTTCTTAACCGAGTAATGGGTATTGAATCCACTACCTTCTTTAAGGAATGGATGTTTTAGTTTATTCAGGTAATACTTACAAAAAAAAACCTCTCTCATGGGATGAGATAATAAGTAATCATATTCATGAACAAATGATGGGGGTTGTCCAAATTGCAAGAGGAAAAATCTGGCATGGAAGAATTTGTCATGTCTACTTACTTGATTTATAATATTTCTTTTCATAGAGATTTTCCGAGTTACTAGTGGATGGTGAGTTTATCATCTCCAAGGTTTATAATGTATTATTTCAACTAAATTTAGAAATTTTTAAATGCATTACATAAATATTTTAAATCTTTTCTTTTCACCCACAATTTATTTATACCACCTTGACTAGGAGACTGAGATATTTTCCCTTGATACTAAGAGATTTATTACTCAATATGGGTGTTATTTTATCCAATTCAGGACCTTTTCATATATCAAGGTTAGTGATTTTGATGGGAAACCCTACTTGCTCCCCATGTGTGTAAGTGACAAATGGGCATTGATGGAATTGGTCAAGAAATTGTTATCAGTACACCAAGTCATTTCCCAAAAGCATATAACATCCCCTATCAAGTTCCCCATGATAATTGGGAATTACACTTTCCCAAACATCCAAAAGGAAAAAACATTAGAAGGATAAATGAACATATGTATACAAGATATATTTGAGGAAAGAAAACATTATGATATAAAGAATATTTTACATAGTTTTGCACCCACTCAGATAGAGGAAAAAAACTCATTATGAGGATTTCTGGATGAATTGTGAAGATGAAAGGGAAGTTAGAAAAAGAGAACATTCAAGAATGAAATTGTCCCAGATGATTGATTTTGGGGTTATCCAAGATCCTGAAGGGTTAGAAGATGATGGTAATGTGATTAGTGAAGATTACATCTAGGATGATATTGCTTCTCAACCTTTTCCACCAATTAATTAGGACGTTGATGAGAAAAAATATAATCAGGAAAAGACCGCCAATGTCATCCAGCTTTCCTTAAGTGGTTATTTTCAAAAGGAGTGGATGTAAGTTACCAACATACCCCAGTATTAAGGGAGTATAGGAATAACAAGCTTATTGATGATGTTCTTCCTCCATATCGAAGGTTTATGCCACTAGGGATGTTTCATGGAGACAAAATCTTAATATTCCTTTTAAGAGGTTGGAATCTATGCCAATAATGGGTGATGTAAGTGACTACAGTAGTAGAGTTGGAACTTTCCTTCCTTAAACAACAATAAGAACTAAATAAATTATTTAAGAAGGTATGGTCTAGCGCCCTATTTTTCATGCTACCCCCTTACAGGTTTTTCTAACATCTATTTCAGGATCCAAAGGAAAGGAGAAAATGATGGAATCCACTCCTAAGATGCATAAGGTAGAAATCTTATTTGAAACACCTCACAAATTTCAAAAATAAGGACCGCCTGTAAGAATCAGTGGAGGAGGAACAAGTACATCTTCAGAAGAGGAAGCGAAATAAAGTGGCCAAATAGGTTGATTTAGAGGAGTAAGAGACTGTAGACACCAACACACTACCCTTGGTCCCCTTTCAATTAATTAACGTGACACATTTAATTAATCATGACCCCTTCATCCCATATTAATATTCATCCTCACATTATTAGTTAATTTAATTAATTTAATTTCATCCTCACACCTCCACTTAACCATGACACCTCCCCCTGGACCCATTCCATGGGAATTTAACTCACAATGACCAATTCATCACTCTCAGCACCGAGTCATCACTCCGAGTGTTGAGTCACTACTTGACCTAACTAACCAAAAATTATTCCTAAACCTAACTAGACTTCTTCTAAGATATTCCTACCTTCTCTTATGAGAACTCTACTTTCCAAAGAAGACTTAACTTGGAAAACACGCCAAATCTGGGAATATCTACCTATTTTTAGTAAACCTAGACTTATTTACCTTAACCAACTTCAGTTATCCCTCATCTAGTGTTGGTCACCTAACTGCCATTGGTTCCTTTATAAACAACTTTATAACCTCTTACCTAGGTTGGTCACTTTCAATTTTGGGAGAACTATTTCATTGAAGAGTGAATCCAAATCCTCTTAGTATCCATATGACACAAAATACTCAACCACAAGCCCAAACAAGTATTAGGTTCTTCTTCCAGAGTATTGGAATACTAACGAAAACACTACGGGAGTATTGTTGTGGCATTAACTCACATAATATCTTCATGGATCAGCTACCATCCACCTTGACTACGGATCTGTAAAGGAATCTAAGTATTCGTGATTTTGATCATATTGTGTTTTCTTAAAGTATATATTCCTTACCTCTTTCATTATACATTATTTCTACATGTATTCCATTATCTCCACCTCTTCTCCAATCTACCAACCCAACCACCTATAGCCTTTTTCCTTCCATGAATTCCCCTCTATATCCCTGAGTCTTCTTAGTAATATTACAAACCTAACCACACCCTTCTCATGCTCTACGCAATCACAGAGAATCCCAAAAAACCATTTTTATCAAATTATTGTTAATTGCCCCTACCGACGTTAGTTACCTAACCATCGTTGGTTTCACCTCTATACTGACATTGGTCACCTGACCGATATCGGTCTCTGTGTCATTTCATTTCTTTTAACCAGAAAATATCTCAATCAACAAAAACTAACCCAAACCTTACCCAATCAACCCAGACCTCCCTCGATCAATCCCGGACCTCTGTTAGACCTCTAAAACCAGAAAATAACTTACCAAACCTCCAGATCTAATCATAACCTTTCATGTTAGATTAGATTTGCTTATTGTATTTGCACAAGATACCTAAATCATATAACTACAGTAGGATTTCCTTACTTCATGATATTTGCAATATTAATTTATATTTGAAATTGGATTGACAACCTTCTAGGAAGCACCTCACTTCCTAGATCTAGTATTCCTAGGTGATCCACTAACCTGTATTATTAATACTATTTTGCGGTCTTGTTGCTTATGAGTGGTGCAAGGAATGACAGTATGGTGACCTTGTTTGTAGAAACAAAAGCCAAAGCCCTTCCAAACACGGTGGTAAATGAAGTGTGGGTGAAGCGGTGGTTATTGAGAGATTGAAGGTTAGAGGAAAATTGTTGAATTTGGGAAGGTGGCTCGGGTGAGTTGGTAGAAGCATCAAGTCCCCCATAATTTAAGTTTGTGTGAAGATCGAGAGGACCATAGGGGAAAATCTCACCTATGTGGTGATAGTAGGGATGTTGGTGAAGTTAACTATACTCTCGAGGATGTGTCAATATTATAAAGGTCTTTGCTTCCCCAAAGTGAGGCATTGAAAAACACCTTCTAAGGGATCAATAGTTGATATGTGGGTAGCGGGAATGGATGAAGGGGGTGAAGTGGTGAGAGAGGCCACATGGTGAGGAGTGATAATGGATGCAACAGAATTAGGGTCATTAGGTAGAACCTCGATAGATTATAGGACCTCAATGAGGGCCTGCGATCACACTCGAGAGGTTTGGGTAAGGTTGTACAAATAAATTTTGAGAGGAGATTGGTGCAAATATTTAAGCATTGTATGATGGGAACACCCGTCGAGAAATAGAATATGTTGGTCCACGGATGATGATTTTTGGTGCATGTGTAAATAGAATATGGGGTAAAAGAGTAGCGGATGTCTTTGGTTGTTTTCTCCTTTACTTCTTACTTACGGGCTTGGGTGGCAATTTGAACCATATTAATCTCGGTAAAGGAGAAAGTGAGTCAATATAGGTGTAGCAATAGGATGGGAAAAAATATGGTGAGGGCATATCTTGGTTTTATGAAAATAATGCAACACATTAGCATTTTCGCGAAGGTTTGTCTAGCTCTGTTATGCGGACCATATTTATCTCAAATGTTGGAGGGGGATAAAATGGTTTTGGAGGTGGAGATGAAGGTCACTTTGAATAGGTAAGAGATGATGATGTGTGGTGCTAGGTGAAGGTGGAATATAGTCTTTATCTAAAATATCATCATCATCAAATTTTCTTTGAGAGGACATAGTTAGAGAAGAATAGTCTTTAGGGCCTTACAATTTTCCACATCATGCCCTGGCACACAATGTTAAGCAAAAAATTTGGTATCATCAAACCCTTCCAGTTTAGGCTTGATTGGGTTATAAGGTATAATTTGTGGCAATGTGATGACCAAGGTTTCTAAAATTTTAGCTAAGATGTTGGCATAAGACCCTACCAATGGATCACAATGTGAAGTAAGTGTGGGTCTAGATAGAAGTGTGTGTGAATTTGTTGGGAGAGGTGACACTAGAGGTGGAATTAGAAGTTGAGTAAGTGTGACCACTTGTTTAGTAGATAGTACATTTTAGGTTTGACCTGCACCTTCTTGGGTAAAGATGTAGCAGGTGAATTAGTTTTTAAAGGTGGTGTAGGTTTAACTACCTCTTTGGAGGGTATTGGGTTCTTGGGATTTGGTTGCACATTATTGGGTAAAGGTGAAGAAGAAGTGTGTGATGTAGAAGGAAGGCGGATGGATGAAGAAATTTGGGTTAGCCAAGGCGATAATAGAGGTTCGGTGAAGTTTGTAGTAAGAGGCAATGTGGAAGGTACTAGTTGAAGAGAAGGGAATGAAAAAGGTAATGATGAGGATATTGGTGGTGTAGGTGTATGAGTTAGAAAGGATGTAGGTGACGACAAAGGCATAAGATATGTAGGTAATTTGGGTGCAACAGAAAATTGTGATTAGGTAAGTTATGCTTTTGGTTTACTCTAGGTAGGAGGCTTCTTGGTGAAGGTTAATGGGTGGGGACCTAGGATAGATGGAAGTGGTCAAGGTGACAGAGGGTAGTGGGTAAAGTCGGTGTATGTGGCTTAAGTGGTTTGGTCTTCCTCTTAGGTGGGGAATAGTATTTTTATAGATTGTGAGGATGTGGATAAATATAGTTTGATAGTAGTATGCACTTAGATTGATGTCGGCATGACTCTAAATGTGGCAAAGGGTCTAGATGCGGAGGAAGATATAGGTGTAACTAGGGTTTTAGGAATAGGAAGCAGTTCATTTGATGATAAATTTTGAGGTGTGGATGAGGGTGATGAAGAAGGGGTTCTATAAATACCATGGTCATGGTGGGTTTAGTTATCTGAAATACCTTTGGATAGATTGTGGAAGTATAAATAGACAACATTTGCATTTGAGTTGAGACAAGTAGTGAAGGTGTCCCCAAAGCATAGAATTGTCAACATATTCATGGCGGTCGGCCAAATGTGAAAACAACACCATTTGTAGGGGAGATGATGTTGATTTGGTAGAAATCCCTGTAAATAATGTCTATGAGACATGGAAATGGTTGGATTCAAACTCGTGGGTAAAAGATACCGAGAGAAATCAACAAGATCCTTGAAAGTGAATGGAGAATTGTCACCAATAGGAAGGGACATCTGCTAATGGATCCCCTGTGGGTAGGGGAGATGATAATTTGGATGAGCTAAGTTGATATTTTGGCAAAGAAGAAGGTAAGAATGACTCTCCCATGGGTAGAAGAGTAATACTGCGGGTTATTTGTCGGGATGAGAGGTGAGTGGGGAAACTGAATCAACAGATATGGTGGAATCCTTCATGGGTGAAGGAGGAGATAAAGGAGACTCCTCTATAGGTAAAGGAGTAGATGAAACAATTCCCTCCATGGATGAAGGATCTCATGTAAGAATATCCTTGATAGATGGAGTAGGAGTAAATTGAGCAGGAAGAGCTGGTATGATGTCAAAAACATCATGAACCTCATGAATATTATTGTCATTGGTCAAGGTTTCACCGGTTTAGTTAGACGATGGGGTGTGATTTGGGAACAAATTCTTGAAGATGTGAAGGTTATAATTATCTAGTGCATTAGGATTATCCAAGATGGGATCTCCATTATCTAAAATTTCTTGGATGATATTTTTAAAATTTATATATTTACTGTCGTTATGACCTATAACATGATGATAGTTGTAGTAATAATTTTATTTGTACCATGCAGGCATAGAACGAGAAGGGTCAAAACCAATATGTGGTTTGACAAGTGGAAGAGTGATTTCTCCAGCTTTTAAAATTTTTTCTAAAGCTGAAGAATATGGTTCTCTATGGGAGTATATTTCTATTGCTCCCACTTGAACTATAAAGCCTTAACAAGAGAAAGATTGGAAGAAGAATTTGATTAGTTGGATGGGTGAGATGGGACATATTTACAAACTAATTTGTTGGTAGATCATTTTTTTCTAGAGTATTTATTTTATGGGTTGGAAGAAGAAGAGGTATCGTTTGATTTAAACACAACATTCTTGTTACACAATTATATCTTCTTCTCTTCAATGGTAAAAAATTTCAAGTTTTGGGCCATGGTGAATGCCTTGTCAAATATGTGAAAGGTTTGAACTTATAGATTTGGTGAGATGTTTCTAGCACAAGCTCGGTGAATAACTCTATTAACTCTGTTTCATGCGGTTAGAATGTGAGTTGGTTGATTAGGCTCCACTAACGAGTGACAAAATATATGATAGATTCATCTTCGTATTTACGTGTCGCATACAAGTTGGTCATGGTGAAATTCTTAACAATGTTGATATAAAAATGGTCTAGGAAGGCTTGAGCTACTTGGTTGAATGAGAAAATGGAGTGCCTAGGTAGAGCACTATACCAATCTAAAGTAGGTCATGTCAACGACATTGGAAATGTTCATAGGAGTAACACATCATCATGAGTGATCAGATAACACATATGTTTAAAATATCACAAGTGTCATTACGAGAATTATTTATTATTGAATTGGTTTAATTTAGGCATTTCCCAATGTGTAGGGTATGAATGAATAGGTACAAAAAGTGAATAGGCTTATTCTGAGATCTCACCGTAAGTTAGAGAGAGAGGTTTTTAATGTCTGCATATTTTTAATCATCATTTTCATAATATCATTGGTAGGTTGTGATGATGGGAACCCCTACAGTATATGGGGATAGATAAGGAGGGTATGATGTGGGAGGCATCCCGGTATGTGGTGGTGTTGAGTACGAAAATTGTGAGGAAGGGATATAAGTTGGAATAGATGTAGATGGCAAGTATGTTGAATAAGTGATAGATGAAATAGGGGATCTGGTGATAAGTGTAGGTAGGTGGAGTAGACGTAAAGACTCTCATATCAATAAAAGGAAGATACAATGAGATGGAGAGGAAAATATTTTGGAAGGAAGTATGGTTGCCATCACCTTTGGTGGTTGAGATGTAATAGGTATATGAGAGATGGTGGGTGTAGATAGACCTACACTCAATGTGATTGATAAAGGCATGGTTAACATCGGAGGAGTGACAAATGTCAAAGGTGTGACAAATTCCGTAGGTACAAGTGATATATATGATGTAGGGTCAAGTTGGGAAACCAAAGGTGGTAAGGTAGAAGAGGGTAATGCTAAGCTAGTAGTAGCTAATCCAGAAGTGGGTGAAAGAGTAGGAGGAATGTACATAGGCATGTCATATATAAGCTACCATAATGAATCACGGGTAGATGACTGTGTGAGATAGTACTGCAGAGTAGCGGAGTTATGATCAAGGAGTCTCGTGAGCTCCTCATCACCACCTGGGTATGGAAAGATCCGATCGGGGGTCCATGGGTGATGAGGTTGAAGGGGTGATAGGATAGGTGGGAGTGGTTGGAGGCTATCATGAAACACAAAGGCATTAACTTTTTTACGATTCAAAACTATGTGTGATGATGAAACAAGTATTCTGAGCTTCATTGATGATGTAGAAACACATAAGTAATGGGGAAAAATCATCCTAAAATGATTTATTATATCATTGTTCTGATTGGAAAATCAAAACATAGAGACCGACATCGTTTGGGTTAACCAATTCTGGTATGGAATAACCGACATCGGTAGGATAAGACTGATGTCAGCTACTATGAAAAATAAGAGATTCAAATATTTGGCAATGAAAGGTGAAAATGGGTCAACCTGGATCTTGAAAATGATATCAGAGAATCAAGAGTGGGATAAAAATGGTAGAACAAGCCACAAAAAGAACAGGAAGGTGAATAATACTATTCTATAAAAAAACCAAAATATCATATAAACCAACGTTAGTCAATTAACCGATCCGGTAAGATGATACAAGTTGATGTCATCCTTTCTTAATAAGCGATTGCTCGAAATTTGAGAAGAGAAGAAAAAATGAAGTTTTAGTGATTTAGATCAAATAAAAGGGCCAACCCAAAGACTGAGTATGGCTATGAGGAGTCCTAATAAACCCAAAATAAAACCGTAATACACTAGTCTTGATGTGGGGCATAAAAGGATAAGAAAGAATGAAGAAACACAAATCACACCTCAAATCGAAGCGGTTTAAAAGCTAACAAACATGAAATCCTAAGTTATAGATTTTACGTTGTGGATTATGCCATTTAGGATTGACTATAAGCATGATAGAATTTTTGTTAACAAAGTTTCCCTATAAAAATATGACAAATATGGATGGTTTCAAGTAAGTTTTTGTGTGGGAGATCCTTCTCTAATATGATGATTGAGAGAGAAACCAGCTGGAGCCCTTTGTCAATCCTTTGATTGTTGATAGTTTATTCTGGAAATATGTTGTTTAAGAATTGTGTATCTTGTTTTAAGTGATTTTGTATAGAGATTGTGCAAAATGTGAGCTACGAGTTCAATTTGTCGACTATCATTTGGGCATGAATTCTAGCATATAACACAATTTAGATGAGCTATAATTCAAAAAAATAAAAATGTAAGTGCACAAGTTTTACAACCCAAATCCACAAATTATATTCAATGAGAAGAAATTATGAAGACACCAAATTTGGGTCACACTTCCCTTGGTCCCTTTTCAATCAATTAATGTAACACATTTAACGAATCATGACCCTTCATCCCATATTAATATTCATCCTCACATTATTAATTAATTTAATTAATTTAATTAAGTTAATTTCATCCTCACACCTCCACCTCACCATGAAACACCCCCTGGACCCATTCCAAGGGCATTTAACTCAAAAAGACCAAGCCATCACTCTTAATATTGATTCATCACTCTTAGTCTTTGAGTCACTACACGAACTAACTAACCAAGAATTCTTCTTAAACCTAACTAGTTTTCTTCTAAGATCTTCCTACTTTCTCTCACAAGAAATCTACATCCCTAAGTGGACACAACTTGGAAAACACGCCAAATCTAGGAATATCTACATATTTTTGTAAACCTAGAATTATCCACCTTAACCAACGCCAATTATCCCTCGATCAGCACCATTCACCTAACCGCCATTAGTTATTTTATATACAACTTTACAATCTTGTACCTAGGTTGGTCATTTTCATTTTTGGGAGAACTATTGCATTCAAGCACAAATCCAAAGCCTCTCAGCATCTAGATGACACAAAATACTCAACCACATGCCCAAGCAAGCATCTGGTTCTCCTTCCAGAGTATTGGAATACTCATGGGAATACTACGAGAGTACTTCCATGACACTGACTCCATAATCTCTTCACAGATAAACTACCATCCACCTTCACCTACCAGATATGTAAAGGAAAGTAAGTATTTGTGATTTTATCATATTGTGCTTATTTAAAGTATATATTCCTTACCTCTTTCATTATACTTTATTTCTACATGTATTCCTTTATCTTCACCTCCTCACCAATCTACCAACCCAACCACCTATAGCCTTTTTTCCTTCCGTGACTTCCCCCTCTGTATCCTTGAGTCTTCTCAGTAATATTACAAACCTAACCACACCCTTCTCACTCTCTACGCAATAAAAAAGAAGCCAAAAAAACCATTTTTATCAAATTATTGTCAATTTCCCCTACTGATGCCAGTTACCTAACCGCCATCGGTTTTACCTCTATACCAACATTGGTCACCTGACTGATATCATTTTCTATGTCATTTCATTCCTTTTGACCAACAAGCCTCTTTTCAACCAAAACTAACCTAGACCTTACCCAATCAACCTAGACCTCACCCAATCAATCCCAGACCCCTTTCAGACCTGCAAAACCCAAAAATAAGCTACTAAATCTCTAGATCTAATTATAACCTTTCCTGTTAGATTATATTTTCTTATTGTATTTACACGAGATACCTAAATTGTATAACTACATTAGGATTTCCTTACTTCATGATATTTGTAATATTAATTTATATTTTAAAGTAGATTGACAACCTTCTAGGAAGCACCTTGTTTCCGGATCTAGAACTCCTTTGGGTAGTCCACTAACCTATTTTATGAATATTATTTTGTGGTCTTCTTGTGTTTCTTATATAGGTCATTACTCCTAGCTAAAGGAAGCTCTTCATGATCAACTTGGATCAAAAGTCAACAACACGTGCATTCTACCTTCCACCTTCACCTCGAGGTATTTCTCCTTAACCATTTTACCTTCTATCTGTTTCATCCTAGATAGTGTAAAAATTATTGGTGAAACATTTGGGCACTTCGAGTGGGACCCATCGGGGTTCTTTGCATTGTTCATTCCTAGGAAAAATTATTTTGTATCTATTTTCATTGAAATAAGTTCACATTAAGTTTCTTCTCTAGAAATATTATTTTCTTTTGATTGACTCGGTGACACTTGTTTTTTGGGATTAAAAAGAACTCTTATTTCTTTTATTGCATTGCACTTAGTGAAATTCATACCCTTAACCTCTTCATAATTTTTTCTCATTGAATATAATTTGTGGATTTGGGTTTTAAAACTTGTGCACTTGCATTTTTGAGTTTGTTGCATTATAGCTCATCTAAATTGTGGGAAACCTATATGCTGGAAGTCATGCCTAGATGATGGTTGAAAAATTAAACTGTAGCTCACATTTTCACACTCTCTATACCAATTCACTAAAAACAAATTACATAATTATTAAACAACATCTTTCCTAGAAGAAACTGTCAATGATCACACAATCAAAGGATTGAAAGTGGGCTCCAGCTGGTTTCTCTGTCTAGTCATCATCTTAGAGAAGGATTTCCCATGAAAAAGCTTACCTAAAACCAGCCATAGTTGTTGGATTTTTATAGGGAACCTTAGTTAGCCAAAAATTTTATCCTACTTATAGTTAGTCCTAAATGACATAAGCCACAACTTAAAATCTACAACTTAGTATTTTGTCTTTGTTAGCTTTTTATCTACTTGTGTTTTGAGGTGTGAGTTGCGTTTCTTCATTATTTATTATCATTTTACGCCCACATCACAAATGTTGCATTCCAGTTTTATTCGGGGTTTCTTAGGACTCCTCATGGCCATACTTAGTCTCTCTGGGTTGGCCCTTTTATTTTATCTAAATCACCAAAACTTCATTTTATTCTCTTCCTATTTTTCACAAAGAATCGATATTGGTCAATGACCGGCTTCGGTTGTATCATCGATCGGCATCGGTTAACTAACCAACGTCGGTTTATATGATTTTTGGTTATTTTTTCCAGAATAGTATTCTCCACCTTCCTATTCTTTTTGTGGCTTGTTCTACCATTTTTATCCCACTCTTGAGTCTCTGATATCATTTTAGGATCCAAGTTGACCCATTTTCACCTTTCATTGCCAAATATTTGAATCTCTTATTTTTCATAGTAGTCGACATTGGTCTTATCCTACAGGGCAGTTATTCCATACCGGCATCGATTAACCCAACCGACGCGTCGGTCTACGTGCTCTTATTTTCTAATCAGAACAATGATATAATCACTCATTTTAGAATGTTTTCCCCATTACTTTTGTGTTTTTGCATCATCAACAAAGCTCAGAATACTGTTTTATCATCAATCACATGGTTTTGACTTGTAAACAAGATAATGCTCTCATGTTTCATGTTATGCTCCATCTGCTCCCACATAGGCCATTGCCCCTTCAATCTCATCACCCATGGACCCCAATCAAGCTCTTACCATACCCACTTTTGATGAGGAGTTTGTGAAACTCCTTCATCGTAACTCCACTTCTCTACAATACTATCTTACTCACTCATCTCTGGTGATTCATTAGGGAACCTTGTATATGGAATGCCTATTTGTATTCCTCCTACTCTCGCACCCATACGCATCAGCTACTACTAGCTTAGCCTTACCCTCTTCCACCTTACCACCTATGGTTTACTATCTTGATCCTACGTCATTGATATCAACTACGGGTATGGCATTTGTCATGCATTTGAAATCTGTCACTCCTATGATGTCAACCATGCCTTTATCAACTACCTTAAGTGTAGGTCTATCTGCATCTTCCACCTCTCATATACCTATTGCATCTCATCCACCAATGGTGATGGCAGCCCATACTCCCTTCCAAAACATTTTCCTCTCTCGTAATGTCTCCGAGTGGTATTACTTATGATGAATTCCACTCTCAACATTGAAAATGTTGACATGTGATTTGTCTTAGGAAGGTGTACTCTTATGACTTTTGTAAGTCATTTTTGCAATGGATAATTTATTATTTATTGATAAGGTTTACATTGTTGTGATTTACGCTTACGTGATAATGAGACCATTTATCTTTTTTTGTTCATTTTAAAAACTCACTCCTAAAAGGATGATGAACTTTTATCATTGTTATCATAACTTATTTTTTTGTAAACAAGTGAAACCTTGGATCAACTCCATTGATCCAAGATATACTTCGATTATTATTCTTTGTTCGTCTTGCTATCTTGGCATTCGTAAAAAAAAAGGATGAAGCTAGACTCGAGAATTGTTTTGTTTACAATGGTGAAGAACTCTTCAAGGATCCTTGTTTGGCAACAAGCTTTAGGGTGTTAAGCCATGACCTTCTTGTTAAATGTTTAAACACCGAACAATGTATAAGGATCGTAGACGATACTAAATTACCAAGGTGGGTATCTTAACCCTAAGTTGGTATGGTATTTATATTTATTAAGTTTGGAATATAACCTAAGGTGAATAAGGTCTACCTAGGAACTAAGGTTGATTTTTATAACCTAATAATAATCTAACCTAAACTAATGCTAATCTAAGGGGTACCTATATGGACTACTTGGCATGGTCGGTGGTGTTGGTTTTTAAGGCATTAATTGGAATTGATTTTTGTTTAAATTCCATGGGTGCCAATTTTGGTAGAGGCATCGGGAGTTTAGGGGATGCCTAGTTGGCATCACCACTAAATGGAAATTGCATGAAAATTTTGAATTAAAGTATTGCCAAAATTGGATGGCGGTGGCATGGAGAAATGGGAGGGAACTGATTATCCTTCGGATTAATTAATTTTTATTTTGGAGAAGAAACCACCTAGGAAAATACGTGGCAGGTTTTGGGAAAGGTTATTTGATCTTGAGTCCATTTTAATTTTTTCTTTACATGGGGTTTTTTTGGTTCTTTGAACCAACGGTTCTATTTTTGATATCATTTGTATTTTTGGCATTCTTGAGATAGTTTTGGACCCTATGGAATTATAAGAAGAAGTGGGAGATTTGGGGATGGTTTCGATTACATGAAGAAGAAGAGGTTGTTGAGGCTCAGTTGGAAAATCTTCTACAAATTAGGAAGAAGCTCTATCAAGCATGATATGCTCTACCCATTAAGCTATTTGCTTTTACTTAAATGTTTCATTATAAGAACTCTATTCTTTGGCAACAATGGGTTTTTATGTGATGTTTGATCTTGCATTCGATGCTTGTATTTTTCACTGTATTCTTTAGCATGAATTCAATGTTATAATAGAAATATGTTTTGGGTTTTATTTTCGTTTCTTTGGAAAAATGATAGATTCATGCTTAAACTTCTTCTTGAACTTAAGATGAATTTTATTATTTATATATACCTGTAAAAGTGTGAGAAAAATTGTTAGTAACTTGTATGATAATGGGTTTGAGCGAATCTACTCCATTGCATTCTATCTGTTTAGCATGGTTGATAGTTTATCTTCTTTGGTGTGATCTATGGAATGGTTTATTGAATTTAGTTGCATCTTTTATGATGTGAGGTAGAGTGTTTTAAGAGTTGTCTTATTGATTCATCTTGTTGGGATTGATGGTTCTTTTTACTTAAATAAGATATATAGTTAATACTATAGAACGTGGTAACTTAGGTTGAATCATCAAATAAATCAACCCCGTCTATCTTTAAGGAAATAGAATTCAAAGTGTTTCAACTTAGAATTTATTCGATATTGACTTTCGACACAAGCTTGTGTTCGTGTGAACGTTTTTATTTGTCTGTTGAGTTTTAAATCTGGTTGGGTTTGAATTCTTCCTATACCTGTTATTTGTTCATTGATTATTGTGTTGATACTGGTTATGAGTTGGGTGGAATGAAAGTTAGACTGTAAGTCTTGTTTTAGTCTTTTGTTCACCATTAATAGATGGGTGATATTTTTGTGTTAACTCTGAGAAGGAAATCATGGCTAGAAAAAGGGTAAGATTCATATATATTACTCTATCTTCTTATTTGGGAAGCTGGGATAACTTCTTGATTTGACTCAATTATTGTTGTAAGGGAGATTAGTTTCAGTTGTTAGTTCTTGAGCTAGAGTCATTTTTATCGATTGTAAGGAGGAGAAATAATTTTTATTTGTAACTTCTATGTTGTTACAGTTGTTGTATTGATTATAATATTCAATTGTTCATTTAGCTTGAATGGTTGTTTGAGTTACTTGTTTCCTTGGCCTTGAGTAATTATATTTGTCTTGGGTTCTTTCTCATTCTTAGGAAAGAGTACCTCGGTTTAAGGAATAATTATTGAGACTTCATTCTTACTATTATTTGATATTATCTTCCCTCGATTTGAGTTAATATTTATATCTACGAGTAAACTTACTCCTTGGATGTTCTTTCCATCTCTTATGTAAATGGTTCCTTGGAATTGGGAGTTAAAGTATTTGTAAAACAATTTACACCTTGAATTTTAAAATGAATATGTATGTTGTTCTTTGTTTTCTCTATTTTCGGGATAACTATCTAACCGAGCACGATCTAAAATTTGTGAGGTTTTAAAGTAGAAAACAATGCAAACTAGACTTTTTATAATCTTCCTTGCTTGAATTTAGAATGATCAACTCCCTTCTCTTTTTCCTTTCATCCTTCACCTGTATCATTCCTGAGGAGGAGATGACTTGTTTGCCTTATTGTATATTAAAGGATTTGTAGGGTTGGTAGTAGATTGATAAATCATTTCTTTCTTCTCCTTGACTGTTACATTTGTAATGATGTAATGGTTGTGATGTGTGATTAGTTCTAAGTGCATGTCAATTAAATTCACCCTTTGTCATTTTTTTGACTCGATCCTAAAAAATTAGGCTAGAGTTTGAATATGAACTTGGATATAGTTTCTTAAATAAGAAACTCTTACTTTAAGGTGTTGTTGGTTCATCCTAAATTTTATCATAAAGTTTAATTGAGTTGGATATTTAATATTTTAGGATGAAGTAAGTTAATGCTTTGAGTTATATGAATTATCGTTCCATCTAAAGTAGTCCTATTTCTATGAGATATTAGAGTTAGTATCTTCTTAGGTTAGATGTAATTAATTAAGAGATGAATCATAAATATCTATAAATTAAATGCATTTAGTGATATTGTTGAAATATTATTTATCTGAAATAATTATTCTATGAAATCATTAGTTTAAAGTTGAAGTTGATTATATATTGATATTTTCTTAATGAGGATATAGATTATCACTTTATCTCTCTCTCTTTTATGACCTGATATCCTTTATGTTGTCTTTTCGTGATGCTTTAACTATTTCATAAAAGTATAGTTATTTTTATGAAATAGTTAGATAAAAGCATATCATTTTAATGCTTAGTTTTTATCATGCTTAGTTCAATGAACTGACCCATGCTAGAAATTTTCGTAGATGGACTTCATAATTGGTAAAATGAGACAAGATCTTTTATGATGTTAATTTTTTACCAAAGAGACTGGATCTTCTATGATGACATATGAATCATTGTTGAAAAATATTTGTGGAAAGGAAAGTTATATTCATAATTGAGCTTATTGATAATGTTTGACACTAAAGATGTTTGAAGTGTTTGAACTTGTAATATATGAATTCCACTTGGGTAAATGGGAAAGATTGTGGGTTTATATGTACTTGATGTGTCATCTTTTTGCATATTTTTGAATGGCAATTATAAGCTTATCTCTATTATTTAAATAAATATACATGTAATAAACCCTCTCGGGTTGATTTAAGATGAAATAGAGGATAAATGTACTAGATGTAATATCCTCCTATTAATGTAACTTATTAAGTGGCATACATGTTTGTTTATTCAATTAAATAACTATGGTTTATCTAAAATGATGTAAATGGGTAAATGGAATCTTGATGAAAACTTGTAAAATGTCACGAGGTTCCAAATGAGAACCCTAACTCTTAATAAGTAAAAGGAAAGGAAATAATCCGCAATGTTAAGCGATGCTTTAAGTCCTTTTGGAATGAAATCCTAATGTTATTTTGGAACTTAAATCCTAATGAATTCTATTACAAAAGGATCGATTCGAGAACTTAAACAAGATAAGACTTGGATAGGATAAATAAGTTAACCTCACTTTGTTAGTACGATGATTACGTTTGTAAAACTAAATCTTAAATTAGGAATTTAATGATGAAAACCAATCCTCGAGAAAGGGGTTTGGAGGAAGATGTATCTGCATAGCAATTACATTTAATTTATTTCTTACAACCTTAATGGTTAATGTGTTGGTGTAGGTGGTATTTTTCTTCACTTATTTAGTGTTATTCCACCTCACCGGGTGAGTCATCTCACTTAGGTGGACATGGATCTAGGTGTCATCTTAGTTATGACAGATTCTCTTACAGAATATTTCATATGTGTAAGTGTTTCATAGGAGTTACATTCCCATTTGGGAAAGTAACTCCTCTTCTCCATTATGGAGGAATCTTCTCTTACATGGGAGTTACACATTCACTCCCCTATTTGTACTCACCTCCTTTGATCTATGATAATTCAAGCCTAAGTCAAGCCATTCTACTCCATTTTTGAATCTTGAACTCTCATATGCATGCACATTGCTTTACAAAGTTTTCTTGCTTTAATCTCGCAACTCCTACACTTTGGTGAAGTGCAACTATTCGATGCATGTGAATTCCTTCCAAGTCTTTGTCCTTCACTCCTTCATGGTATCAGAGAAGGAGGACTAGAATCACATTGCTTGCCATTATTGTTCCTTTGTGTAGTTGCTTGTGCAAGTTTTACCTTTTACACGTGCTTTACTTGCATATCTCAAGATTCTTGTGGTTATTTTTAGTGGTTTGTTTTTGTGTTTCTTTTTGGTTTATATGTGATCAGGGTCAAGGAAGAATAAAATTTTATTGTGTTGAATAGCCATTCTAACAGTTCACTGTACACTCATTGGTTGACAACTTACTTGGTTCATGACGCGCCTTCACTTTGCACTATTAGACTGCTCACATTGTGCTCATGCTCTCACCTCTCTGTGACCAATGTGGTTTTTCTTTCACCTCACCTTGGCTTTACCACTCACCTCTACCTATATTTTAGCATCTCTGAATGCCTCTCAGCTATCTTGAGCTCGCGTCTTCATCCAGCTGCTTGACCTAGTTGACTTTTTTGTTACGTGTTGATCTTTGGATCTGTCATATCTATATAGAATTCCACAGTTGGTGCTTTGGGGATAGCCTTGATTCTACTCTCCATAGTCACCTTCTATTTTGCACCTGCCACTTAGAGCTAACATCTACTATTCTCGGTGGTTTCACTTGGTATAGTGACATGTTACTTGGAAAAGTTTTTCGTTTCCTTGCAAGTTCGACTATCACCTTGTAGCCGACTCAGAGGGGATCTCTTAGCCCAGGTTTGCTCATATTAAAACCCACTCGCTCTGCCTATAAATAATCTAGCAAGTTCCCATATATACTGGCCATGCTCATGCATGATTTCCTTCAAGCTTACTCGCTTGGAGTCGAAAACCTTGTACTTGTTTGCTTAGCAATGCCTATAATACCTAGTAGCTTAGTTCGGAAGACAACTCAATTGGAATTATGTGCTTGTACAGGATGGTGTACTCTTCTTGATATAACTCCTTCACTCTCGATGTTGCATAGTTATGCGGTCTCATGTTTGAAATTTCATGTTGCTCGGCATAACGGGCTCATGCTCGTTAGTTACGTGCACTCACCCGTTATAACTCAACCCATCAACACGTGGACACATTTTTTGGTAAGTGGCCCTCCATACTCGATTTGACAAGTCAGTCACCTGGGTCGTGCATAGCCCCGCTGCATTACTTAACTCGGCCGACTTGTGCAAAGAACCCCACCGGCTCGATCCAATCGTGAACGAGATCATCATGGGCCCCATGCATCCCTTTTAGTATTGTTTGGAGTTTAAAATATCCCTTTTAATGTTTTGAGGTGAAAAATTTTATTCCGTGGCATTGTAATAATTTAGGCTTCATTTTTCTTGTTAATTATTCCCTTCCTACGTATGTCGAAGACGAAGGGTGAGGTCTAGGGTTGGCAGGAGGCTAATCCCCCCTCACAAGAAAAACAAAATTTTCTTAAAATTTGATGCCATTTCCAATGAGTACCCACACAACACCCTTTGCACCCATTTCGGGAACTTTTTTAATTAGTTTGCAAAGTTCATTGGCATTTTCCATCAGTTGTGGGAATTGTATTTTTGCTATAACTTTTGACTCGCTGCTCACTTTTGAGCGCTTCTTTAGTCAAAGTTGCATGATTTCTTGCACATTACATGATGAAATTGTTATTTTTGTAAACACACTAATTTATAAAGTGCCACATTATGGGGGTTCACTAGTACTCTTGGGTTTTTACACGCAGACACATTATCGGCCGAGTCCGACGTCTTGCTTTTGTGCACCTTGCACTTTTGATTCTCGCATCATGGAGGGTGCTCTTTCTAGACTTGAGTGTCGTAGGATCACTTTACAGCCTCTACCACTTCTTATTGGGAGAGAGAACTATTCAGCTTGGCATGCTTCCATGGAATGTTACTTCACTCACAAGGGTCTTTCACCCTTCTTACTTGGGCCAGTTGCTATACCCACTAATCATCGTCATTTGGAGGACTTCCTTGACACTTTTGACCATGTTTTTGGTCACTTGATGATGCATGTCTCCATATATCTCTTTTTCACATGGAAGACTCAGATCCTCCCCACCATGTCTGGAGCATTCTTCAGTCCCTCTATGGAGACCCTTCACCCTTTGCCGCCATTATTGCTAATGTTTATTCGGTTGTCTCCTCTATTTCTTCATGTGATGAAATTTCCAATGACACAAACTCGCTTGGTTCTACTTCTAATGATGAGGATTTCACACCTATTTATGATGTTGAGAGTACTACAGAGGACTCTTCTCCTCCTCTCACTATTCCAGAGAGTGTTTTCACCCCTCCCATCTCATAAGATATCAAGCGAGTCTCTCTTGGGCCTCATACAGTCATCACACCCACCTCTTTTCCACCTTTAGTGTGTGAGGCCTCTTTCAATCCTCTACCTTCATTGGATGACTCATACCTATTTGACATCGCTCTTCTATTTGTTTAGCCCCCTCATTGGGATGAGTATCTACCTGACCTTAGTCATCTTTTCATAGAGTACACTTGTGATGTACTACAAGTTCCTCATCCATCTGGGTATTTCAGAGGAGTTCATTATCTCTATTGTTGGGAGTGCCCCTTCTAGGACTCTTACCACTTCCACTTTTCCAGAGACCTTCATTGATCCACCCTTGCTTGTGGATCCCTTTTCTATTATGGGGGTTCTGTTACCTTCACATCACTTAGAAATCCTTTTTGTAGGTGTTCACTCTTCACACTCGATGCTTTGCACTCGACATTACCTTTGGTTACTTTGCACTCACTTGCTAGACCTATGTCACACTTTCATGGACCAGACTCAGAGTTCTTTGTGTTGCTTCCTTTAGTTTCCTTCGTGGAGTGGGTGGAATTCCAGCACATCATTTCTATCCTTCCTAAGGGAAGGCACATAGTTTAGTTCACATGGCTCTTCTTTTGTCCAGTACTACTTTTGATAATGAGGATTGTGCTTTGATTCGATGTTGAGAGTACTATAGAGGACTTTTATCCTCCTTCTCTCACTATTTTAGAGAGTTTTGACACATACCACATCTCAATAGATATCGAGCGAGTCTCTATTCGGTCTTATACATTCATCACACCCACCTCTTTTCCACCTTCATCGTGTGAGGCCCCTTTCACTCCTCTATCTTCATTGGATGATTCATACCTATCTGACATAGCTCTTGTGTATGTTGAGCCCCGTCATTGGGATGAGTATATGCCTGACCTTAGTCATCTTTTCACAGAGTACAATTGTGATGTACTACAAGTTCCTCATCCATCTAAAGGTATTTCAGAGGAGCTCATTATCTCCATTGTTGGGAGTGCCCCTTTTGGGACTCTTACCACTTCCACTTTTTAGGAGACCTTCATTGATCCACCCTTACTTGTGGATCCCTTTTCTATTGTGGGGGTTCTGTTACCTTCACATCACTTGGACATCCTTTTTGTGGGTGTTCACTCTTCACACTCTGACAGTTCTACACTCATGACATTGCCTTGATTCCTTTGCACTCACTTGCTAGACCTATGTCACACTTTTGTGGACCAGACTCAGAGTTCTTTGTGCTGCTGCCCTTAGTTTCCTTCATGGAGTGGGTGGAATTCCAGCACATCATTTATATCCTTCCTAAGGGCAGGCACATAGTTTGGTGCGGGTGGCTCTTCTTCAATCTAGAGGAAGAGGATCTCGTCATCGACATTCTTTTGGGAGACCTCCTAGAGCTGCAGAGTTCTAGATCCGTCCATGGCATCTTCTGCATTCCTCTCATCTCCCTCTTCTTCTCTCTTCTTCTTCTTTCGAGAGATTGCCTCTTTGTACATGGGTACCTTTACAGGCTCGTCTGTGGCCGGGACCCATCTTTGGCATCTTTCTTAGATTAGAGAGTGGACTTGTCTCTCTTTTGGGGGAGTTTTTCCCACTGGGTTTTCTCCTTTTACTCCACTTTTTGAGAGTTTCTTGTATGTGGGTACCTCATCAGGCTTTGTTTCTAGACCCATTTCTCATTTCTGACTTGTAGCCTCATCCTAAGTTACGATGAAGGGGTGTGTTGGTGTAGGTGGTATTTTTCTTCAGTTATTTAGTGTTATTCCACCTCACCAAGTGAGTCATCTCACTTAGGTGGACATGGATCTAGGTGTCATCTTAGTTATGATAGATTCTCTTACAGAATCTTTCATATGTGTAAGTGTGTCATAGGAGTTACATTCCCATTTGGGAAAGTAACTCCTCTTCTCCATTATGGAGGAATATTCTCTTACATGGGAGTTACACATTCACTCCCCTATTTGTACTCACCTCCTTTGATCTATGATAAGCCTAAGCCAATCTAAGAGCATTCCATTCCACTCCATTTTTGAATCTTGAGCTCTCATGCATGCACATTGTCTCTCAAAAGTTTGCTTGCTTTATCTTGCAACTCCTTCTTGGTGAAGTGCAACTAGTTGATGCACGTGTATTCCTTCCAGACCCTTGTCTTCCACTCCTTCATGGTATCAGAGTAGGGGGACTGGAATCATGTTACTCGCCATTGTTGTTCCACCGTGTAGTTGCTTATGCAATTTTTATCTTTTGCATGTGCTTTACTTGCATATTTCAAGATTCTTGTGGTTATTTTTTAGTGATTGTTTTTTTTTGTTTCTTGCTGGTTTACATGTGATTAGGGTCAAGGAAGAATACAAGTTTATTGTGTTGAAGATCCATTCTAATATTTCACCATACACTTGTCATTTGACAACTTACTTGGTTCATGATGCGCCTTCACTTTGCAATGTTAGATGGATTGACGTGTGCTCATGCTCTCACCTCTTTGTGACCAATGTGGTTTTTCTTTGACCTCACCTTGTCTTTACCACTCACCTCTACCTGTAGTTTAGCATCTCTGAATGCCTCTCAACTATCTTGAGCTCGTGTCTTCATCCAGGTGCTCGACCTGGTCAACTTGTGTTTTGTGTTGATACCAGCTCTGTCATTTCTCTAGAGAATTCCATGGTTGGTGCTTTGGGGATAGTCTTGATTCTACTCTCTATAGTCACCTTTTGTTTTACACACTGTCACTTAGAGCTAACATCTTCTATTCTTGGTGGTTTCACTTGGTATATTGACATGTTACTTGGAAAATTCGTCGTTTCCTTACAAGTTCGACTATCACCTTGAAGCCGACTCAGAGGGGATCTCTTAGCCCAGGTTGGCTCATATTCAAACCCACTCACTCCGCCTACAAATAATCCAGCAAGTTCCCATCTGGACTGGCCATGCTCATGCATCATTTCCTTCAAGCTTACTCTGCTTGGAGTCAAAAACCTTGTGCATGTTCACTCAACAATCTTCCTATAATACCTGGTAGCTCAAATCACATGATAACTTAATTTGAAGGATCTTCTTTTACCTAGGATGGTGTACTCTACTCGATATAACTCCTTGACTCTCGATGTTGCATAGTTGTGTGGTCTCACGTTTGAAATTTCGTGTTGCTTGGCATAACAGGCTCCTGCTCGTTAGTTACCTACACTCACTCATTACAACTCAACCCATCAACACGTGGACACATTGTTTGGTACATGGCCCTCCATACTTGATTTAACAAGTCGATTACTGGGTCATGCATAGTCCCACTACATTACTTAACTCGGCTAGCTCGTGTAAAGAACCCACCAGCTCGGTCAACTATGAACTAGATCATCATGGGCCCCATGCATGCCTTTTAGTATTGTTTGGAGGTTAAAACAACCCTTTTTAATGTTTTTAGGTTAAAACATTTATTACATGGCATTGTAATAATTTAGGCTTCATTTTGCTTGTTAATTATTCACTTCCTATGCATGTTGAAGATGGAGGGCAAGGTCTAGGGTTGGCACGAGGCTAATCCCCCCTCACAAGAAAAAAACCCTTCTCAAAATTTGATGCCATTTCCAATGAGTACCCACACGACACCCTTTGCACCCATTTTGGGCACTTTTTCAATCAGTTTGCAAAGTTCATTGGCATTTTCCATCAATTACGGTAATTGTATTTTTCTATAACTTTTGACTCGCTACTCACTTTGGAGTGCTTCTTTAGTCAAAGTTACATGATTTATAGCACATTACGTGATGAAATTGTTAGTTTTTGTAAACACACTACTTTATAAAGTGCCACATTCGGGGGTCACTAGTACTCTTGGGTTTTTACATACAGATGCATTATCGGCCGAGTCTAACGTCTTGCTTTTGTGCACCTTGCACTTTTGATTCTGCATCATGGAGGGTGCTCTTTCCAGACTTGAGTGTCATAGGATCACTTTACAGCCTCTACCACTTCTTATTGGGGGATAGAACTATTCATCTTGACGTGCTTCCATGGAACGTTACTTGATCACAAGGGTCTTTCACCAAACTTAGAGTTCTTTGTGCTACTACCTTTAGTTTTCTTCGCGGAGTGGGTGGAATTCTAGCATGTCATTTCTATCCTTCCTAAGGGTAAACACGTAGTTCAATGAAGATGGCTCTTCTTTAGTCAAGAGGCAAAGGATTTCATCATCGACATTCTTCTAGGAGACCTCCTAGAGCTGCAGAGTTCAGATCTGTCCATGGCATCTTCTGCATTTCTCTCGTCTCCCTCTTCTTCTCTCTTCTTCTTCTTTCCAAGATATTTCCTCTTTGTACATGGGTACCTTTATAGGCTCGTCTATGGCCGAGACCCATCTTTGGCATCTTTCTTAGATTAGAGAGTGGACTTGTCTCTCTTTTGGGGGGAGTTTTTCCCACTAGGTTTTCTCCTTTTACTCCAATTTTTGAGAGTTTCTTGTACGTGGGTACCTCATCAGGCTTTGTGTTGGGACCCATTTCTCCTTTCTGACTTTCCACCTCATCCTAAGTTACGATGAAGGGGTGGTGTTTGTGTAGGTGGTATTTTTCTTAGATTAGAGAGTGGACTTGTCTCTCCTTTGGGGGGGAGTTTTTCCCACTGGGTTTTCTCCTTTTACTCCACTTTTTGAGAGTTTCTTGTACGTGGGTACCTCATCAAGATTTGTGTCGGGACCCATTTCTCATTTTTGACTTGTCACCTCATCCTAAGTTACAATGAAGGGGGGGTGTTGGTGTAGGTGGTATTTTCTTGATCCGAGTAGAGGATTTTGTCATTGACATTCTTTTAGGAGACCTCTTAGAGCCGCAGAGTCCAAATCCATCCATGGAATCTTCTGCATTCCTCTCATCTCCCTCTTCTTCTCTCTTCTTCTTCTTTCTAAGAGATTACCTCTTGTACATGGGTACTTGTACAAGCTCGTTTGTGGTCGGGACCCATCTTTGGCATATTTCTTAGATTAGAGAGTGGACTTGTCTCTCCTTTGGAGGGAGTTTTCCTCACTGGGTTTTCTCCTTTTACTCCACTTTTCGAGAGTTTCTTGTACATGGGTACCTCATCAGGCTTTGTGCTGGGACCCATTTCTCATTTCTGACTTGCCGCCTCATCCTAAGTTACGATGAAGGGGGTGTTGGTGTAGGTGGTATTTTTCTTCACTTATTTAGTGTTATTCCACCTCACCGGGTGAGTCATCTCACTTAGGTGGACATGGATCTAGGTGTCATCTTAGTTATGATAGATTCTCTTACAAAATTTTCATATGTGTAAGTGTGTCATAGGAGTTACATTCCCATTTGGGAAAGTAACTCCTCTTCTCCATTATGGAGGAATATTCTCTTACATGCGAGTTACACATTCACTCCCCTATTTGTACTCACCTCCTTTGATCTATGATAACCCTAAGACAATTTAAGAGCATTCAATTCTGCTCCATTTTTGAATCTTGAGCTCTCATGCATGCACATTGTCTCTCAAAATTTTTCTTTCTTTATCTTTGCAACTCCTTGGTGAAGTGTAACTGGTTGATGCACAAAGCTCAAAATACTTGTTTTATCATCAGTCATATGGTTTTGACTCGTAAAAATATAATGTTCTCATGTTTCATGTTATCCTCCATCTGCTCCCACCTAGCCCATCGCCCCCTTCAATCTCATCAACCATGGACCCCATTTAGGCTCTTTCCATACCCAATTTTGATGAGGAGTTCATGAAAATCCTTGATTGTAACTCCACCGCTCTGTAATAATATCTTGCTCATTCATATATTGGTGATTCATTAGGGAAGCTTGTATATGGAATTCTGTTTATATTCCTCCTACTCTCGCACCCACTTCGCATCGCCTACTACTAGCTTAGCCTTACCCTCTTCCACCTTACCACTTGTAGTTTACTAGCTTGATCCTATGTCATTGATATCGATTGCACCTATGGAATTTGTCCTACCCTTGACATCTATTGATCCTATGTCTGTAAACCATGCCTTTATCAACTACCTTGAGTGTAGGTCTATTTACATCTGCCGCCTCTCATATACCCGTTACATCTCATGCACCAATGGTGACGGCAACCCATACTACCTTGAGACTTGTTATGTTTATAATGGTGAAGAACTCTTCTTCAAAGATCCTTGTTTGGCAACAGGCTTTAGGGTGATAAGCCTGGGCCTTCTTGTTAAATGTTTAAACACTTGAACAACGTATACGGATCATAGACACGATAGTAAATTACCAAGGTGGGTATCTTAACCTAAGTTGGTATGGTATTTATATTTATTAAGTTTGGACTATAACCTAAGGTGAATAAGGTCTACCTAGGAACTAAGGTTGATTTTTATAACCTAATAATAATCTAACCTAAACTAATGCTAATCGAAGGGGTACCTATGGACTACTTGGCATGGTTAGTGGTGTTGGTTTTCAAGGCATTAATTGGAGTTGATTTTTTTTTAAATGCCATGTATTGCCAATTTTGGCGGAGGCATTGGGAGTTTAGGGGATGCCTAGTTGGCATCACCACTAAATGGAAATTGCATGCAAATTTTGAATTAAAGTCTTGCCAAAATTGGATGGTGGTGGTATGGAGAAATGGGAGGGATTTGGTTGTCCTTTGCATTAATTAATTTTTATTTTGGCAAAGAAATTGCCTAGGAAAATAACATGACAGGTTTTGGGAAAGGTTGTTTGATCTTTAGTCCATTTCGATTTTTTCTCTGCATGGGGTTTTTGGTTCTTCGAACCAACAGTTCTATTTTGATATAGCTGTATTTTGGCATTCTTGAGATAGGGTTGACATTTCATGAAGAAGAAGAATTTGTTTAGGTGGGCTAGAAAATATTCTACAAATTAGGAAGAACCTCTATCAGGTATGATAGGCTCTACCTATTAAGCTATTTGTTTTTACTTAAATGTTTCATTATACGAACTCTACTCTTGGGAAAAATGGGTTTTTATGTGATGTTTGATCTTGCATTCGATGCTTGTATTTTTCTTGTATTCTTTAGCATGAATTCAATGTTATAATAGAAATATGTTTTGGGTTTTGTTTTCCTTTGTTGGAAAAATGATAGATTCATGCTTTAACTTCTACTTGAACTTAAGATGAAGTCGATTCTTTATATACACTTGTAAAGTTGTGAGAAAACTTGTTAGTAACTTGTCTGATAATGGGTTTGAACGAATCTCCTCGAATGCAATCTATTTGTTTAGCATGGTTGATAGTTTATCCTGCTGGCGTGATCTATGGAATGGTTTATTGAATTTAGTTGCATCTTTTTGATGTGAGGTAGAGTGTTTTAAGAGTTGTCTTATCAATTCATCTTGTTGGGATTGAATGGTTATTTTTACTTAAATAAGATATATAGTTAATATTGTAGGAATGTGGTAACTTAGGTTGAACTATTGAATAACTCAACCCTATCTATCTTTAAGGAAATATACTATAGCATTTCAACTTGGAATTTCTTTTGAGATTGAATTCGGGCACAAGCTTGTGTTTGTGCCAACATTTTGATTTTCTGTTGAGTTTTAAATCTGGTTGGGTTTGAATTCTTCCTATACCTATTATCTGTTCATTGATTATTGTGTTTATCTTTGGTTCTTAGTTGGTTGGAATGAAAGTTAGACTGTAATTCTTGTTTTAGTCTTTCATTCACCATAAATAGATGGGTAATATTTTTGTGTTAACTCCTGAGAAGGAAATCATGGCCTGAAAAAGGGTAAGATTCTTATATATTACTCTATCTTCTTATTTGGGAAACTGGGATAGCTTCTTCATTTGATTCAATTATTGTTATAAGGTATGTTAGTTTCAGTGTGTAGTTCTTGAGTTAGAGTCTTTGTTATCGATTGTAAGGAGGAGAAATCATTTTTGGTTTGTAACTTTTATGTTACACTATTATATTGATTATAATATTCAATTGTTCATTCAACTTGAATGGTTGTTTGAGTTACTTGTTTTCTTTTCCTTGAGAAATTATATTTGTCTTGGGTTCTTTCTCATTCTCGGGAAGAGTATCTCGGTGTAAGGAATGAGTATTGAGACTTCATTCTTACCGTTATTTGATATTATCTTCCCTCTAATCTGAGTTAATATTTATATCTGAGTAAACTTACTCCTTGGTTGTTCTTTCCATCTCTTCTGTATTTGTTAGGAAATGGTTCCTTGGAGTTGGGAGTTAAAGTATTTGTAAAACCATTCCCCCCTTGAATTCTGAAAGGAAGATGTATGTTGTTCTTTGTTTTCTCTATTTTCAAGACAACTATCTAACTAAGCCTGATCTAAACTCTGTCGGGTTTTAAAGTAGAAAACAATGCAGACCAGATTTTTTTATAATCTTCCTTGCTTGAATTTAGAATGATCAACTCCCTTCTCTTTTTCCTTTCATCCTTCACATGTATCATTCCTAGGGAGGGAGCTGACCTGTTTGGCTTATTGTATGTTGAAGGATTTGTAGGGTTGGTATTAGATTGATAAATTATTTATTTATTCTCCTTGAATGTTACATTGGTAATGATGTAATGGTTGTTTTTTTTTATTAGTCCTAATTGCATGTCAATTATATTCACCCTTTGTCAAATTTTTTGATGTTGATCCTAAAAACTTAGGCTAGAGTTTGAATCTGAACTTGGATATAATTTCCTAAATAAGAAACTCTTACTTTAAGGTGTTGTTGGTTCATCCTAAATTTTATCATAAAGTTTAATTGAGCTTGGCATTTAATATTTTAGGATGAAGTAAGTTAATGTTGAGTTATATGAATTATTGTTCCATCTAAAGTAGTCCTATTCCTATGAGATATTAGAGTTAGTATCTTCTTAGGTTAGATGGAATTAATTAAGAGATGAATCATAAATATCTATAAATGAAATGCAGTTAGTGATCTTGTTGAAATATTATTTATCTGAAATAATTATTCTATGAAATCATTAGTGTAAAGTTGAAGTTGATTATATATTGATCTTTACTTAACGAGGATATAGATTATCACTTTATCTCTCTCTCTCTCTCTCTTTTGTGAATGATATCCTTTATGTTATGTCTTTCTGTGATGATTTAACTATTTCATAAAAGCATAGTTATTTTTATGAAACAGTTAGATAAAAGCATATCATTTTAATGCTTAGTGTTTATCATGCTTAGTTCAATGAACTAACCCGTGCTTGTAATTTTTGCAGATGGACTTTGTAATTGGTAAAAGGAGACAAGATCTTTTATGATGTTACTTTTTTTTACCAAAGATACTGGATATTTTATGATGACATATGAATCATTCTTGAAAATTAGTTTTGGAAAGGAAATTTATATTCATAATTGAGCTTATTGATATTGTTTGACACTAAAGATGTTTGAAGTGTTTGAACTTGTAATATATGAATTCCACTTGGGTAAATGGAAAATATTGTGGGTTTATCTGTACTTGATGTGTCATCTTTTTGCATATTCTATGAATGGCAATGATAATATTATCTCTATTATTTAAATAAATATACATGTAATAAACAATCTTGGGTTGATTTAAGATGAAATAGAGGATAAAGGTACTAGATGTAATATCCTCTTATTAATGTAACTTATTAAGTTAGCATGCATGTTTGTTTATTCAATTAAATAACTATGGTTTTTATAAAATGATGTAAACGGGTAAATGGAATCTTGATTAAAACTTGTAAAATCTCACGAGGTTCCAAATGAACCCTACCTCTTAATAAGTAAAAGGAATGGCAATAATCTGCAATGTTAAGTAGTCTATTTAAGTCCTTTTGGAATTAAATCCTAATGTTATTTTGGAAAGAGGAAGGTGTGCTTCCTCTTGATTAATTCCTTAATATGAGTTAAGAAAATGAAAAGATATATACATATATATATATATATATATATATATATATATATACTTAGCTTGTTTAAGTTTTGAATCTAATCCTTTTATAATAGAATTCGTTAAGATGAATTCTACTTATTATATATAAAATAAGTAGAATTCATCTTAATGAATTCTATTATAAAAGGATTAGATTCAAAACTTAAACAAGCTAAGACTTGGATAAGATAAATAAGTTAACGTCACTATTAGTATGATGATTATGTTTGTAAAATTGAATCTTAAATTAGGAATTTAATGATGAAAACAAATCCTTGGAAAGGGGTTTGGAGGTAGATGTATCTACATAGAAATTATATTTCATTTATTTCTTACAACCTTAATGGTTAATGAAACTAGGGATTCAGCATGGCTGCTATAATTAAACTTTAATTAAGGAAAATAATTAAGTAATTAACTTCTTTCTTGGGTATGTACATCTATATGGGATGACTCAGTTGGATGTTGGCACACACCAACTGCAGCACCGTACCCCTTGAAGACTTGGGTCTTCATGAGGATACTATGTTGTAGTTGACATGTTGCAACACCCTTCAGAGTTGAATCATCTAGATCTACATAAACTCGGACTTAATCTTAGTTATACCCTAGGTTAGGTTGGAAGCATGATCTAGTGTTGGGGTAAATCATGATGAATTAGGATAACTAGACACACACAATCAACTTAGGTCGATTGAGTATTTCTATGTACCCTTAGTCACCGTGAGTAGTCTTCTACACTAAACTATGTTGCTAACCTTGGTTAGGGTTAAACCTTGAACAAGTGGACTGACATGAGTCAATGAAGACCATTCTAGATAACAAATGAAGTGGGTGAAGGATGTATTCCATTTGATGAGTATGACATCTAGAAATATTAACATGAACAATATGTTGAAAATCTTGGGCCAAAGTATCGTAAGCTGCTGATTACGTTGTCTTATGTCACCTAGTTTTAAGAAGCAAGATTTCATATGAATATTGGTAACAAATATTCAGATAGGCCTCTTAAACATAACACTTAATACCCCGAAAAGGGGTATGAGAACCAAGTATACCTAGTATACAATTCATTGAGTTAACATGAGAGATCAATATGATACCGAGTCATGAAATGAGAGATCGGTGTTCCACCGAGTCATTACAAGCTGCATATGGTTATCTATTATGAGATTGATTAGCATGGAATGTGTGTTCTAAATTATGATTATTTAAAATAGAGAACATTATTTAAAAAAAAATTCCCTTGTTTCTAAATTCTTAAAATTGGGAATGTTACACTATCCATCCCACAGTCTCTTCCTCCAATTGTTACAAGATTCTTTACGTCCACTCCACCTACCTACACTTATCACCAACACCCCCTATTTCATCTATTGCTTATTTAGGATACTTTCCATCTACATCTATTCTAGCCTACATTCCTTCCTCACAATTTTTGTACTCAACACCACCACATACTAGGATGTCACCCACGTCATACCCTCCTCATCTACCCCCTTATACTACAGGGGGTGCCCAATCATCACAACCTACCAATGATCTTATCAAAATGATGATGGAAAATATGTAGACATTATAAGCCTTTGTCTCTGGCTTGTGTAACGCTCTAACTTATGATGAGATTTGTAACGAGCCTATTCACATTTCTCTACCGATTCGTCCATACCCTACGCATTGGGAAATACATAAATTCAGCCAATTCAACAACAAGGAATACACATAACAAAACCTACAATATTTTAAACATATGTGTTATCGATAGTTCATGATGACACGTTACTCCTACGAACATTTCCAATGTCATTGACAAGACTTGCTTTGGATTGGTATAGTGCTCTACCTAGGAACTCCATTTTCTCATTCAACCAAGTAGCTCAAGCCTTCCTAGACCACTTTTCTATCAACATTGTCAAGAAGGTCACCATGACCAACTTGTACATGACATGTCAATATGAAGATGAATCTATCACATATTTTTTCACTCATTGGCAGAGCCCGATCAAACAAATCACATTCCAACTGCCTCAAATTGAGTTAATATATTTGTTCACTAGAGCTTGTGTTAGACACATCTCACCAAATCTCCAAGTTCAAACCTTTCACATGTTTGACGAGGCATTCACCATGGCCTAGAAACTTGAAATTCATGCCATTAAAGAGAAGAAGATACAATTGCATAACAATAACATTGCGTTTAAATCAAATGATACCTCTTCTTCCAAACCAAAAAATAATTAATCTAAATAAAAAGGATCTACCAATGCAATAGTTTTGAAATATGGCCCATCTCACGCATCCAACTAATCAAAGCATTCTTCCAATATTTCTCCTATTTAGGCTTTCCAGTTCAAGCGAGAGAAATGAAAATATACTCCCATAGGAGAACCTTACTCTTTAGTCTTAGAAAAACTTCTAAAATCTAGAGTAGTCACTCTACCACCCATCAAACCTCATACTTTTTTTTTGACCCCTCTCGTCCCCATGCCTAGATAGTAGAAAGAAAAGTATTACTATAACTATCATCACATTAGAGGTCATAGTGACGGTAATTGTATAAATTTAAAAAATACCATCCAAGAAATGTTAGATAATGGAGATCTGGTCTTTGATAATCCTAATGCACCAGATAATCATAACCTTCACATATTCAAGAATCCATTCCCAAATCACACCCCATCATCTAACCAAACTGGAAAAACCTTGACCAATGACAGTAACGTTTGTGAGGTTCATAATGTTTTCAACATCATACCATCTCTTCCTACTCAATTTCCTCTAAATCCATTTATCGAGGAGATTCTTGCATGATCTCCTTCATCCACGAAGGGAATTGATTCATCTACTCATTTACCCACAGAGGAGTATCCCTTATCCCCTCCTTCACCCACGGAGGATTCCACCATATCTTCTGATGTAGTTTCCCCACTCACCTCTCAGCCTGAAAAATAACCCACAATACTTACTCTTCTACCCATAGGAGATTCATGCTTACCTTATTCTTTGCCACAAGATTAACTTACCTCATCCAAATTTTCATCTCCCTTACCCATAAGGGATCCATTAGCAACATCCCTTCCTATTGGTGAAAATTCTCCATTGGCTTTCAAGGATCCTGTTGATTTTCTCTCATCTCTTTTACCTACAGAGTTTGAAGTGAACCATTTCCCTATATCATAGACATTCTTTAGAGGGATTACTACCAAATCAACAACATCCCCTCTACGGTGGTGTTATTTTCACGTTTAGCTGACCGCTTGCATTATGTTGACAATTCCATGATTTGGGGACACCTTCGAATTCTTGTCTCAAATCAAATTCAAATGTTGTTTGTTGATACTTCCATGATCTATCCAAAGGTATTTCAAACAGCCAAACCCACCATGCACATGCAAGTGGTAGTGACCCCTTCTTCATCACCCTGTCCCACACCTCATCAAATGAAATTTTTCCTATGCCTAAAACCTTACCTACATCTATATCTTCCTACACATCTAGACCATTGCCACATTGAGAGTCATGCCGACATCAATCCTAGTCCATCCTCCTGTCAAGCTAGATTTTCCACATCCTTACAAGTTATCACAAATACTATTCCCCTACCTTAAGAGGAAGACCCAACCTCTTAGGCCGCATACACCGGCTTCACCCACTACCCTCTAAAAGCTTCACCACTTCCATCTATCTTAGGTCCCCACCCATCAACATGTGCCAATCATCCTCTTACCCAGAGTAAACCAAAATCACAAAGCAACGTAGCTTGTCATGATCTCTGTTGCACCTAAATTACCTACACTTCTTAAGCCTTCACCGTCACCTACATCCTTCCTACCTCCTATACCTATACCACTTCCAATATCCTCATCATTACCTATATCATTCCCTTCTCTTCAACCAATACCTTCAAAATTTCCTCTTACTACAACCTTCATTGCACCTCCATTATTGCCTTAGCTAACATGCCCCCTTCTACCATTTTCCTTCCCTTATACATCACACAATTATTCTTCACCTTTACCCAAGAAGGTGCAATCAAATCCCAAGAACCCACTACCCTCCAAAGAGGTAGTTAAACCTATACTACCTTCAACAACTAGTTCACCTGCTACATCTTTACCCAAGAAGGTACAATCCAAACCTAAAACCATACTATCTACTAAATAGGTGGTCAAACTTACTCAACCTCCGATTCCACCTCCAGTGACACCTCTCCCAATAAATTCACCCACACTTCCATCTAGACCCACACTTACTTCACATTGTGATCCATTGGCAGGGTCTTATGCCAACATCTTAGCTAACCTTTTGGAAACCTCTGTCATCACATTTCCACCACTTAGACCTTACAACCCACTCAAACCTAAACCATAAGGGTTTGATGATACAAAATTTTTGTTTACCATTGTGTGTCAAGGCATGATGTGGAAAACTATAAGGCCCTAAATATTATTCTTCTCCAACTATGTCCTCTCAAAGAAATATTTGATGATGATGATATTTTAGATGAGGACCCTATTCCACCTTCACCTATCACCACACATCCTCATCTCTTACCTATTCAGCGACCTTCATCTCCACCTCCACAACCCTTTTATCCCTCCAACATTTGAGATAAATATGGTCTGCATAAGAGAGCTAGCCAAACATCCCCAAACTATCAATGTGTTGCATTATTTTCACAAAACCAATATATTCCCTCACCATAGTTTTCCCCGTCTGCCGTTTACACTTTTCATGACTCACTTTCTCCTTTACCACATATTAATATGGTTCAAATTTCCACTCGAGCCCAAAAGGAAAAAGGAAAGGAGAAAACAACCAACTCATCCACTACTCTTTTACCCAATATTCCATCTACACCTACACCAAAAATCACCATCTATGGACCCACATACCCTATTTTTGATGAGGTTTCCCATCGTACAATGCTTAAACAATTGTACCAGTCTCCTCTCAAAATGTATTTATACGACCTTGTATAAACCTCTCGAGTATCATTGTCGGGACCTCATTTAGGTCCTGCAATCTATTAAGGTTATACCTAATGACCCTACTCCTATTGCATCCATTATCACTCCTCACCATGTGGCCTCTCTCACCACTTCACCCCCTTCCTCTACTCCCACTACCACTCATCAAGTAATTGCTCCGAGTTTCTATGATGACAAGATTGTACCTCTTCAATTAGATGATCCCGATCCTAGCCTATTTATTTCTTTCTACATTGATAATATACATGTTCGACATGTTATGATAAATGGTGGTGCCATATTAACAACATTTCTTCCCATGTGTACAACCAAATGAACATCACATCCAATTGCATGCATAATAACCCAGTTATGTTGTGTTCATTCAACGATGCCATGAATTCCACCCTTAGCACCATCATTCTCCACATTCATGTAGGCCCTTGTGCCATTCCTAAATTATTCTATGTCTTAGAGGGGGAATTCTAGTACAACATACTACTTGGTCAACCCTGGATTCATGCCATGGGTTGTGTTCCTTCAACCTTACATCATTGTTTAAAATTTGAACATGAAGGGAACAACTATACCATTCCATCTCGACCCTTCACCATTCAAGACCTATAACATGTTATATCAACCCAATGATGTCCTTATACCAGTTAAGGCATATACCACCACTACCACTTCTTCTTCAACCACTACCTCATCCACCAATGTTATTGCTACATCTTCCACAACTAACTCCTCTATTCCCACTTTTGCCACAACTTCTGCAGTTGACCTATCAGCCAACCCATCTACTTCTCAAAAAACTAATGCTTTTTCTTCCCAAATTTCTAGTGATTAATCCATTCTTTCTACCCACATATCAACTACTACTCCCTTAGAAGGTTTTTTTCAACACCCCACTTTAGGGAGTACCGCCTTTATAACTTTGACACATTCCTTACTCCTCGGGAGTATGGTAAACATCACCGCATAGGCTATTTTTTCCCCTATGGTCCTACCCATCTTCGCACCAACTTAACGTAAGGGGACTTGATGCTTCTACCTAGTTGCCCAAATCACCTTCCCAAACTTGATCATTTTCCTTTAACCTTCAATCTCTCACCAACCACCGCTTCACCCACACCTTCCTCCATCATTGTGCTTGGAAGGGATTTGGCTTTGGTTTCTATGAAAAATTTTGTCATATTGTCATTCCTTACACCACTCGTAAGCATAAAGACTGTAGTGGTATTGGATTTTCCAAACCACCTTCTAGGAAGGCCCGATTCAAACTCATTCAGGATGATAAAAATTCCCCACCCCATTCACCAACTTCATCACCTTCACCTACAGAGTCTATGGACCCAAAATCCATTCCTCCTAACTTTTTTTTTTCATGAACACCATTTCCTTGGGACCTTTGACTTATCAAAGCATGATGGCAAGGCTCCCTCTTCTCTTCCCTTCCTATATCCTGACATGATCAATGATGATACACCTTTTATTAACGTTGTTCAATGTCAAGATGATGAGTCTATTCTCACCTACCTTGGTGTGGAAGATTCTTATATTCACTGGTCATTACCTTCTAAGATGCAAACCATGTTGAATGAATCGACCATCGAAATCAATATTCACACTCAGGATGACCCACACATTCTAAAAATAGGCCAATCTTTAGATGCTACTAAATAGGAAGCTTTCACTTCTTTCCTTTGGGGTCATAACAATGTTTTTACTTGGTATTATGATGATATGCATGGTATTTACCCAATCATTTTGGTGCATAATATCATAACCATTATTGATGCCAAACTAGTGAAACAAAAGCTACAAAAAATGCATCCTCACATTGCCCTTCTTGTCAAAGAAGAACTACAGTGTCTTCTTTTGGTTTCCTTCATCCTACCCATTCATTATCCCTAATTGATCTATGAAATTGTTCCTATCACAAAAGTGACAGGGGGATTCCGCATTTGCATGAATTTCCACAAACTTAACTTATCTTTCCACAAAGATAACTTTCCTCTACCTAGTATTGACCAACTAGTTGATCTCACCACCACCATGAGATGCTATCACTCATGGATGGTTTTCGTAGTTATAACCAAATATTAATCGCCTTAGAAGATCAACACAAAACCACCTTCATCACTCTTTGGGGGAACTTTTTTATCATGTCATGTCTTTCGACCTTAAAAATGTCGGTGCTACATATCAGTGGGCTATGACTTATATTTTTCATGACATCATGCATAACATATTAGAAGATTACGTTGATGATATTATTTCTAAATCTAAACATCGGGATGAGAAAATTTTTGTTCTTAAAGTTTCCTTTGACCGTCTCATAAAATATTGCGTTCGACTTCAACCTAAGAAGTGTGTCATTGGTATTCTCTCTGGAAAGTTCCTTAGTTTTATTGTTTCTTTGTGTGGCATTAAAGTTGATCCCACTAAAATCAAGGCTATTCTTGAAATACCTTGAACTATTAAACTTCATCAACTTTGTAGTTTGTAAGGCAAGTTGCAATTTATTCGTTGCTTTATTTCTCAACTTTCTCGATCGTTGCTATCCATTTCATCATCTTCTCAAAAAGTATGTCTCCTTAAAATGGGATGATGAATGTTATAAAGCCTTCGATGCCTTAAAATAATACCTCCTCCAACCACCTATGCTCATTCCCGCTAAGGATGACTAACTATTTTACCTTTACATTTATGATACTAATAATTTCCTAGGTGCCATGCTCGCTCATCATGATGAGGAACACAAGGATCAATTGGTTTATTATATAATCCATACACTTTTAGACTATGAAACTAGATATAATCATGTGGAAAAAATCTATTTAGCATTAGTTTTTGTTTCCGCTAAAATTTTCCATTACCTACTCAACCACAAAACCTTCGTTGTCACCAATATCGACCCCTTACATTACATGTACACTAAGTCCTACTGTTTCACCCGATTCTTAGATGTTTTTTTGAAGTATTAATGAAAAGATAGGGTAATGATGTAGGAGGAATACCTATTCAAATGTAGGTTAATGGGTTGTTGTGTGCATATGACTCTGAATCCACAACCGATTATGAGATCTTCCTTTTGGCTAGGAGGAACTACTGTAATGAAAAAAAAAGACCACTAGAAAAAGTTAAACAATATGTGAAGTGAGCGCCTAGCGTGTTCTAGATCTCGAGAAGTGTGATACTTCATAGACAAATCACAGTCCATTGTTTTAAATAATTTAATGTGGGAAATGAAGTAAATCCTATTGTAATTTGAAATGATTTAGGTATCTCACTTAAAACAAAATAAGAAAGATCTAATCTAATAGGCTAGGTTAGAATAGGGTCCGAACGTCAAGTAATAGGTTCTAGGTCTCGTAGGAGTCGATAGAGGTCTCGGGTAGATCACGGGTGGATAAAGGTCAGGTGGAATTAGGTGGATAGGTCACTATTCTGATTTGTATGGGAAAATACGAGAATCGATGCCGGTTAAGGGTGACTGACGACGGTTAGGCGTAACCGGTGCCAGTTACTATGGAGTTCTAGGGAATGCCACATAATGGGTTTGGGTATCCTTTGTGATTGCACAAAGGATTTTGGTTGGTCGGGATGAGGTATTGGGTGATTTGGGAGGGATTTGGCAAGGTTTTAATGGGTATATGGAGGGGGAATGTTGAAGGAGGTCAATGGGTGGCTAGGTAAACAATAGGTGATAATATAATGACAAAATGAAGTGAACCAGAGAAGTAGAATGTTTTACTTACTTGGATCCCGATCCTAGATGTACGTGGAGTGAGGGTGGAGGTGTTGGTAAGAGGTTGAAGGCTACAGGTGATCACTAATCATAGGAGATTTTCTACATGGGTTGCATGTGCATTCCTCTTTGCTTGGTTAGATCAGATCATTGTTGGGGTGGCTGTGCAGGAGAAAATGCTTGATCTCCTTCCTTGCATGTGTGTTCTCACTAGAATTTGATCTCAGAAGATATGATATCTCTTAGGAATGTGCTAATGTTTTCCAACCTCTTCCACTCTTTTCCAACCTTGAAAATAAGGTTTTTTTGGGGTTAAAAGGGTAATCGACGGTGGTTCTAGCTTAACTAGCGATGGTTAGGGGTAACCGACGTTGGTCAAGGTAGGATTTCCTAGGTTTAATAAACTAAGGAGATCCTCTTGATTTTCTCGGATCTCATGTCATTAACCCATGGATTCAACTGGAAGCTTCTTGTGAGCATGCGGGAATGTTGTTAGAGGGAATGTAGGCATTTATTTTTAGGGTTTTGGTAAGTCTTAGTTAGTTATGGCAACTTACTAAGAATAGGTCTTAGGGTGAGTTGGCTTGATGAGGTGTCTAGGTGAAGTGTATGTGTGGATATTATCTAAATTAAGATATTTAAATAATAAATATGGTGAGGATAATGAATTAATTTAATTAAATTAATACTAGTGAGGTGAAGGGGGCCATGGCTAGGTGAATGTGATGAAGGGTGCTTATTTGTCAAGGGACCAAAGGGGAGTGTGACCTAATTTTAGTGTCTACATTTTTTTGCTTTTTGTTACATAGCTTGTATTAGGAAGTGACGCTAACAAAAATAAGATGTGGTTGCCCCATGTGTGAGTGAAGGTGATCCCCCTCAAACCAGGAACTGACAAGCGGCAGGTAGAATCGGTGAGTGGTTTGATAAAAGGTAAATGTGATGAAAAGAAAGGTGGGTAACAGGGAAAGAGGAGCAAGGTCTACTCGGGTAAGCTAGGTAATGGGTCAAGGTCAAAGGTAGTAACAGTTAAATGCATGCACATGTATAAACTACAACACGCTACCGGGTTGAAGAGCAGTCAAACTCTACATCGTCTAAGGTCAATAGGTTTATCCAAATGAGGTTGAAGTGATTCCAGTATCCAAGGTATAGGATATGGTTAGGAAACACGACGTAGGTTAGGTGCAGGAATGTTTAGGTATGTTTTGGTACACCAAAGGTAGGGTCAGGATAAACGGTCACGGTAATAGGCTAGGTAAGGTCATTAGGTCAACAACACAGGTAACAATGCGTTGCAAGGTATAACAAACACATGAGGTTAAAGGTCACTATTGATGGTCTAGGTCCAAATATCTAGGTCACATTACGAGTAAGGCAAAGGTAGGGGTAAAATAATGAGTCCCCAAAGGTTGAAAAAGGGAGGTGGTAAATGATGAGGTCGGGAATGTGAGGGAAATGGTTTGGTTAAAGGTGGGGTGGGGTATATGATCGGGGTAAAGGGTGGTAGGGTAAAAAAGGTAGGGGTAGGGTAAGATGGTAAAAGTTAGGGCAATGTGTAGGTGAGGGTGACCAATGTTGATCAAGGATATCTGATGTTAGTATAGGTCAACCAATGATGGTTAGGTAGGGCACGCGACCAATGCTGGTCAAGAATAACCGATGTCGGTTAGGTCAGTTTGTTATAAAAACAAAAAATCCACATTTTTGTTATTCATTTGTCTTTTAGCTAATCGAGAAAATGACAAAAGAGAGAGAAAAGAGAGAAAAGTGTCTAGACGGAGTGAAGCATTGAGTTGGTAGTGTGAACAATGGGTGATCGGTTGGTGAGAAGCGGGTCCACAGGATCAGTGTGAGGCATTTGATTGGGTAGAGGTTGTGGGTAGCGATTCGGTGATGGTAGAGGCCGGAGAGGGATCAAGTGGGCCATCGGTGTAGTGGCCAGACGTGCCACCGAGATGACGGCAACACGATGAGGTAAGTGCCCTACTCTACGTGTATTGGATTAGATAGATTAGAGGATTAGGATATTGTTGTGTGTAGGTTTTGTTGGTTTTTTGTTTTATGGGTGGTTAAAAATTGAAATTGGGATTTGGGGGAATAGTTGGTGAACAGAGGAATGGGAGGCAATAAATGAGATAGGGGGATGTGTAGTGCCCACTCTCCTTTGACACTGTTTAGAAACTGATCCTGACACTATTGATCATATTTTGGATATTATTATGTTTTGATGTAGTATGATGTATCAGGGATTATTATGGACATCATTATGTTTTTCTTAGTATGATGGTTAGATGTTAGACTATGGATTAATATTGACCTAGATTCAGTTATTATACTTGATGATTATTGAGACATTATTATTATTATGAGGATGATGACATACTGAGGACATGGATGTCATATTGCTTTTGATTTTAGACATGTGACATTGATATTATGAATAGCTATAGTATAGAGATCTATTGGATGATGATATAGTTGCAATTGAATTTAAATAATAAATGTTAAATTCTTGATATTGTTGTGATTTGGATTTAATAATTATATGTTGATTTTATATCTCTTGGATGTTCTGATATGGCCACGAGGCCGAAGGAGGTATTGTTATTTTGCAGGTTAAAAAATCACAACAATGTCGAGGACTGGAGACTAACCATATTGGAATTCAGTGTGAAATCAACAAGGTCACCATGGCACCTTTGTAATTGAGTTTTATGTTGTGTTTTTTTAGGATTTCCCATGGGGGGGATTTCCATTATTGTGACCATGGGGCATGTTTGTGTGTTTTATTTATGTGTTCCCTTTTAATTATTGTTGTATGTATTTTATTTGTTATGTGCTCTTTATTTTAATTATTTAAATGTGATAGTATATTGTGAGAGCCATATAGTTAAAATTTAATTAAATTAAATGAGATGTGGAATGTAAATTAAATGTGTTGTCTTGATTATTAATTAAATTTGAATTATATTATGTATCACTATATGATAAATAAATAAATCTTATGTCAAAAGATTGAAATAAATGAATGTCATAGTTATTAATGCATGTGTAAGAGAAATGAAAAGAGTGTGTAAGTTACCATGTAAGGGTTGTGTAAGTTACCATGTAAGGTTGTGTAAGTGAAGTGATAGATTGTGTAGGAATTTGTAAGAGTTGTAAGGCTGATTTTGGAAGGTTAGACACTCCATCTCTCTTGAAATTCGAATTTGAGCTTGGAGGACAAATTTGGAGGCTTGTGGGACAAGTTAAACTTGTCCCACACCTCTCAAATTCCTCCACCAACCATGATTATTATTTAGGAGTCAAAATCAATCTATTTTATTGTATTTTGACATAAATTTGTGTAAGTATGGATTGCACTTGTCTTACAAATTTTAAATGCATTCCTTTTGGGGTATGGGCTACATTGTGTATGTAAGTAATTTTGTCATATTTCTTTTATGGTGATTTGTTGTTGATGTGGATTGCACTCTTGGGGAATGAGGAAAAATGATGTGGCATCCCACTTGGAATCCACATCATCCTCTTCCACCTTCTCCTTTAAAAATTGGATTTGCCTCCTCATTTGGGGTTGTTGAAAGTTTGTGATTTCACTCTTGGGGAAAATTCCTCTTGGATTTTGGAGCTTGCTTTGTGGAAGAAGTGGATTTTCTTGTGCATTCTTTTACCTTGCTGATTTGGGACTAGTTTTTGGTGCAATAAAGACTATTGTTTTGGAAACAAGTCTCCATTATGGAGAGGTAGGCTCTCACTCTTTTAAAATTGCTGTTTTTCCCTCTTTTAGCATGAATTTTGAAAGTGTTTGTGTTTGAAATTCTTATAGGGATGGGTAGAATGCTTAGGTCATGGTGTAGAGAGAAGTCTATGAGGTTTATCAGAGGAGGGATAAGGGATTTTCCATTGGTACTTGTCTTGTGGAGGGAGTGTTGGTTGGGATCCACCTAGGGAAAAGAATATGCTTGCATTTCTTACTTTGGGGAGGTATAAGGGATGAATTTGGAGGAGGGATAAAGAGGGGCTGAGGAGGGATAAGGTTTATGGGATGGTTATATTTTGGTGGTTTGTTATAGTTTGATGCCCAATTTCAACATGGGAGGCATAAGGAGACCTCCATAGTTCTTGCTCTTTCTTGGCTTGCTTGCTTGGAGAAGGAGCCTTTGTTTTGATCGAAGTTGTTTGTTGTAGTAGAGAACTACATCTTTTTGTTTGTGTATTTCCTTGTGCTTGTGAATGTATGTTATATGTGAAAGAAGCTATGTTGTCATGTGTTGTTTTATCATGTTCCATTCCAATATGGTTGGGGCTCGGGGCCAATGGGGAAAGATGGCTTCTCTTTCTCCCCTTAGATGTCTTGGTTAGGTGGAGAGTGTTGCCTTTCCCCTTCCTTGTTGTGATAAAAGAGAAAGAAGAAGAAAACATCATGCTACTATTTGGAGAGTTTTTCACGGTTTGTGATCATCCCTTTTGTAAATTTTTAAAATGTAATCCTTCCCACTTCAAGTGGATGAATGTAATTGATATAGAGATGAGAAGTGTTTACCTTGTTATTGGAAATTGTATTTGATTTGAGAATTGTAAAAAGAAATATATCTCTCTATTTTACTTGGAAAGAAATGAAATTGAAATGATATACTTGTATTTTATTTGAAAATTGAAAATCCAATCAACTGGAAAGGAGTTAAGTTGTAATGTGCTGTTTGAAATCAATGAAAGAAATATATCCTTCTCTCAATTGCATTGTTGTTTTGGAAATCACATGGCTGTTATATTATGCAAATTCTGTTTTAGAAAAGAGAGTACGTATAAAAGAAATGACAGAAGCCTTATCTTTTGAAATGATTTTTTGATCTAGAAATCAATCTTGCATATTGAATGTATAATCTAAGGAGCATTGTATTTTTCTGAATTAGAGCAATATGCACATTCAGTAGATAAATTGCAAAATCAGTTTAGAGGAATGAACTCACTATTTTAAAGTTAAAACTGGTAATGTACATTTGAATAAATGAACAGATCACATTTATAATTCTTAATTAACTTAAAAATGTCATATGTTACTATGCTAAGACTACACCAAACTCAAATTGACAAAGTAAACTCGAGAAAACAATTTAACCAATTCAAATTTTGAATCAATCCCCTCCTAGGTCATTTTTCTGTCCCTTGTTGGAGAAAAACACAACTTGAATAAATTGATCAAATTGACACCTTTAAAACATTATAATTCTTCCCTAAGTTGATCCCCCATGTCTGATTGACATGTTGAGTGGAGGAAGAGTTCAATTTTATAAAAATTACAAGTTTGAAAAATTGCCAGTTTTAAATGTGAAACCCTGCAGATCGATTTCTTAAAATTGACCCTCGAAACTTCACCAAATTTTAAAATTGATTATTGTTGTGCAAAGAGGACTCTGAGAGATTTTCAGAAATTCCTTTTTTTCCAAAATGGAGTTCCCAATCAAAATTTATGGCCATTTGAATTTTTACTTCAAAATGGCCATCCAAAACCAAAAAATGAATTACTATAACTAAAAAAAATTTAATTTTAGTGTAGGAAAAATTTCCACAAAAATTCCACTGCCCCTCCACCCTCTTATCCAATCAGATGAAGCCACATGGCATCTTTTAGGGGTGGAATTTTTGAAAACTCTATCTTTTCGAAAATTTTGCTTTGGGAAAATTTTCCCAATTTTCCCCGCAACCCCACAGCAGCCAGCCAATCACATGCTGACACGTGGTAGGGAGGGTATGCGGGTTCAAATTGAAAATTTATACTTTTCGAAAAAAATTCCTTGGGAAAATTTTCAAAATTTTCCCCGCAACTCCACTTCCCCACACCAATCATAAGTGACACATGGCAAGGAGGGTGGCACAGGTTCAAATTGAAAACTTTAACTTTTTCCCTTTTAAAAAAATTTCTTATTTTTCTCCGCGGCCCCTCACCTTGTAGCCAATGGGGTGATGATACATGTCCCATGGGTACATGGGTCTGTGTAATTCTTTTAAACGTTTAACCCCTTGGGAAAAAAATCCAAATTTTCTCCGCCGGCCCGCGGCCAATCACAAAGCGCCACATGGCCATTTGAGCAAGCGTGGAGGCATGGAGGAAAATTTTCCTTTGAAAAATTGAGACTTTGGTTTTGGGAAAAATTTCACATTTTTCCCTACGACCCACCAACCGGCTTAATCACGTGATGACACGTGGCAACTTGGGCATCGGCAAGGCGTGGAGACTTTTTTCTTTCTAACCCCGCGGACTTCTAAGGGAAAATTTTCCCCTAAAACTCCGCCTGGCCATAACTTGAGTTTTACAAGGAGTTAGGAGGAATTATTTATATGGTTGGAAAGGTGAGGAAATTTCCTATCCAATGAGTCTAATTTAGGAAAGTTTTGATAACTCTAAGTGTGTGAAAAATCTAGTTGAAGTTCAGGGCTTGTTAGAGAGCAGGCCTGGGGATAAATTTCTCCTTGAACCTTAGTAAAACTTGTAACCTCAAAATTGGAACCTTGTAAACTTGTTATAAGATAAAAATGGAAATCTTGTGTTTGGTTAATCAGAATCTGTTTCGGAACCTATTTAGTTTCAACTAGTGTATTGCTACTTGTTTGTAGACCCTTCTTATAAATAAAATAAAATTATTACATAGTTTTCCTAGTTTGTTTCTTGGTCTCAAGTGGTAGTTGAAGCGGGAATTACAGGATTTGTGGAGGTCTAAGGTTAGTTTAGGTCTTGGTAGGTTGGTAAAAGGGGCAAGGGGGAGGGTATTCGAAAAGGAGGTTTTGGGAAATCACGGGTTTTATGCGTGACGGTGATCGGCATTGGTCAAGTTTGGCCAAGATCGGTCGGGGTGAACAAGTATTGGTCACCAAATAGGTGACTGATGCCAGTTAAGGGGTGACCGGGGTTGGTAAGGGTGAACTAGTATCATTCACCAATTTGGTGACCAATGCGGTTAAGGAGTGATTGGGGTCGATGTAATGGGGTGAAGCAGTGCGGTCACGCTATTAGGAACAAGGGTCCAAAAGTGATGTGGGCTAGGTGGTGGAGATGGATAGAGTGAAAATAGGGTGTGGGAAAACACTAAGTGGTAAATATGGATATGATAAATGGAGATTAATGTTTTATTTGTATGGATGCAGGGAAAGCACAACTACATATGTAGGATAGGGTTCCACCCCTACTCGTGACGGTGCGTGGTGCGGCAAGAACCCAAGAGGAGCTACAACATGTGGAGGTAGTGGGCTTGAGTGGGGTTCATCGCTATCGACATGTAGTTCGAAGCCCAGTTTGATGGTCATTCTCATCGATAGATGGGATTTTGTGACCAACACGTTCCACCTACCGATGGGTGAGATTACTATCACCATGGAGGATGTGTTCGGATTCTTCGGTTACCCATATTTGGTGCACAGGTGTACTCTATCTCCTTCGAGGCCTCCGAAGATCTCTTTATGACTATTTTTAGCAAGGGGATGGCTGACTTGAGATTCCATAGTGCCATCTTGAGCTATGGAGAGATGTACCTAGCCCGTCCAGAGGAGACTAGGTTAGTGGTTCTGTTGATGGAGGTAGTGTGTTGCTATGCACTACTAGATGTAGAGTGTGGATGGTTTCCTTGATCACTGATGGGGGTAATCCATAACATGATGGTGGATGAGACCCACTTTTCCTAGGCACCAACATTCTTGGTGCAGTTGTACAGGGAGTTGTGGGCATATGGGTGGTTGTGCAGGTTCAACGTGTGTTATACATTTTACCTGCACTTTTGGGTGTATAAGCACATAGTTTTTCTATGGCCTATAGGGATGCCCCGAGAAGATGCATTCCTAGTGAGATTTGTGTAGGTGGGGTACAGGAGATGGGTGTCGGTTATTGGAGAGCAGAGATCTAAGAGGCCCACACATGATGTGGCCTATTTCCGTAGTTACTGGAGGGTTATTTGGAGTGGACATTATCTAGAGGCCATATGTGGGATTCCCCTCATATAGGCATATGCATGAGGAGCTAGCTGAGCTCCAGCTAGAGAGATGGATACAGGGTCACCATGTTGGGGAGTACGAGATGATCCCGGTGGACAGAGTCTAGTGGTAGTTCGGGATAGTATAGGATATACCTCCACCCTTCCCACAGTACCAGAGAGATAACGTGGAGAGGCCCTTACCTCTACCACAACCTATAGTGCCCATAGGGTAGGAGGAGTAGCCAGTGGACCGGCATATAGATGACATCGGTGTATAGACAGTACATATAGTGGTGGGAAGCTCACTTACAAACCATACCACCTAGACCAGGGCATCCAGATCTAGCCACCATCACACTATAGAGACGCCTATAAGGGTAGGTGGCTACTCTCATTACCTAGTTGGGTATATTGCAGACACATCTAGAGGGCTTTGAGGTAGAGGTAGTAGAGCTATAGGTATAGGTGGCAGTTTGAGCCCATATGACCAAAGTGGAGGAGATGGATGGAGAGGAGGGGATGGTCGGTGGAAGCCTTATAGGCACAAGTGTCGAGTTTATAGGTCCGGTTGGCACAACCTAGGCATAGGGTGGGGTCTTACGAGCCCGAGATACATGCACAAGGGCGAGGGCCACCACCATAGAAACCGAGATTGAGTCCCAGTTCATAGGTAGGAGTGGGGCAGGGGGCACCACCACATGCACCAGACCGGTCCCGATTCACGTGTAGGAGCGGGGTAGGGTCCCACGGGGTAGGTACAGGGCCAAGACCGTGGGACCACCACAGACCGTGCCTTTATCTAGGTTACAAAATTCCCTAGGTGAGGTTAGATAATATCACGACCATCTGATGGTGGTCGGGATAGACTTCATATCCTATGTTGAGTACAGGGAATAACAGGCATCTAGTGAGAGGATGATATCCCGCACTCACAGTGTGGAGAGAACAAGAGGTCAGTGAGCTCCGAGGGCTCGATCAAGCAAAGGCTAATAGCGCATGGAGAGCCAATCTGGTTGAGGTGCGGTAGGGACCTAGGAGGCTAAGGGAATAGGTGATACAAAGATGGAGGAAATCAGAGAGATGCGATATGTGGTCACCTAGTTTTTGATGTATGATAGTCTTTTTGTGATTTATACTTGGCCTACGTGCCAATGAAAGTGAGGATGTATGAGAGATTTTGTATATTTTGAACATATATGGCTTTCACTTGTTTGAAGATATTTTATATTATTTCATTATTTTATTATATATATGAGACCGACCTGCATGCTGATGACATTTTGTATTATGTATCGGCTTGCATGCTGATGATTATGAGATGATGGACCTGATGAGATAGCCATGTATATTTGAGATACACATTGATTTATTTATATGATGAGATACATGTTATTATTTGATTTGTTGATGTGTACATGCTATTTTTGGATTTTGATTTGATATTTTGATATGGATGGAAATTAGGTGAGTTAGGCATGATGGAGTCAGGTTGGTTTAGGAATGGATTGAGTCAAGTTTTAGGCATGGATCGAGTCGGGTTTTTAGGTATGAATTGAGTCGAGTCGGTTTAGGCATGGTGGAGTTCAAAGTAGGTGAAGTTGTGATTGAATATTTTGTGCAAATAAATATATGGGTCATATGTGAGATGTGGTAAATTATATGTATGATGATGTTAGAGAAATGGTAGTTGTAATAAATGCATGTTGTGATAATGATTAAAATATGAAGCAACTTGTTATGTATTTGGTTTAATTTCCAATTTGGGATTAAAAAGGGAAACTAAGTGAGGTGTGAGGAACATGGAAGATGAATTGTTTAGGGTAGAGAATGGCCGAGCTAACCTCCAAGGGCCCCATGCCCTCGGAGTGTTGCCTACATAGTCCCGGCGAAAAGGGACCTCAGGCCGATGTAGTTCTCCCATGAGCTAGGGAAGAATATGAGGAGGTATGAAAATGAGTTAGTAGGTTTTAGGCATGGTGTGGGTTTTAGATCTATTAGGTGTGGGTGGATTATAGGTAAAGTGATGTAGGTGGGGTCGATTGTGGTGAAAGAAGAAGATTACCCCAAAGGTAAGCGTCAAGGACCAAGTCCTATATAAGGTAATCAAAACGTAAACAAAGATGGTTAAAAGATAAGAGGGGGAAATAAAGCCACCTGATTGGGTAGGATCATACCGAGTAGATCATACCTTGGAGGAGGTGATGAATGTAAGACCCTAAAGACATTACATGATTGATTGTTCTATGGTGAAAAGTAGTCACATGATCACCAAATGTCTAAGTTCCAAGAAGTCCCTTGAGGCAGTAGGAAATGGGAGTGGGAATGGTTTGAAGGGTGAAAAGTGGGTAATTTTTTATATGGTATAGGTAGCATGTGCTTCATGCAAGAGAACCTAGGTCACAATGGGTAATTCCATGACTAAAAGGGTTTGTTGTTTTGACTTATAGTTGAGATATATTGATCGATGTGGGAATTCTATATGGGATGAAGAAAATTTAACTCCTTGAGGTATTCGTGAAGCTGATCGATGCGAGAAGCTTGGGTTGCTCTTTTTTTTTTTTTTTTTTAAAGAGATTTTCATAGTTGTCCTCAAGAGAGTAGTCTATTTATAGCAGCAATTGTCAAGAGGAAGATGTCCTTTTGAGGGAGTCATATTTTTAGTGGAATTTTGACTCAAGGAGTGATATCCCATGTGAGGGCTTTGACGTCATGGACTAGACCAAGGTGGAGGATATAAATCTTGTTCAAAAGGTAAGGTGGAATGACCATGGGATCTCATCTAAAGGTAGATGAAAAGTATCCATGAGAATCATGTTATGTGCAGTGTCGTGGTACACATATTCAAGAGAAGATAACAAGTGATGAGCACTCACATGATTCTTGTTTAATCATTAGTGAGGTGTATGAAGTGAATAGCACTTAAGGGATGAGCATGGAAAGAGACAAGAGGTGAGGTAGAACTACAAGTCAACAATAGAATGGTTGAAGATGCAAGGCGTTAAGGGGATCAAGTTCAAGTTTACCATCAAGTGAAGATAAACGATAAGTACCTGATCCATAGGTATGAGTAACGATGTATGGTCTAAGCCAATTAGGAGCAAATTTTCCCGTTTGCTTTTTTACTCGCTTTAGTTAATTGTTGATTTTCTTTCAGACAAGGTCACCGACTTGGAATGTTCGTGCATGGACACGTTTTCATAGGCACATTTTATACGTTTTGGTAAACTTGAAGGTGATCCAGAGTGTTAAGATGGCGTTTGTCTAATAACTCAAGTTGTACTAAACGGTCCCGATGAAAGTCATCATCGGTGAGCATGTCATGGAGAAAATGCAGAGTGAGGGAATCTAGACCTCGAGAGGTAGAATAGCCTCTATCTTTGTAGACAGAGAGAAAAATGTGTGGTGGAAGTGGAAGTGTGAATAGTAGTGCGGTATGCCCACAGGGAAAAAGTAATGTGTATATGCTAATCCTTCCCAGTATCATTAACCACTTTCATAAGATTTTTTTTGAGTTTTTTGTTAGAGGATTGGCTTGGCTATTAGTTTGTGGGTAATAAGGTGATGAGAAAATAAGTTGAATCAGAAGGCATTGTAAAGTTTTTACAATGTTTTGTTTTTGAATTGTTTTCCATTATCGATGATGAGGCAATGAGGAACATGAAAGCAAAAATGATGTGGTGGTTAATGAACTCACATATTTTCTTATCTTTTGTGGAGATGAGTGGTATGGCTTCCACCCATTTTGTATAGTATTTGGTAGCAGTGATGATCCATTGACGACATTGGGAAGAATGGGGATTGATTTCTCCGACAAGATCCAAACCCCATTGAGAGAAGGGCCAAAGGACATGGGTGACCTATAAATCATGACTGGGTGTATGATGAATATTGGCATGTTGTTGGCATTTTACACAACGTTTGACGTAGTCCCAAAAACATGGTTAAGAGTTAGCTAGTAATAGCCTAGGAAAAGAATACGCTTAGCAACAACAAGGCCACTGAAGTGACCTCCACATATGTTGTTATGAAATTCCTTAATGGTATAAGGAATTTCAGAACTTGTGAGGCATCATAAGAGAATACCATCAAAGCCACGCATATAGAGGAGTCCCCCAGGATGACGTAATGAGAGATATTTTTAAGGAAGGTGCGTTATGCAGCTACAGGTGAGATCAAGAGGTAAGATGGAGAGAGAAAGATAGTCGAGTATTTTTTATACCAAAGGTCACTTGGGTTGGAGGTGATGATTCCAACAAAGTAAACATCATGATGTAAATAAGAAGGTGATTAGAGGTCTTTGTACGGTGACAAATATTTTAGAATCGAGTGGCGAAGCAAGTATTTGGGAAGCTAAGAAGGCCATGGTATCGCCAATTTGTTGGTTGAACATGGGATGGTTTGAAGGGTGTAATGGTTAAAGGTGGTCAAAAGTATATCTACATGATTTTTATACTTTTGAAGTATCTCATTACAACATTGGTATATGTCATTGATCGGTTTACTTACGACCAATTGAGAATCACCAAAGATGTTGATTGATTTGACATCTAGGGTGTAGGTAGCTTGGAGACCTAGTACAAGTGCTTTGTATTCAGAAATATTGTTGGTGCATTCAAAATCTAGTGTGAAAGACAAAGGAATGGGTTCAACATCTAGGGAATGTGGATAATACTAGCCCCACCCCCACGCTGACACTTGGAACCATTGAAGAAGAGTGTCATTTGGTAAGGGGGTTTGTCCAGGATAGGGTAGCAATCGAATCATCCGAGAAGTCAAAATTAGAGGGTTTGTCCCTAGAAATAGGCATGTCATCCAATTGGTCGGTGATAGCTTGGCCCTTGATGGAATTTTGATGAATGAATTCAAGGTCAAGATCAGATAAAAGCATAAGCCATCATGCGACACATTGATTTTGATAAGGTTTAGTGTGCATGAAGTGTAAGGGGTCGGTGTTGGTCACAACATAGGTTTTGTGGTTGAGTAGGTAATGACGGAGTTTGGTGGCAACAAAAACTAAGGCTAAGAAAAGTTTTTGGGGTGGGTGTATCAAGTTTCATAGTCCAAAAGAGTACAACTTATGTAATAAACCGCCTACTCCCTGTGTTGTTCATCACGATGAGTGAGCATGGCTCCTAAGGAATGATCGGTAGCTAAGATATATAGGTAAAAAGGTTGATCGTCTTTAGGTGGAATGAGTACAGGTGGTTGGAGAAGGTATTGTTTTAGGGCCTCAAAAGCTTTGTGGCAGTCATCATCCCATTTAAAGGAGACATCCTTCTTGAGAAGATGATGAAATGGTTGACATCGATCAGATAATTACGAAATGAAATGGTGAATAGACTATAATTTACCTTGCAGGCTACATAGTTGTTTAAGGTTAGTGGGCGGAGGAATTTCCAGAATGGCCTTGACTTTAGCAGGGTCAACTTCTATACCACGTAGGGAAACGATAAATCCCAGGAGCTTTCTTGAGAGAACCGTGAAGACACACTTCTTAGGCTGAAGGTGGACGCAATATTTAATGAGGCAGTCAAAAATGGTTTTAAGGACGACAAGGTGCTCAAATTAGTGTTTAGATTTGGCCAAGAGATCGTCCACGTAATCTTCCAATATGTGATGCATGATGTCATGGAAGATGTAAGTCATAGCTCACTGATACATGGCACCAACATTTTTAAGGCCAAAAGGCATGACTTGATAGAAAAAGGTCCCCCAAGGGGTGATGAACGAGGTTTTGTGTTGATCCTCTAGGGCAAGCAAGATTTGGTTATAACCCGAGAATCCATCCATGAGTGATAGCATCTCATGGCCAGTGGTAAGGTCAACCAGCTGGTCAATACCAGGTAAGGGAAATTCATCTTTTGGACATGCTAGGTTGAGGTCACGAAAGTCCGTGTAAATGTAGAGTCCCCCTATCACCTTAGTGATAGGGACAATGTTAGAAATCTAATGAGGATAATCAATGGGTAAGATGAAGGAAACGGAAAGAAGGCACTGAAGTTCTTCTTTGATGAGAAGGGTAATGTGAGGGTGCATTTTCCTCAGCTTTTTCTTGATGGGTTTGACATAGGGAACAGTTACAATATTGTGGACCACTATGGTGGGGTCAATATTAGGCATGTCTGCATAAGACCAAGCGAAAGCATGGTTATGATTTCTGAGAAAAGAAGTGATGGCTTCATGTTCAGTAGCATCTAAATATTGACCGATCTTTAAGATGTGCAGATCATCCTGATTATGAATGTTGATCTGATAGTTGATTCATTCAACATGGTTTGCATCTCGAAGGTCTTGGTGATGAATATATGAGTCTTCGGCACCAAGTTAGGTGAGTATAGAGTCATCATCCTGACATTGAATGACGTTAATTGAAGGTGTATCGTTATTGATCATTTTAGGATATAGGAAGGGAAGAGTGAAAGGGGCCTCGCCCTTGCATTGATAAGTTAGAGGCCCCAAGGAAATGGTGTTTATGAAAAAAAAAGTTAGGAGGGATAGATTCAGGATCAATCAACTCCATCAGCGAAGGTGGTGAATAAGGTGGGGCAGGTGAAGAAGGTGGAGAAGGGCCAGTGTCCTTGATGAGTTCAATGCGGTCTTGTTTAGTAGGTGGTTCAGGAAAGCCGATACCACTACGGTTGTTATGTTTTCGGGTGGTACATGGAATAATAGTATGGTGGCCTTGCTCATAAAATCCAAAACCAAAACCTTCCATGCACATCGGTGTAGGAAGGTGTGAGCAAAATGATGATTGATAAGTGATTGGAAGTTAGCGGAAAATGGGTAAGTTTGTGACGGTGGTTCGGGTGTATAAGTGGTAGTATCAAGTCCCCCATAGGTGAGACTACTATGAAGGTGAGGATGACCATAAAGGAGGTGTTATTATATGCAGTGATTGTAACGAGGGTGTTAGTGAAGGCTTCCGTACTCTTGTGGAGTAAGGAATTTGTTGACACTGTATAGGCGGTACTCCCCTAGAGTGAGGCGTTGAAAAACACCTTCCAAGGGATCGGTGGTTGGTATGTAGGTAGCTCGAATAGAGGAAGTGTCAGAGGTCGATGTGGAGGTAGAGTTAATGGATTGGGATGCTAATGGGTCAGCTGTGGAGGTTTTGGTAGTGGTAGGAATTAAGGAGGTATGGGTGGCTGAGGTAGGATTGTCTTGGTAAGTGGAGGTGTAGGTGAAGCGGTGGCGGTCACGGAGGTAGACGCTTTAATGGGTATAAGCACATCATTTGGTTAGTAAATCATGTTGCATGTTTTGAAAGGTGATGGGTTAGCTAGAATGGTATAGGTGTGTCCTTTGTGTTCAAAATTTACACAACAATGTAAAGTGGAAGGAACGCAACCCATGACACGAATCTAGGGTATGTCAAGCAACATGTTATATTTGAATTCCCCCTCCAAAATGTAAAATAATTCTATAATAGTGTGGGGGCCCATGTACACATGGAGGATGACAAAGTGCCTAGTGTAGAGTTGATAACATCATTGAATAAATGCAACATGATAGGATGTTTATGAAAGTAAGTTTCGGTATGCACATCGAGCGAATGCATGGGATAAAATGATGTTAATGCTAGTGTTCCCATCAATCATCACATGGCATACCCGTATGTCATCGATGTGGATAAGGATGAAGAGGGTGGGTGCAGGTCATCGGTTTAGTGCAGCACGATCTCTTCCTCTAAGAAGCTAAGGGAGGCTACTTGGTGAATAGGGTGGGGTAAATATGAAGGTGGTAATTTGGTGAGATAGGCTACATGATGGGGTGTGATAATGAAGGCTAAGGGTGTAGGGTCCTTGGGTAAAACCTCAATAGATTGAAGAACCTCCATGAGAGCTTGACGATGGGATTTCGAAGTTTGAATGAGGTCATATAAGAAAATTTTGAGGGGAGTCGATGTAATTATTTGAGCATGGTGCGATGTGTGATGTCGTTAGAAATGGGGTATGTAGGGCTGCGAGATAGTGATTTTAGGTATGGGTGCGAGATGGTATGTTGGGTATAGTATTGGTTGGTGGGTCAATCGCCTTATCATTACCTTTATCCTTCTGATCACATGTAGTGACATGTATCATGTTGATCTGAGGGGAGTTGGCAAATGGAGAAGGTGTAGGGTGAGTGGTATAATGACATGATGGGAAAAAACCTACCGAAGGAGAAAAACCCTGTGAGGTGAGCTAGGCACAACAACATTTGGGTGGTGGTGTGGCAAGTTCTCTAATGTGAACCATGTTAATTTCAAATCTTGGGGGTGGCTCTAGGAGTTGTGAGGGTGGAGTTTGTGGTTGTTGAGTGGACAATGTGGGAGTGGGTGTCGGTGAAGCAAGGTCCTTGTCGAGAAGGTCGTCATCGTCAAAGTTGGCTTTGAAGGACATAACTAGATCAGGATGGTTTTCAATGCCTTGCAGTTCTCCACATCGTGCCCTGGCACATGATGGTAGGTGTAAATTTTAGTATCATCAAACCCTTTTGGCTTGGGTTTTATGGGGTCGTAAGGTCTGAGTGGTGGTAATGTGATGATAGAAGTCTCAAGGAGGTTGGTTAAAATTTTGGCATAGGACCCTGCTAGTGGATCGCAATGGGAAGTGAATGTGGGTTTGGGTGTAGGTGTGGTTGATTGTTGAGGAATGGTATTTGGAAGAGGAGGAGCAGATCGAGCTATGGTTTTGGGTGTCGGCGTGGTTTTGGGTGTCGGTCATGTTTGTTTAGGTAGGGGTATGGTGGATGAACTGGTAGGAGGGTGTGTAGTTGTTTTGACTATCTTATTGTGGGGTAGTGGAGTTTTGTTTTTGGGTTACACCTTCTTGGGTAAAGGTGATATGGGTGTACGAGGTCTAGAAGGAAAGGCAGATGGGGGAAGAGGACGAGTTACCCACGGGGATAATAGAGGTGCTATGAAGGTAGAGGATGCAGGTCATGCAGGAGGTGTAAGGGACAAAGATTGAAGTGTAGTGGGTAGTGAAGGAATTGTTGAAGGTATTGGAGGTATGGGTGGTAGTGATGCTATAGGTGTGGGTGTAAGTCATGTTGGGCATCTAGGTAGGTTAGAGGTTTGTGAGGAAGGAATGGGTTGTTGTGCTTTTGGTTTATTGATGGGTGGAGGTTTCTTGACCATGTTGGGAAGTTGAGGTCTTAAGACAGATGGGATAGGTGAAGGTGTGATTGGCGCAGCTAGGGTATGAGTTCTATGGGTTTGGTGCTTTTTCTTGGGTGTCAGAGTAGGTGTGGTGTTGACTTTGGAGGATGTAGCTAAATCTAGTTTGATAGGTGGATGAGTAAGGCTGGTGGTTGGGGTGACCCCTAAGGTGGTAATAGGTTTAGTTGAGGCAAATGTTGTAGGTGTGGGTTTGGGTTTAGATGTAGTTTGGGTTATGGGTAAGGGTGTATGTTGAGTTATGATGGGTGTTGTGGAAGGAATGGTGATATAGGTGGTTGTATTCAATTCAATTGGTCAGAATACTTTTGGGTAGATAGTGGAAGTATTAGTAAGTGACATTTGCATCTGTGTTGAGACCGGAAGCAGAAGACGCCCCCAAAAGAAGGATCTATCCACATAATCTAAGTGATCGGAAAAATGTGAGAACGATACCTCTGTGGGTGGAGTTGATGAGGACTTAATGGCAATTCTGTAAAATGTGTCTTAGAAATAGGAAATTGGCTAGCTTCATCTTCCGTGGGTAAGAGAGCCGAAAGTAGGTCTGTAGGATTTTGGGTAGCTGATGGAGAATGCTCACCAAGAGGCAAAGGTATCTCAACTGGGTCTATGATGGGTGGAGGAGATAATGGGTGCTCTTCTGTAGGTGGAGGAATGGATAGGTGCTCCTCTATGGGTGGAGGAGGTAATGGGTGCTCCTCTGTGGGTGGAGGAGGTATTGTGGGTATCGGTTCTCTAAGTGGAGAAGCCAAAGGTGAAATGGTCTCGATGTTAGTGGAAGAATCCTCCGTAGGTGATGAAGGAGATGAAAGGTGTTCCTCTACGAGTGGAGGAGTAGGTGTGGTGGGTTATAACATGGAAGGAGGATTTTAGGGTAAGATCTCCTCTATGGAAGGAATGTGAGGTAATTGGGAGGCGATAGGTACGTCAGTAAAAATAGCGTGAACCTCACGGGTATGAGTATGATGAGTTGAGGTCTCACCAATTTGATCAAACAAAGGGGCATGGTTGGGAAAATGTTTCTTGAAGATGTGTAGGTTTTGGTTAGCAGGTGCATTAGGATTATCCACGGTTAACTCACCTTTCTTGAGCATTTCTTGGATAATATTCTTGAAAGTGATGCAATTTTTGTTACTATGACCCTTTACTCGATGATAGTTATAGAATTCATGTTCTTTATACCATGCGGGCATGGGGTGAGCAAGATCAAAACTAGTGTTTGGTTTTATAGGTGGAAGGTTGATGGCTCCTACTTTGATAAGCTTTTCTAAGATAGAAGAGTAAGGCTCCCCAATTGGGGTGTATTTCCTGTTCTCGTCTAAATTGAAAATTCTAGATGGGCAAGAGATTAGATGAGGGGGTAGCCTGATTTGATGGATGGGAGGGATCGGCCTTGAGTACCATTGCGTTATCGGTTCCCTTAGCTTTTGAATAATTATTTTGTGGTTTGGAAGAAGAAGAGGTATCATTCGACTTGAATGTCGAATTCTTATTGTGTAATTGGATTTTCTTCTCTTCGATGGCCCAAATCTCTAACTTTTGTGCCATAGTGAATGCTTCATCGAATGTTCAGAAGGTTTGGACCTGCAAGGTTGGTGAGATATGTCTAGCACAAGCCCATGTGAAGAGTTTGATGAGTTCGTTTCAGCAGCGGTTGGAATGTTAGTTTATTGGTCGGGATAAAATCTGTGATAAATTTGTGCTCATATTGACGCGTAGAGTATAGGTTGGTCATGGTAATCTTCTTGATGATATTGATAGAGAAATGATTCAAGAAGGCTTAGGCTACCTGATTGAATGAGAATATAGAGTGTCTAGGTAACCCACTATACCAATCTAATGCAGGTCCAGTGAGGGACATGGGAAAGGTTCTCAAGAGCAAGGCATCATCGTGAGCGATCAGATAACACCCATGTTTGAATGACCACAAATGTTGTTGCGGGTCTTCTTTTCTATTGAAATGATTGAATTTAGGAATTTTCAATGCATGGGGTATGGGTGGATAGGAATGGATGGGTGGATGGGTTCATTGCAAATCTCGTCGTAGGTGAGAGTGTTGCGGGATCCGAAACCGATGCCTCCAATGTCTACATCTTGTCCAACATTAATTTGATTAGGTCGTTGGTAGGTTGTAATGATTGGGTGCCTCTGTAGCATGAGAGGTTGGTTTTGGGCATATAATGGGGTGGCACTCCAGTGTATGGTTTTTCCATGTAGGTTGATTGAGAAGAAGGCAGTGAAATAGGGGGTATGTACCAGAGTGAATAATGGATGAAACAAGAGGTGGTGATAGTATGTATATGAAGGCGGAAGGGTCATGGTAACCCTAGTGGTAATGGGGGCTAATGATTATGGAATGGAAAGGACCATGTTCTAAAAAGGGGTAGAGGTCAGCGACACTTGGAGGTGGTAGTGTAGCTACGGTATATGTGAGACACTAAGGGTGGATGAGCTTGTGTTGTGGGTAGTTGTCAAGGGTATGGTGGATGTGGTAGGTGCCACGAAGGTGGCGATACATGGTAGTCATAGCGGTTATAGGACCTAATGTGAAACGACTAGGAGTAAGGTAGATGCGGGTGGTATAGAGCCTAACAAAAGGACCTAGGTAGGTTAAAAAAGGACCTAGAAATGACGTTGGTTGGGTATAACCGACAACGGTTAGAGGGTAATCTGATGACGGTTACTGTGAAATTGAAATAGTGATGAAATAATAGTGGTTGTGAATTAAAATTTGATGTGGAATCATACCTATAATTCTAAGAATGATGAGAATATGGTCCAGGCACACTCAGGTGAAGTCGGAATACACCAGCTGTGATGAGGAGCATGAAAAGATGAACAAGAACACTGAAGAACGTGATCTCTCACCTCAAAATGTAAGCCAAGCATAAACACTAAGAAAAATGTGATCCTAGGAGTTCCTTTTATATTATGTTTGTTTAGCTTATGATATTTAAGGAATGACACATGAACTGTAAAATAGAGTTTTTTGGTGAGGATGGCTTCCTACAAAGAAGAGATCTAAAAGGTGAGGTTTCAAGTATGTTATGGTGGGGGTTGGCTTTGTTCTCAAGTATGACTAGATAGAGTAGCGAGATGCGCAAGATGCTTGCCAATCCTCAAAAATCGTGCGATAGTTGAAAGGTGTTTTTAAGAAAGATGTTTTTAAGAATATGTATTTGTCTAAATTTGTGTAATTTGGTATGACTCAAAAAGAGAGAAATGTGCTTTCTATGGTTTGATTATCAACCATCACCTGGTCATGACTTCCAAAGATATAGGTTGCCCTCAATTAATGTGAACTAATGTGATTAATTAGAATGTAATGCACTTATTTTTAAGCCCAAATCAAAGTGTGAAGTTGGATGACACAAAAAGATGAAGAGGAAGAGGGCTGCTCTTTCACTATAATGCAGAAAACATGAAGAAATGGTTCTTTTTAATTACACCAAAAGAAAGGTTTCCTTTAGAGCAAATAGAAAGAAAAGGTGGGTTACCAAGGAAGAAAATTAATGTGTATGCTTTTCAGAAGGGAAACAAACACACAAATTTTCCTAGGAATGAATACAATGCAAGGAACCCAGATGGGTCCCACCGGGCATGCCAAAATGTTTCACCTGATTCTTAGACGTTTCTTTGAAGTATTGATGAAATAGATAGGGTAACGGGCATAGGAGGAATACATGTTCAAATGTAGGTTGATGGGTTGTTGCACGCATATGAATTCTAAATCCATAGCTGATTGTGAGAGCTTCCTTTTGGCTAGGAGGAACTACCTGTAATGAAAAGCAAGACCACCAGAAAAAGTTAAACAATATGTGTAGTGAACTGCCTAGCGTGTGCTAGATCTGGGAAGTGTGATACTTCCTAGATGGTTATCAGTCCACTATTTTAAACAATTTAATACAGAAATGAAGTAAATCCTATTGTAATTTGAAATGATTTAGGTATCTCACTTAAAACACAATAAGAAAGATATAATCTAACATGCTAGGTTAGAATAGGGTTTGAAGGTCAAGTAACATGTTCTAGGTCTCTGTAGGTCTGACATAGGTCTTAAGTAGATCATAAGTGAATTAATATGAGGTGGAATTAGGTGGATAGGTCATTGTTCTTAGTTGTATGGGAAAATATGGTAACTGATGCCAGTTAAGGGTGATCAACGACGGTTAGGTGTAATCGGGTGCCATTCTTGTGGATTTGGGAATGCCACAGAATGGGTTTTGGGTCTCCTTTGTGATTGCACAAAGGACTTTGGTTGGTCGGGATGAGGTATTGGGTGATTTGGGAGGGATTTGGTGAGGTTTTAATGGGTATATGGAGGGGGAATGTTGAAGGAGGTCAATGGGTGGCTAGGTAAACAATAGGTGATAATATAATGACAAAATGAAGTGAACCAGAGAAGTAGAATGTTTTACTTACTTGGATTCTGATCCTAGACACCTATGAGTGAGGGATGGAGGTGCTTGGTAAGAGGTTGAAGGCTGTAGGTGATCACCAATCATAGGAGAGCTTCTGCATGGGCTACATGTGCATTCCTCTTTGCTTGGTTAGATCAGATCATTACTTGGGTGGTTGTGTAGGAGAAAATGCTTGATCTCCTTCCTTGCATGCATGTTCTCGCTAGAATTCAATCTCAAAAGATGTGATATCTCTCAGAATGTGCTAATGTTTTCCAACATCTTCCAGTCTTTGCCAACCTTGAAATAAGGCTTTTTGGGGTTAAAAGGTAACCGGACGGTTATGTCTTAACCAATGACTGACGGTTAGGCGTAACCAACGTCGGTCAAGGTAGGATTTCCTAGGTTTACTAAACTAAGGAGATCCTCTTGATTTTCTCGGATCTCATGTCGTTAACCTATGGATTAAATTGGAAGCTTCTTGTAAGCATGTGGGAATGTGGTTAGAGGGAATGTAGGCATTGATTTTTAGGGTTTTGGTAAGTCTTAGTTAGTTATGGAAACTTACTAAGAATAGGTCTTAGGGTGAGTTGGCTTGATGAGGTGTCTAGGTGAAGTGTATGTGTGGATATTATCTAAATTAAGATATTTAAATAATAAATATAGTGAGGACAATGAATGAATTTAAATTAATTAATTAAATTAATACTAGTGAGGTGAAGGGGGCCATGGCTAGGTGAATGTGATGAAGGGTGCTTATTTTTTAAGGGACCAAAAGGGAGTGTGACCTAATTTTAGTGTCTACACCTACCAACATCAACGTGATGCAAGTTGTCTCATGCTTATTGCAAACCTAGATCTTGAATTCATCCATCAATTTTTTTTTAAAGGAAAAATAATTGTTGACTAACTCGCAAACGCACCTCTCTCCAGAAACAAATCTTCTAACTTTGATTTCCTTGATGAATCCAATGCTACCCTATCCCTAGATGATACTGTTTACCAGATGAACTTATTCTTCAATGGTTCCAAATGTTAGAGTGGGGGTGGTGTCGGAGTTATCCTCGGTCATCTTGATGGTGAGCTAATGACATTATCTTTCAAATTAGATTATGATTGTACTAACAATATCACCAAATATGAAGCACTTGTGTTAGGTCTTAAAACTGCCATAGCCTTACACATTAAATCGTTAATATCTTTGGTGAATCTCAATTTGGTTATGAACAAGTTAATCGTATATACCAAAGTGTCATAAAAAGATACTTCAAAGGTATAAGCATCATGTTGACATGCTTTTAACTACCTTTGACCATTATGAACTTCAAACCACCTCAATTTCCACTATAAAATTTGTAGACACCGTGGCCTATCTTGCTTATCAAATCCCCACTTCACCCTCGACTCGAAAATATTTGTCACAGTACTAAGGTAAAAATAACCTTCTTAACTAATCCGAGATGTCAACCTTGTCGGAAACATTGAAAGCCGCCCACATGACCTTTGGTAGAAGTAGTTTGTTGATTATCTTTCCCTTTAAATTATGCCTCCAAATATTGCTCACAATGGACAACAAGCCTTTCTCAAAAGTGTCTCTCGTTATGTCATCATGGGTGGTATTATCTATAAACTCAGCTTTGACACTATCCTCTTACGATTCCTTACAAGTTTTGAACTTCCATACACCATAAAATAAGTTCACGATGGGATTTTGGGGTTCACTTTAGTGGTTTAGCTGCCGCTAAGCACATCCTTCACAGGCTATTGCGGCCAACCCTAAACCATGATTTTTGTGACTATGTCAAGCATTGTGTGAAGTTTCAGCAACATGATAATCTTCATCACACCCCTAGTCACACCTTATAGGTCGCACGAGACCTTTGGCCTTTCTCTCAATGGGGTTTGGATCTTATCAGAGAGATCAACCCTCATTCTTCCCAACGTCATCAATGACTTAAAACTACTACTAAATATTACACTAGATGGGTAGAATTCATACCTCTTATTTCTAAAAAATCCAAAAAAATGTGAATTCATCAGTCATCACATCATTTGTCTCTTTGGTGTTCCTCACCGCCTCATCACCGATAACGAAAAGCAATTCAAAAACAAAACCCTATGGAAAATATATGATGCCTTTGGCATTCAACTGAGATTTTCTTCACCTTATTATCCTCGACGAATTGCCAAGATGAATCAACTAATGAACACCTAAATAAAATTCTTATGAAAGTGGTTGACGATACTAGTAAATATTGTCACATGCACATTCCTTTTTCCTTATGGGCTTATCGCACTAGTATTTGCACCTCAACTACTGCCACACCTTTCTCTTTGGTCTATGGTATAGAGGTTGTCTTACCTCTCAAAGTCAAAATTCCATCTCTTTATATCTCACTCAAATATATGCTCAATGATGATGATTTTTTTCCGGGACTATTTGGAACAACTTGAGTTATTAGGTAAGAATCATCTAAATGATCTTGATCACCTCCAAATCTACCAAAAATGTATCAAACGTGCCTACAATAAACGTGTCTAAGAACGAACCTTCCAGGTCAATGACCTTGTCCTGAAGGAAAACCAACATGTAACAAAAGCAGAGAAAACTAAATGGGGAAATTTCAATCCTAATTGGCTTGGACTCTATATTATTACTCAGTTCTATGGATTAGATGCTTATTTTTTATCTTCACTCAAAGGTAAACCCAAACCTGAGCCCCTCAATGCTTTACATATTTGACCATTATGTTGTTGAATCAAATCCTATATCACCTTCTCATCTATTAAAAACTCATCCCTTGAGCAACATCCACCTTCCACTTACCTATTTTAAGGATAAATGACTAAACATGAATCATGTGATTACCCATCACCTTTCATCCTTCTCTTTAACATGAGTACCATGGATCTACTTATTCCATTATTCTCATGGATACTTTTCATCCTTTTAAAGATGGAATCCCATGGTCATTCAACACTTAAAACCTCTCTTTCATAGCTAACCCATGTGTGTTATGGTTTCGTCTTCATAAAATAAGCCTATACTTCTCTATAGTCTTATCCACGACCTAAAAGTACAAAAACAATTAATCAAAAGTAATATATGGGATTTTCAAATTCAAACACCTTGATTAGAATTCTAGAAAAAAGATGACTCCCTTAAAAATTACATCTATCTTTCTATCTTTCTACTATAAATAGAATGCTCCCTTGAAGGACAACTATATAAAGCTAGCCATATTGTATGTAGTCTAGCCAAAAGAAGACTATTTCTCTAAAAATAAAATAAAAATATTTTGAAGATTTCAACATCGATCGATTCATGAATACCTCAAGGAGATATTCCATTCATCCCACATAGACTTCCCATATCAATCACTATATAAAACAAAAGCAACAAGAAAAAGATAACTTTTTTGTCATGGACTTGCCTATTTTGATCTTGGGTATCTTACGAATAAACATGATGTCTCACACTAAGGTTATGATAAAAATATCTCTTTCACCTCACCGCCTTTCCTTTCTAATCTTCTAACTACTCAAGGGACATGCAAAAAATGTGACATTTCATGATCATGTGACCTTCTTCACCCTTAGAATAGTCAATCATGCAATTTATTTAGGGTCTTACATTTATAGGCCAATCTTTTATATGATAGACTCATAATGGTTCTTACCACTTAGGTGGATTTTTGTATCCTCTTACCATTCACCTCTTTTCTTACTTATTGCTCCTCCTTCATAGGACCAAACCTTTGATAAATACATTCGAGGAATTATTCTTCCACAAAAATCACCCATATATATTAAACATAGACAACAACCATGCATATTCAACCTAGATACAACCATACCTATTCGACCTAAACTCAACCATGCCTAATGACCTCAAATCAACCATTCATATTCGACCTTAACTAAACCATGCCTAAATGACATCGAATCTATCATGCCTAAAACCTACCAACCCATTCATCTCCCTTATCATATTCTTACCTAGCCTATGGGAGAACTACATCGGCATGAGGCCCCTTTTGTCAAGGCTATTTAGGTAGCACTCCGAGGGCATGGGGCCCTTGGAGGTTAGCTCAACCACTTTTTCCCCTAACAAATTTTCCCCCTTTATATTCACATTCTACCCTAGTCAAATTCCATTTTACAAAAAGCGTGAAATTAATATATCATAAAACATACATACCTACCATTTTATAACATCAACCATATCATACATCAATCATTTAGCATTTCCATGATATCAAATACTTGGAAATTTGAATACAACATACATACAACACATTATTTCCATAAAATCAGTAACTTGGAAATCACCTGACTCAACTATTCCTATGACCTAGACTTAACCATGCCTATACCTAACTCCACCATGCTTATACCGACTCAATCATGCATATACCTAACTCCATCATTCCTATACCTAACTCCACCATGAATATACCTGACTCAACCTTACCTGCACCTAACTCCACCATGCCTATACCTGACTCAACCATGCATGTACCTAACTCCACCATGTCTATACCCAACTCCACCATGCCTATACTTGACTCCATAATTCCTACATGACCTCAACTCAATCATGTCTAACTAAGATAGTTTCCATAATACACAATAGCAATGAAAATTAAATGTACATCATTCATCCAAAAACATCACCAACTATATAATGGGAGTGTTTCGTATCAATACATATATACACAAATATAAATAAGTCTCAAAGTATCTCAAAGATCTCATGTACGATCTCGCATCTTTGGCATATAAGTGGGTATATTTATCAAAAATCAAAATGATAATACAATATCATATATGGATATTAATCATCTCCCCACCTGATGCCCTCCTCTCCAGTCTCACATGTCTCCTCCTCCCTACCAAGTCAAGCACTTTTCCAACATCTCACCACCTTTTGTTGGTCCCTTCCTAGCCTCCATCTCCTCCTCTTTGCCCTCTGTAGGGCATGGTCTTCGGGAACTAGTAACCTCACCGTGGCCCTATCTCTAGGGCCGACAAACCCCTCGTGCTACATGAACTATGAGTCTTGGATTTAGTTTGCTCATTGGCTTCTGTTAGGCTTGGTACTAGGGATCGAAGACACATCAATCCCTGCGGTGACTAGATGGTCCTGATAATAGCAATCATCATTCAAATCATCCTTGAACCTTGCCATGGATATGGTCTATGGTGGTACCATTGGCCTAACTACCCCCTGTGAACTCTACCCGACCAAAAGTCTACCCTGTCCTAGTGCAGGTGCCTATATTATGGGACCTTTTCCCGTGCATGTGGTGGTACTGTGTATCTACCTATGCCTATAGGTCCACAACATGTGCTTGTGTTATGTCCAATGAGCCTTGTAATCCATCAACATGTGCCCATAAGGTTCCTACCTTCCCTCTATCCCCATCTCTACCCTGTGTGGGAGCTTGTGCCTATGCTACCTAGGCCTGCAGGTTGTCACACGTGCCTAAAGGGTGGTCACCTATTCCTTTTCCCCTATCATCCATCCTTGAAACCCTGTAATATGTGCCTGTAGGGTAGCCACATGCCCCTATAATGTATCTCTCTAAACTATGAATGTAGATAAATCCAGCCTACCTTGGCCTCGATGGTGTCACCCGTAGCTATGCCACCCATCACTGCTTATATCCACCGGTGACACCTACATCATCAATCCATCAATATTTCACCTACTCCTCCTACCCTATGGGATCAATCGGATGTGGTGGAGACATGGGTCTCTCCACGTCATCTCTATGGTATTGTGGGAAAGGTGGGGGAGCGTCTTGTTATAATCCAAAATACCATCTAAACATTTCCATGAGTATCATCTCGTGCTCATTGGCGCACTTCCACCGTATCCATACCAATAACTATAGCCCCTCTAACTCCTCATCCATGCCTCTATATGACGAAAAACCAACATATGGCCACCACATGATATCCATCATTGATATGGCCTCCAATAGCCACTAGTAGTATGCAACATCATATGTGGCACCGACCACTCTTGGTTGTGCCCGAATAGTACCCATATCCTGAAACCCACTCTATAAAAACCACCCTTAAACCAGTCCTGTCATGGTAACCCAACTGGATGCACACACACAATGTGCTCATACACCCAACAATGTAACAAGTATGTACAACACATACCAAATCTCATGTACCTACCATAGGCCCATAGCTCCCTATACAGTTGGACTAGAAAATTTGGTGCCCAAGCAAAACACATCCACTCGTTGTTCATGTCTTGTAGTACCTCCATCATTGCTCATGGAAATATCCCACCCTCAGAATCTTGGAGAGTAAAACAACCTACTACCACCATCATCAAAATAGATAGCTCGTCTCCTCGTGGATACGTTGCATACATATCCCCATAATTCAAACTCATGCGGTGATAACTCAAAGCATGCCCATTACCTCACCAAATACCACCATTATCAGCTCCACCGATGCCTCGGTCAAAATCAAATATATTGGCTTCCTAACAATAGGAAGCCATGAGATCCTATACACATCCTCTAATTTGATGGTCATCTCACTAGTCGATAGATTAAAGGTATTAGTCACAGAGGCCCATATTTCGATGAAATAAACCATCAAGATAAGATCTTGGCCTATATTCCTATAGGGTCCGATCGAACTAAATCCCACATCCGGTATGTTCTTCCACTCCTCGAAGTCACACTTTGGGCTGCATATGTACCAATAGAGGTAATTTGTCTCTCATAGTCACCGATCTCTCACCGCATCATCCAAAAAAATAATGTCAAGTCACAACCCTCTCAAATTACCTATTACCCAAACCTCAAATTAACCTCATACTTAGTCCTTTTTATGCCAAATGATACCTAAACACATAAATCATACCTACCCCTCAACAAGTTTCTAATACCTATTCCTTTACCTAATTCATCTAAAAACCTATTGTCTCCATTATCATACTTACCCAATATCCTAGATCATTTCACCTACATACCTATCAAACATCGTAACATAGTGCCTTACCCTCTCCCACCTACATTAGTCTTCACCTACCCCTGTCTCACTTGTTTAACTCTCCCATCTAGATTTTTTTCACCCGGTCACTTTTACCAATATCGACATCACTCACCTTGACTATAATCAATCATCTTGACCGTGCCGATAACCCCAACATTGGTGATGTCATCCCAAACCAACTGGTGTCAGCCAACCAATGACCAATGTCGGTCACTATTTTGGTGATGAAATCAAAACCCCATCCCCCATTTTTAAAAATCAATAAAAAAACCTAAAACCCTACCCCACCCCACCCAAATCTACCCTACATTCATTCCCAACCCTACTTAACCTACATTTTCCCCTTTCCCACCCCCGTTTCACCCCTTTTTACCCACAATTTCAAAATAAAATTCCCACCCACATTTTACCTAAATTAAACAAATCTTTTCAATCACATGCAGGCTTAGGAATGTCTCCTACCTCTACTCAGCGCCATCTCCATGGTGGCACTTTGGGTCACTGTGCCAATGGTCCACCCACCCCCTCTTCCACCTCCACCATGAAAAAATCCGCTCCTCCCCTCATAACCAATCAAATCACTCCAATCGATCTTGTGGACCCACCTATTAAATGCCAAATCACCTACTAGTAGCTTGCCAAATCCACTAGAGACCTCATACCATCGCTTTCCACATTTCTAGTTCTTCTTTGTCGTGTTCCACAAATGGAAAAAACACAAATGAATCCGTAAAACACATATTTTACATTTTTAGCTCCAAATCAACATGACTGATATTGGTCAGATTGTGCCCTTGCTAACCGACATCGGTTAAGCTCTAACCAACATCCTTCATCACTGATATATCTATTTGACCCAAATTATGACCACTTTTCCTTAAAAAATGTTTTCAAACAACTTTTACCCTTCCCAACACCTATTAAAAATCACCCACAAGCCTACATTACCTATACATTTCCTTAATTGCACTTAGGGACATGTTATTTACCTATACCTTGGCCTTACCTATGCCCTGACCTACATACCCTAACTTGAACCTCCTTTTGTGACATTTAAATTCATGTATTCACTATAACTTGCGATGATGCTACTCATGTGGTTTAGCCTAATGACCTTACCTTTCCGATGTTGTGATGTTTATCCCGACCAAACCTTTGGTGCCCTAGAAAAAAACCTATTACCCATTCCTACACCTTTCCTAGTTGTGATTCAGGACCATATCCTATACCTTGGATACCTGAACCACTTCAACCTCGTTTGGATAAACCTATCGACCTTTGACGAAGTAGAGTTTGTAAGCTCTTCAACCTGGTACCTTATCACAATCTATATATGTGTGTGTGTGTTTAATCGACATTACTTATTACCCAACCTAAACATTACCCTTACCTACAACCAATCCACCATTTTTTTAATTAACAACCTATTTATAAAACCATTCATCGACTCTATTTCCTACCTCATCAGTTCCTGGTTTGAGGGGGATCACTTTCATCAATACTTCAGAAACCTAACCCTCACTCATACATGGAGCACCAAATTCCTATTTTTGTCAATACCAATGATCAATACAAGCTATGCAACAAACATTTGAAAATGTATACACAAAATTTGGGTCACACTCCCCTTTTCCCACTTTAAATCAATTAATGTAACACATTTAACTAATCATGACCCCTTCATCCCATATTAATATTCATCCTCACATTATTAATTAATTTAAATATTTTAATTAAGTTAATTTAATCCTCACACCTTCACCTTACCATGAAACCTCCCCTAGATCTATTCTAGGGCATTTAAATCACAATGACCAAGTCATCACTCTCAAAGCACTAATTCATCACTCCCGAGTTATCCCTGGCACAAGACCACCACCTAACCACCACTGATTCCTTTATATACAACTTTACAACATTTTACCTAGGTTTCTCATTTTTGGTTTTGGGAGAAATATTACATTCAAGCATGAATTTAAAGCATCTTAGCATCCAAACAACACAAAATCTGAATCCCAGTCCCAAGTGAGCATCTGGTTCTCCTTTCGAGTGTTGGAATACTCACGGGAACACTACGAGAGTCTTGCCATGTGATGACTCACATAATATCTTCACGGATCAACTACTATACACCTTCATCTACTAGATCTATAAAGGAAAGTAACTATTCATGATTTTGATCATATATTGCACGCTTAAAGTATATAATCCTTACCTCTTTCATTATACTTTCTTTCTTTCTTTATTCCTTTATCTCCACCTCCACACCAATCTACCTACCCAACCACCTATATCCTTTTTTCCTTCTGTGACTTCCCCCTTTGTATCCCTAATTCTTCTGATTAATATTACGAACCTAACCACACCCTTCCGACTCTCTACACAATCACATAGAATCCTAAAATACCATTTTTATCAATTTATCATCAATTCCCCTACCGACATTAGTTAGCTAACCATCATCGGTTTCACCTCTATACCGACATCATTCACCTAACTAATATCGTATCGTGTCATTTCATTCCTTTTGACAAGAAAGCCTCTCGTTTAACCAAAACTAACCTGGACCTTACCCAATCAACCCACACCTCACTCGACAATCCCGGACCCTGTCAAACCTATAGAACCCAAAAATAACCTACCAAACCTCTAGATCAAACCATAACCTTTCATGTTAGATTATATTTTCTTATTATATTTACACGAGATACTTAAATTGTATAACTACAGTAGGATTTCCTTACTTCATGATATTTGCAATATTAATTTATATTTGAAATTGGATTGATAGCCTTCTAGGAAGCACCTTGCTTCCCAGATCTAGCATTCACTAGGTAGTCCACTAACCTATATTATTAATATTATTTGGTGGTCTTGTTTTGTTTCTTATATAGGTTGTTCCTCCTAGCCAAAGGGAATCTCTTCATGATCATCTTGGATCAAAATTCTACAACACGTGCATTCTACCTTCCACCTTCACCTCACAGGTATTCCTCCTTAACCATTTTACCTTCTATATGTTTTGTCCTAGAAAGCATAAAACTTATTGGTGAAATAGAGACCATTAGACAAATAATACATCTTTATGTCCCTATTTTTTCATATGCTACCACCTAGTCTCCTATAACTATGTTCATTTAATAAACTATACCTATTATGACAACCCTTACCATTCCAATAGCTCCATTTGTTTCACCTATTAAGGAACAACCCGTTGTGAATGCTCATGTGCCTATTGTATTAACTCTTCCACAACAAACATATTGATATTTCCTTAGAGAAAAATTTGAGTAGTGGGGTGAAAGAAGAGGATAAGATTATTGAACATGAAGTATAGCCTCACACCAAGGAGATTCCAGTACAAATATTATAGGGATAAACTTCAAGTGTCACATTGTAGAAACACCTCAGAAACATAAGTTATTACAAAATTTCCTGAAGCCCATATTCCCACAAGTGAAGTATTTCCCTGGGAACTCTATGAGATGTTCCCTACTCCTAGACATAAAATGGATGAGGACTCAATATAGGTAGAAAGGCAAGTTGATGACCAATAATCCCTAGCAGTTGAAGAGGTAGGAGACCAATCTGAGTCTATGGATGGAATTGAGGATCGGGGCAGGATTACAGAACTAGGCATTTAAGAGGAACCAATGTAATCCCCTCTAGAAGGTATGTCTATGCCTTCTTCATCTTCCAAATCCCTTGCAGTCATCCATGTAACTCCATTTTTATAATCTCTTAATGAACATGAGTCTCCCATAAGGGAATGAATAGGTAATACTATCACAAAGTAAAAAAGGTGGAGATGGAATTGGATGATGATGATTTACAAATCCCATCTCTCCTCAATCCAATAAGACCACCAAAAAAGGAAAAATTATTTTAGGGATGACCTTGAATAAAAAAGGAGAACAATTCATTGATGTTGTGACTCCGAAAGTTGATGCTCCCTAAGGAGAAGCATCCCTATCTGATTTTCAAGTCTCCAGGATCTCATTGGGTAAGCATTTTACTAAGGAAATGAAACATGATTTTTCTATGGTAGTAGTAGGAGTGTTACAAAGGATTGATGACTTTAAAGAGACCAAAAATATTTAAAGGCCAAGAATGAAGCATTATCCAGCTTGGCTAGAAAATTGAACACAACTCACAAAGAAAGGTAGGTTGAGATCCATGAGATTACCAATGATGATATCAGGTGAGTGTGTGTCTTTGGAGAAATAGGAGAGGCCACCATCTAATGGGAAAATAATTTTGTCACCAGAGGTGAAGAAATAATCAAGTAATTTGTGAGATGTTATTCCCATATTTTTGAAAAGGTTTAAGCAACAGGGCATTAACAAATAAATGTGACCTTTGAGTAATTAATAAGGATTGATATGTTTCCGAAAATGAAATCTATCAAAGACTTAAGTGATGACTTGGTTGTTAAAGAAGGGATTGTGTCTCTTGAGTCTATAGGAAATCAATAGGAATACTATGAAGTTGCAAAAGTAAGAGTGGAAATTTTGAAATTTTTTGTTGAAGTCCTTGATGATTTCAAAGACAAAAAAATGGAGTATATCAGTGGCCTTCATTCCATGATAGAAAAAATAATTGGGACAAACGGTGGAGAAAAGATCATAATGGAGATTATGGAGAATTTAATCACACTTTTTAGGAATCATGTTTTAGGTAAACCTTGGGAGCTAAGGGCTTTCAATATGTCGCCATACGTAAATGGGCACAAATTGATTCAATAAGTGATAAAGAGGGTAAAGAAAGAAAGATTTGTCTTTGTAGAACTTAATGACACATGTATGAAGCATGAAATCATTTTCCACTATTACTTGAGGCCCAATGAGGAAATTGTCACACAAATGATTGAAAGGTTTGATGCTTACAAGAACAGGGTAGGGGATAGCTCGGTGAATCAGCCTACTGGAATGGACCCTGAAAAGTAAAGAAGAAAGAAGACATAGAGAAAAACAAACTTACCTTCACAATACATTCTGGATCAAAGATTTATTCAAACAGAATGCAATTTTCTAAAAGACAAAAAGTTTGTTAGAAATAGAAAAATATCTTTTTATTTCTCCCATGTGTCACCATGTGGTTCCTCCTTCACCCAACCCAATCAAGAACAAATGAATCTTTTTAGTTAAAAGATACTTCCTTTGAGAATATTTTGAATTGCATAGATTTGAGTTCAAAGGATCTTTGGGAAATTTAGGGAAATTGAATCAAGTAGTTGTATAAGTATGAGGGTTTTGTCCTCATACTAGGGGGTTTTATTAAGATTTTTGCAAAAAGAATAATTGAGATATTTTGTGATACTACTTAATTGTCTGGAAGAAATACATTTTAAGTTTTTACTCTTTCAAATTATAATGTTAAGATGATTACAATGTATAGTCATTAGCAAGCATTGAGATCATTTGTTTTCATGTTCCTTGTCAAAAAAATTATATATTTAAATGAAATTTGTCTTATTATGAGCTTAGTTTACATGTTCTAGATTCGTATATCGAGCATTTGGTTGATTAATCATGTTTTCTGTTGTAATTTTATATTTCTTGCTTCTCTGAATTACATTGAATCTATCCTTAGTGATTAAGTTTTGGTTATTTTTTCAATATTGTGGTGTGAGCATTTACTTTGCAATATTGAATGAAATTATAAAATCCTCACTGAAATCATTTTGTTGATGGATTTTCATAAGCTTTTGAGTGAATCTTAAGCGTATGAGATCAAAAGTAAGAAACAATTCATTGAAATATTTTCTCAAGCCTTTGTGCTAAGTATTTTAAGGATTGTGTGGAATATTTGTGCTAATTGAGTATCAATGAATGAAAATCTTCCTTTAAGTAGAAACTGTGATTAATTGGTGAATTGTTCTTTATTATCCAGAATGTTATATGTGTCTGAGTGAATATTGTAAGTAGTTTTCATTTAAAGATCCATTATCTTACAATCCCCCATCCTTACAAATATAAACATACCTCTAGTCTTATCATGCAATACAAGCCCTTCGTCAGTCATTCTGTTGTCTTACTTACAAATATCAATTAGAGGAACCTTTGATTTCATTTTCCTTTATCAAAAATGCAACAACAATGCAGCTCATCTGCCAATAGTAACATGTGTTTGGTGAAATAAGTGTATACATCACTTTGTGTGACAATTGTTGAAAGTAAAGTGTTGTGTTTATGGCCATGCTTATCCCAGATTGATCCATTGTTCTAAAAGAGTCAAGAAGCAAAATATTTACCTCTCTGGTTGTATTTTTAGGTTACCCCTTGGGTTCTCTCACCCTGGTTAAAGGTAGGACCAAAATTAGCGAGGTTGGCCATTCCTTCTGTACATATCACCAAACCCCTTCAAAATATCGGTCTAAATAAGTTTTCTAGACGTCTTCCTTGGCTATAAACAACATAAAAGTCCAAGTTTATCATTCTTAAAGTTCCCTATATTATTTTTTGATGTTTCCTAGCCCCAATGATGTTTAAGATTGGTACTAGCACACTTTTGGCACTTGTTTCCATGGACTATTTCTTAAAATTAATAAAAATTCATATCTTTGGTAACATTTGCAATATATCTTATATAAATTCATGTTTAGAATCTATTCCTTTATTGATATTTCCTAAAATAGATCCCGATATGAATTCATTTTCTCTATATTTTCTAAGTACAAGCAATATTTCCATTCAATTTGATTCCATTATGAGAATCCTGACAAAATACTATGAAATTTTGTAAGGCTTTGTTCAATTATGTATAAAATCATCATTTAACAAGTTATTTCACATGATTAACACATCTAAGGTGAAAAATTTAGTGATGGCTCTTTCTTCTGTAATAAATTTGCTAAGAACCAGTGAAAAATATTCAAATCCTTGTTTATTAGCTTATAAATTTTTACGAACTTGAAGGAAGGAGATATTTCTTCAAATCAGACCCTACCAAAAAGTTATTTCTAGAGTTAGGAAAGGAAAATCTAGGGAGAAATAAATTTTGGAAAGCCTTGGGTGATTAGAGGCCGGAGAGAAAAATTATACCTATTATCGAATCTAAACAACCTTTAGTGGAAGATTATTCCAACACTTCAGATAGTTCTTGATCAAGCAGTCCATGTGCCAATTTATACACTCCAGTTCAGGAGGGTCCTTCATTTACAAGTGATCAGGGTATTCATCTTTTCCATCCTTTTTGATTAGAAATAATAGAGTATTTTGTGAAACTAAATCACTAAAGGATCAATACTTTGAAGATCACACCCCATTTCCTCAAAGACCCCCAATTCCCTACCATTTTAACCCTCCTGTTGAAACACCTCCACCAAACAATATGGCACAACCTCCACCAGACCTCCTTTTGTAGTAAATACTTACAAACCTATATGTTTTCTTAGGATGGTTGGTTACCCAAATGAAGTCCCACATGAATTCAGAAATAGATTATCTAGATTTCAAGGGAATAATGCAATAAGTGGAGATCAACATCTTAGACTCTTCCTAAATGATACGAAAGATTTCAAAATATAACACGAGGATGTATATATAATTTTTTTAATAAAAATATAGATGAAGATGCCAAGGAATGGTACAAGTCACTACCTGATAATTCAATTGATTCTTGGGTGGAAATGAAGAATGCCTTCAAGTTACAATATGGTGATAAGACTGACCCTAGGTTCCTTCTGACTGAGTTTGAGAATATAAATAAAAATCCTAATGAACCTGTTTAGGATTTTAATACCAGGTTTAATAATAATTTGACAATATTTCCTATAAATATAAGACCTAGTGATGATTATTTTCTAATCAAATACTTAGATGTTTTTGATAAGAAGGCAACTTACTATCTCAAGGGATAAGAATACTTGAAATATAAGGCATTATTTTACCATGGTAGTTCAAATTGAAAACAATATCAAAGTAGCTGAGAAACCTCCAAAGAGAGAGGGTGTTAAGTTAATTAACCCAAAGAAACCTTAGATAAGAAAGTCAGTAGATCTGGAGGAAGTAGTCAAAACTCTAGCAGGGGCAGTTAAGGAGATTTCATACAAACTTGCTAGAGATGAGAAAGGCCTAGGGAAAAATCCTCAAGATCAACATCAACCTCAAGGAAAGAATATATTTTAAAATCATCCCAGAGGTGATCATAGAGAATATGATAGAGGAAATTGACCTATGGGGTTAAGAAACAAGAAACCAAACCCTAGGGAAAATAAGGTAGTACCTAATCCACTGATTGCTAGAAAGTATTTGGTGGAAGATGATCATATGATTGAATGGTGTGATAAATGTTTTTTTCCACACTCTCCCTATGACCCCAATGTTTATGATGATGATGCCACATATTAAGATACTTTCAATGACATTTTTATGTTAGAATGTTCTGATATTGCAACACAAGGGGATACTTCTACTGAATTGTTGGGTGCTAGAACTGTTGAGTCCTTTTGGAACTATCTAGAATGGGTATCTTCTTTTCCTCCTACCACTAATGTTGATGTAGATATGGTTCAGTCTTATTTTGAGTTACCTAACCATGAATTTGAATATCTAAGGGCTTTGATGATTAAAAAATATGATGGTGGTGTTCCTTTTAAGGAAGATAGGTAGCTACTAATGAATGTTGTTGTGGCTCAAGAAAAGGAATACAACCTTCGTAGTAAAATGGTCAAAGGATCTGCCCCACCTTCCAAAAATAAGACACCCATATTGACCAATATCCCCAAGAATGTTCCCAAGAAAGATATGCCAAACAAAGGCCATGTTGTTGCTACTAAACCAAGTACCACTAATGTTACTTAAGTAGTAAAATATCTTATCCCATTCGAAAAAGAGATTACTTTTTCTCCCAACACAACTCTACCCAAGTATGTCACATGTGATATGGATCAAATTTTGAGTCAAATTAAGATTATTGTGCCTATTGTTGAGTTTCTTAGAATCCCTAAGCATATAAAAAGAGAATTTGAATATTTGGGATTCAAACAAGACAAAGTTTTCATAAGAAAAGATGTAAATAATGTGGATGTCTCATCAACTATAGCTAAAGTAGAAGTTCCTCAAGAACAAGAAATCATGGGGGGATCCTATATATATATATATTTGTTAACTTCCTTGGTCAAATATCAATCAGATGTAGATCCATTTTTAATTCCTTGATTATTAGTGGAAAACTTGTTCATAATTATATGTTTGATTCGGGAGCCTCATGCAACATAATGCCATTATATACCATGAATGAATTTAATATAAATGTAACAACAACTTTGAAAAATTTCATGTCATGGATTTAAGGGAGGTACTAGTTATCAGATATGTGAAAGGACTAGTTTTTCATCTTGTTGCTTACCCTAGTAAATATTTTACCATTAATGTAGTTATTGTTGATTTCCCTACTAAGTGGGGTATGTTGTTATCCAGAAAATGGGGTACAAGTGTGTGAGGTAGTATCCAAATGGAAATGTATTATTCCACTATACTTGTGGAAGGAAAGTTGATGAAACTACATGGAGATAAAAATATACTCCACATTATTGAAGACCTCATGAACGCCTCCTATGAGGTATTATTTGTTGACACGACTTGGAAAAATTTATAGGATATGCTGATTTTGAAGATCAATGTATAAATATTGTTACTCATTTAAAATATGTTGGTATTCCTTGGACCATGATATTTGATGGAGCATGCTCTACTATGGGGAGTGGAGCTGGAATAGTCCTCATGTCCCCAAAACAAGAATCTTTTAATTTTTCATTCAAATTAAATTTTGAATGCACTAATAATATTGCAGAATATGAGGCATTGCTCTTGGGTTTAAGAGTTGCATGGAAATATGGAATCAAGGATATTATTGTTAAGGGAGATTCTAAATTGATTGTGAAATAAGTGCTAAAACTATATGCAACCAAACACCAATGAATGAAATAGTACAAACATGCAGTTTGGGACCTTATTAAATGTTTGATTCATTTAATATCATGTATCATGAAAGGACTCAAAATGTAGCAACTGATAGATTGGATGTCATTGCATCACATTTTTCTAACTATACAATATCTCCATATTGTAATTATGATGTTGAAGTATTGGCTAGACCATATGTACATGAAAATGTTAAACACTAGCAAGTATTTGAGGATGATGCTCAGATACAAAGGTTTATGAAGAGAAAAGATGAATTTACTAATCAAGCATATTGACTTAGAGAAATTGGTTGAGCTTTATGATTGGAAAGAGATTATTTTTGGGAAAGAGGTGATCCAACTAAAAACAAAACACAATTCCCAGAGGATTAGTTACCCTTGAGTCCAACTTTGACAATGTTGACAGGGTAATTAATAGACCTATTTATACTTCTAGAGATGTTGAAGAATACAACCTAGGGACTCAAGAAAACCCCAGGAAGGTATGGCTGGGATGTAATTTAAACAAAGAAGAAAATAAGTCTTACACTAAGCGGCTAAAATAATATCAATATTACTTAGCTTGGTAATACTCTGAGATGGAAGGTTATAGAGAAGATTTATTTCAACATGAGATACCTCTGGAACCTCATTCCAAAGCTTTTAGGAAGAAGAAAAGGCCTAGCAATCCCCCTCTGTCAGTAAAAATTCAAAAATAATTAGTAAATCTAAGGAATGGTGGAATCATACATCCTGTCAGGTATTATTCATGGGTGGAAAACCTTCTACCAGTTAGAAAAAGAATGGGGATATAAAACTTTGTGTAGATTTTAGGAATCTCAAAAAGGCATTAATCGAGGATAATTACCCATTTCCAAATATGGATAACATGCTACAATTAGTTACAAGATCTAAATTATTATCAACACTAGATGGTTTCTCAGGGTATAATCAGGTAGTTGTGAAGCAATCTAAACAGTTTAAAAATGCCTTTACTACCCCCTAGGGCACATTTGTTTATGTCAGGATGCCCTTTGGACTCATGAATGCAAGAGAAACTTTCCAAAGAGATATGGATGTGGCTTTCTCAGACTTATAAATGACTTCATAGTTGTATATCAAGATGATATAACAATTTTCTCCAAGAAAAGAGGTGACCATTTGGGACACCTAGAAATAATGTTTCTGAGGTATAGGGAATATGGGATTTCATTGAATCCCAAGAAGTGTCATTTTGGAGTCTAAAAAGTAAAACTATTGGGGCATATTGTATCAAAGGAAGGGGTCATGATAGACCTCAAGAGACTTGAGGCAATTGGTAAAGTTCCCATTCCCAAATATAAAAATGTATTCAATCTTTCTTCAGAAAATAAACTTTATTAGGAGGTTCATCTCAAACTTTGCTGAGATAACTATTCTTATAAAAAATATGTTGAAGAAAGACCAAGTCATCAAGTGGGAAGAAGGATATGTTTAAGATTTCACTAGAATAAAGGAGGCACTGAAAAATGCCCCGTCTTAGCAAGTCTTGACTACAAGAAAGCATTTCAAATGTTTTCTTTTTCCTTCAAGAATACCATTGCATCGATCTTATTATAGAAAGATGAAGAATAAAAAGAGAGGCACATTGTTTTCTTTAGTAAATCTCTACAAGGTGTTGAGTTTATTTATACTATCATGAAAAATCAGGCTTTTGGCTTAGTAAGAGCTACCAAAATCTTTAGATCTTACATATTAAGTTCCAATATTATAGCTTATGTCCCCATACAATGGTTAAATATATCTTATCAAAAATGGAAGTATCTAGTAAGAGATGTCATTAGGTGAATAAGTTATAGGAATATGATATGGAAATACAAAATACTAAGTTGGTCGAGGTTTAGGATTAGAAAATTCATTGCTGAAAGCAACTTACAAGAAATGGAGATAAATGTCATTGAAAAATGTAGTATGAACCCCATGAAAAGGTAAGTAATTTAGTCTGGTATAAGGATGTAATATATTACTTGAAGAATTTGGAGTTTCCTAGGCATCTAGACAAGAAATAGAGGAGAACACTTAAACTAGCCTCCTAAAATTATGTCATGACTGACCATAGGTTAGCCTAGAAGAATCCAAAGGAGTACTACTTAGATGCATTATCTTGTGAAGAAGCTTTCAACATAATTACAGCATTTCGTGGAGGAGTATGTGAGGGCCACTTTGTTAGAAGAGTTACTACTCACAATATTTTAAGGGCAGGATATTAGTGGCCATTGCTATTTAAGGACACTGCGGTATTAATAAGAAAATTTGAAAGTTGTCAATGCTTCTCTGAAAGGTTGAAAGTTGCAGTCTCCTTTCCTCTCGCAACCGGTGTCAATTCAAGCCCCTTTTAAACAACAGGGAATGGATTTCATTTGGGAAATATCATATTATTGTTAGGATTTTGGAGCTGAATTGCTTCACAGATATCATGATTTACACCTTACTGATTTACATAGTAACCAACATCGGCCAAGGAACCGGCACCAGTTAGGTAATCGCACCGGTCGTGAAATGACATCGGTCAAGGTAACTGGAACCGGTTACCTGTGCATGAAATTTTATATTTAACTCACATGAATTAGATCTAACTTTTTTATAAATTTGATCTAAAGGTTGTAAATGCATATCTAATTTTACCTAAGTTTGTATATGCCTATATAATCATGAAAGCTAGGGTTATAAGGTTAATTAAAAGAGAAGGATTGAGTCGGTTCCTTGATTCTCCTAGATTGAGAGGGTAAAGAAGAAGAGAAAGAAAGAACATGTTACATGAAGATAGAGCTTCCATGGAGAGAAACTATAGAGAAGGAAATAACATGTGCAACTATGGTAGGTACATCTCAATGGTGAGAAGAGGGTAACATTTTCTACTGTATTTCCTTTGTATAGTTATTGTCTCATTGTAATGGCTTTCATAGTATGCAAAGCACATAGATTTTATTCTCGTAGATCCACATGTTGGTGAGATCTTGTATTCATAGATCCAGGAGATCATGTTGTATTGTTGATCCATGTAGATCTAGATATTGTAGAGGAGGTTGTATTAATGTTTGCACAGGTTGATGCAGTGATGGAGAGAGACTTACTTCTTAGTGCATAGTCATGGTTTCACATTGGTAAACCCATATGAGAGGTCTTTTTGTAGATCCATAGATAAATTGGTAGCATTTCAGAGATGTAGTAGTTCCTAGTTATGTGAGAGCTGTTGGTGGTGGTTTGGAGGCACGGTTGTAGTGCACTCATGGAGATCTGTTTAGAGTTATGGAGGAGGAGATACTCTTATAGAAATGCATTGTAATCCCGTGGGAATATTTGGTGTTTACTCTTGTTCATTACACACACACACACACACACACACACACACACACATATGAGATATCTATCTTTTGTGGACATAGTTCACATTGGGTAAACCATGGTACAAGTTGTGTTATGTGTGTGTACTTTTTCTTTATTTGGATTATTCTAGTTTATACTTCCACTGTTGTAGATTTTGGGGAATTTTTTAGATCTTGTGTGCATGATTTTTTTGTTATTAAATCATAGCACTATTCTACAGTCCCAAATTCCCAACAACTAGTATCAAAGCTTGGTTATTTTAGAGAAAGGTTTTTCTTCAAGTATATTGTTAGTGGTTTACTGACAGGTGTATGAGAGTAGGGTTTGTTTTTCTTGATGTGAAAATTGCAGGAAGAGATTTAAATCTCAAGTGGAAGCTAGAAATGTGAGTTTACTAGAGAATACAAAGTGACCAGCATCAGTTAGGTGGCAACCAACATTGGCAGGGTGACCATGGTCGGTTACAAGGTGACCATGGTTGGTTATTGGGAAACTTGGTTTTAAACAAAAACTCGCAGATTATGAATAAATTGAGAGATGCATGGAATGTGTCTTATTTTTGAGGTGTCCCTGGTTCTTGGAGGCACAAGCATGTTGGTCAGATTACAAATTTGGGTTACAAAGGTATGGTTTTATCTTGGTATTGCAGTGCTTGTATGTTTTGGTTGCACATACATGATTTGGGATTGCAGATCTAAGTATGAGATAGAGGAGTAGTTATGCATCCTTGGTGCAGTTAGATGCATAGGATTTGGTAGAGAGGCGGTGTAGTACGAGAATGAAGATGGTGCTTCCATTAGATAAGCATGTTCTTCAGTTGAAGATGCGGTTGAGTATCTTGTCGGTGATAAGGTGATGTATTTCATCTTGATGTAATTTTATTGCATGGATTATTTATGTAATGTTTTTGTATGAGATTTGGGTGCTTCTTGAAATGAAAGGCTCAAAGACATCTATCGGCTTTGGTTGGATTAGGCACTTGATTTGGTGTGCTCTACCAATTTTGTGGTGTTTTTTTCATTCCAAAGAACACCAATGTCATAGAGGAATCGATCTTGGTTAAGAAACCGAGGTTAGTCTCTCATGGCGGTGAATATTGATGTAGGGGTCATTTAGATCTGTCTTTCTCTACAATACTCAAGAGCTTGAATTTTATCTATTACTCCATCCACCCCTCGCTAGAGGATCATTAATTGATGTTTATGCAAAGCATCATCTATTTTGTTCTTATCACCTTAAGGTAGCAATGAGACCTAGTGCATGCTACTTCTTTGCACCATCTTGACTAAACTCCTAAAATTATAACATTTAGAATTTCATGAATACCCATAAGGTCTGATAAGATTAATTGGCTCTCATTTCCCCATAAAAATTTTCTCCTAAATTTTCATGGCTTAAAGTTTTGTCTAACTCCTCCATCTCATTTTTTTGTTTCTTGCTCTTGAGAAACTAACTTGTTCGGGACAGTCCTAATTCCTTCATAAATTTTTGGGTCTTTTTTTTAGCACTCTAAATTTTCACACAAGGTATTTATGTGTTATAACCCTCTCCACACAAAATTTCATATCTTTAACATTCATCTAGCTAGCTCCTTAAATCAAGCATTTACCATCGATTTACGAATCTTAACATTTAGATAAGCCACAGTCATGTTTTACACAAAATGAAGGCAATCTCATTGAATATTTCTCCTTATAAGTATTCAAACATATTATTCATACCTTGATAGGTGTATTTCATCTCTCATGCATTGGCTCTTGACTCCATTTCTCCAATTTAGCTTTTGAAACCTCTTACTATGACTTTAGACAGTCATACAAACCCTGCACAGTCAGTCTTTATATGCAATAAGGGTAATTGCTTCATTGATTCACCCCTATGATCATTAAAATACATAAAAAATACATGGATCCACCTTTGATAACAATCTAAGCTCATGCTTCATCTAATTATGAACCAAAACTTGACTGTTTGCCTTCAAATATGTGCATTGTACATTCATTGTTTAATTGAAAAATACAATCATGTATATCTCGAGTGACACAAACCCATTCTCTTTGAAATTTGGATAGATGCTATATCCCATTAGGATAGAGATTATGTGAAATTTTCAAGAAATTTCACTGATGCAATCAAAAGTTATCCCAGGCCCTAGATCGGGCCCGAGAGCCTTCAAATGGCTATAACAATTAAATTTTGCACTTTCAAAACTTACAAAAATTATGATTACCTTCCTTACGGTCTGTAGAAGGTGTTAGAATTAAAATTCAAGGGAAACTCACCAATTGAATTCCATTGAAGGTTTATAACTTGCTGTCCTGGCACAGTCTTCATCACAGTCACTTTAAAACATGCAATTTCATGCAAAACAGAGTATAATTCTTCTTCCAAAACATCATACATACGTTATTATTCATTGTTCCATCTTCTAAAACCTTGATAACCTCTATTCTACTTCATCTCCATCGAATCACCTATGAAATAGGTATTCATTAGCTAAGAATAGACTCTCTAAAGCTCCTAAACTGACTCCTAAGCCAACTAACACTCCTAGGAAGACTCAACAATCTTCTCAACATAGAAATCATGTGTATATCACCTTGATACTCTCCTTTAATCCCTACAAGGCAACTATTACATGATGTCAAGGCTTAAAAAGACCTTAATTAGCCTATATTACTCCTTAAATGCCAAGTCAAGTCACCTTATCATCTTCTTACAAGCATATATTCACTTCTACAACATACTTAACTCTGACATTCATTTATTCACACCGAAAACATGTATCATGGTCTTGTATGACCTTATTATGTATTTTTCCTTGATGTTCCCGCATCAGAGTGCCCTTGAGAAAAGAATTTGAGCTCCTGCTCAAATAGTTCCTCTTCTTTCTTGTCTTCCAATTCATCCTTATTGCATTTTCTGGTATAGTTTGTCTCCTCCATCTGCTCTTGCATTTCCTCTCCTCAATTCTGCTCTTCTTGCTTGCTCCTTGCTTCATCTTCCTCTTCATGGTCTTTGTCTTCAAGTCTACTTCTTGTAGGTCTTCTATCTCCTTCATGATGAACATGAAATCTGTTTTGTGTTCATAACAGCCTATAATCACAGCTTCTTGGTCCTTGTTAATGATAAATTCACAAGAATTGACAGCCTCCTTTGCTTGCTTTAGCACCCATTCCTTCTCTCTTTCATCCTTTGCCTCTTGATAGGCTTGCTTCACCTTAGAAATGAAATGAAGGTCTTTAGTGTTGAAATCTATCTCCTCAGCATGCTTTGAAGTTTCATATGCCTCCTCAACTGAAATCTGATTGTCTTCTATCAACTCTTCACTTGTATGGTCTTCATGTCTATCTGCATGATCCTCCTTGGCTTGATATATGACTTCCTCTAATGCCTTTAGTTCCTCTTGCAGCTGCTCCATACTTTTGTACTCAAAATCATATTTTGGTGCTTCTTCACCTTCAAATGCCTCAACTTCATCATCACATGTGTCTTCTATATCTTCTTGTTCCTCTTGTCTCATGAACTTTCTCATTGAATCATACACTTGATTCATCTCTTTGTCTGCCAAACCTGCATTCACAATATTAACAACACCATTAGAAGTAAAGGGTTGAGGCCATGAAGCCTCTTGAATGTCTACAGAGTGCTCTTCTTCTCCATTTCTTTTTGTTTTTGCTGTCATTCTCTTCATCAACTCTTCTAGTATCTTCATTTCTTCTTCCAAGTCAGCTCCATCAACTTCTCTTTCATCTTCATCATATATAGGACCTGTTTTGTCTTCATCCTTCTCTGAACTCTGACTTCCCTGACTGTACTCAGCTCTTGCTTCACCATCTTTTGAGGACCTTCCACTTTCCATTACTTCATGTTTGATGACTTTGTACTGCTGCTCCTTGAAGCTCTTAGCTTTCCATACCTTGTTCTGGATGACCTTAGGTTGATACACCATTTTTTTTTCATGTTTTCTTCTCCATTCATGAGTTAGACTGTGTTTGTACTCATTTCTACTCTCTTGTGCACCTACATACTGGACTGATTTTATCTTGTAAACTAAATTTTTCTCCATACCTTGCCTTGGTTCTTCATGACTGATCTCTAGTTTGATGGTCTCTTCCTTGGACTTTGCCTTCTGCTCTTTGTCCTTAGTTTTCTCAAGCCATTTAGGCATCACATAGCTATGCTTGATCTCTTTGGGTAGCATATACTTCTGATGACCTGCTGATTTATCTTCATTCCCTATTTCCTTGAGCCTTCTAGGCATTACATGATCAAACACATTTTCTTGTGTTAACCTCTTATCATTATCTTTCTCTAGGTCTTCTTTAATGTCAGAAACACCACTCTCATAAATCTGATCATCATATTCAGTCATCATACTTACTTGTTCAATGGATTTTAGCTTGCCTATATCCTCCTTAATGGCTTATTATCTGGATTTACTCTCTTCCTGGACTTCTTCTTAACTTGGGATGTTATCCAATGCATCATAATACTCCATGTTCTCTGTTATGCTTCCCTTGTCATCATGGAAGTATTCATTCTTTTCATATCCCTCTTCAAGTCTGGTCCTTGCAGTTGTCTTGTTCATTTCTCTTCATGGATGCTTGGCTTACACCATCCTTCATATTTCTCAAGCTCTTAAGCTTAACCTGCATCAACAAGTTCTTCATACCTGCAAACATAAACACAAGCTTAGATATAAAAACAAGATACCATAGTGTCTCCATGAGTGCTCCTTTCCTTAGCACCTTCCTCTCATTCTCCTTTCCTTCCTTAAGTGCTTGTTCTGGCACTTTTTCTTCTTTCTTGTTCTTTACAATGAGAACTTCTTCCACCTCTTCTTGTTGCTCATTTGGCAACTCTTCTTTCTTCCTCAAGGCATCCTTTTTGTGCCTTCTATCTCTTTTCACCAATGACCTCACAGGCCATTTCATCTTCCCTCTCAATACTAGGCCACTCTTCTTCTGATGGCTCTCTTCTTCCTGCAACTGTAACCACATGGTGGTCACTTTCTCCAAATCTCTCTTCACTTCATCTATTTCTTTTTGAAGTTCCAATCTTCCTCTCATCTTCTCCTCTTTCCTCTTTTTCTCTTTCTTTTCGTGTTCCTTTTGATAGCTTAGGAACTTAACCAATTCACACACTGCTCCTACCTCCATGACTGATTCAATCACAAACTTTACAATATGGAGTTCTCTGAAAATTATAGAAATAAATAGCTTGAAAACATGTGTTTGTTACCTTGAACTCCTTGGTATTGGATCTACCTTTTGTTTCCTGTTATGGCTGTCCTTTGATCTCCTATCCTTGCTCTGATACCAAATGATGCAGGGGTCATTTAGATCTGTCTTTCTCTACAATACTCAAGAGCTTGAATTTTCTCTATTACTCCATCCACCCCTGCTAGAGGATCATTAATTGATGTTTATGCAGCATCATCTGTTTTGTTCTTATCACCTTGAGGTAGCAATGAGACCTAGTGCATGTTACTTCTTTGCACCATCTTGACTAAACTCCTAAAATTATAACATTTAGAATTTCATGAATACCCAGAAGGTCTGATAAGATTAATTGGCTCTCATTTCCCCATAAAACCTTGCTCCTAAAGTTTCATGGCTTAAAGTTTTGTCTAACTCCCTCCATCTCATTTTTTCTTGTTTCTTGCTCTTGAGAAACTAACTCGTTTGGGACAGTCCCAATTCCTTCATAAATTTTCTGGGTCTTTGTTTTAGCACTCCAAATTTTCACACAAGGTCTTTATGTGTTATAACCCTCTCCACACAAAATTTCAGATCTTTAACATTCATCTAGCTCCTTAAATCAAGCATTTACCAGTCTGATTTCTGAATCTTAACATTTAGATAAACCACAGTCATGTTTTACACAAAATGAAGGCAATCTCATTGAATATTTCTCCTTATAAGTATTCAAACATATTATTCATACCTTGATAGGTGTATTTCATCTCTCATGCATTGGCTCTTGACTCCATTTCTCCAATTTATCTTTTGAAACCTCTTACTATGACTTTGATCATACAAACCCCCACATGATCGGTCTTTATATGCAATAAGGGTAATTGCTTCATTGATTCACCCCTATGATCATTCAAATACATCAAAAATACATGGATCCACCTTTGATAACAATCTAAGCTCATGCTTCATCTAATTATGAACCAAAACTTGACTGTTTGCCTTCAAATATGTGCATTGTACATTCATTGTTTAATTCAAAAATACAATCATGTATATCTCGAGCGACACAAACCCATTCTCTTTGAAATTTGGACAGATGCTATATCCCATCAGGACAGAGATTATGTGAAATTTTCAAGAAATTTCACGATGCAATCAAAAAAGTTATCCAGGTGCCCTAGATCGGGCCCGAGAGCCTTCAAATGGCTATAACAATTAAATTTTGCACTTTCAAAACTTACAAAAAATATGATTACCTTCCTTACGGTCTGTAGAAGGTGTTAGAATTAAAATTCAAGGGAAACTCACCAATTGAATTCCATTGAAGGTTTATAACTTGCTGTCCTGGCACAGTCTTCATCACAGTCACTTTAAAACATGCAATTTCATGCAAAACAGAGTATAATTCTTCTTCCAAAACATCATACATACGTTATTATTCATTGTTCCATCTTCTAAAACCTTGAGAACCTCTGTTCTACTTCATCTCCATCGAATCACCTATGAAATAGGTATTCATTAGCTAAGAATAGACTCTCTAAAGCTCCTAAACTGACTCCTAAGCCAACTCACACTCCTAGGAAGACTCAACAATCTTCTCAACATAGAAATCATGTGTATATCACCTTGATACTCTCCTTTAATCCATACAAGGCAACTATTACATGATGTCAAGGCTTAAAAAGACCTTAATTAGCCTATATTACTCCTTAAATGCCAAGTCAAGTCACCTTATCATCTTCTTACAAGCATATATTCACTTCTACAACATACTTAACTCTAACATTCATTTATTCACACCTGAAAACATGTATCATGGTCTTGTATGACCTTATTATGTCTTGTTCCTTGATGCTCCTGCATCAAATATGTACTAGGTTTTTACAGTAGAAGAGGGCATGGATGGTTCAATGTCCTATTTTGGAGGATCGAGTTTCTTGCATGAGTGTACATGGAAGAGACGGTGTAGATCACTTTAATGTTTGAATCAGAAAGAGGATAGAGTTGGATTGGTTAGTGAGACTTTCGGTTAGGTATCTCTATATGGTTCATGTTTTATTTCTTTCGTTTGAAGCAATTGGTATTATGTTTGGATTGTGTGCACAAGTAAAATTTGCACCATGGATATTTGGTGAGCTTGAATTTTATTTCAGAGGATTTGTTGGAATCTTGAGGACGAGGATTTCTATCATAAGGATAAGATCCTAAATGAAAATTCATGTTTAGACACGTTGCATATAACGAAATATGTTGAGTACACAAGATGAAAAGAAGTTGATTCACCTACTTCACAAGAAGTCCAAACTTCTGTGATGTATAAGTATTCTTTGATAAGAAGGAATCACTTTATATTTTCTTTCATCTATTTTATTTCTCACTAACATATATAGATTTTGAGTGTGGTGATTAGAAGTAGTGCAGGGGAGTTCAGTTAATTGGGAGCAAGCCATGGTTGTTAGCATTATAGGTTAGACATATATGCACATGACAAGTGAGAGTAGTATGCTACATTTTTGTGTGACATTAGGCACAAGTTATTTCAAAGGACAAAGTCATGGTTTTGTAGGAATTTTGAGTTTATTGCATGATGATGTCACTTATAGTTTTATTTATAGTACCCAGATATCCTTATGGGATTACAATTGATGGTTGTTAAGTTGGGTTAAGAAGAGATAGAAATTTTATTGACATTAAAGGGTAAATAAGGAGAATATTTTTGTTACAGGTTACAATGTGACAGTAGTGTATATTTACATCTTATTGATGTTTCCCTTGTTTTCTTTCATCTTGGATGGTTGTGTAGTAGGATGATGATTTTTAGCTGCTATTTACAATAATTATTAGTAGCATGGTTATTAGGGTTATTATTCACATTTATGAGCATATGATTTATTTATGGCTTTGGAGTTAGTCGGTGAGAGACTTGGAGCTTCTAGGGAACCTGATGATATGTATGGATGTATATGGTAAGTTTATACATGTGGATAGATTCTATTTTTTGAGTCTATAATGATGCATATATTTTTTTGCACATCAATTCTTATGAGAACGGTTTAGATGCCTTGAACAAGAGTAGGGATGTTTAAATTTCCTCTTGTTACTATGTTACTCCTTGATATATAAGTTATCTATGGATGATTATCTTGGACATGCTAGTTGTTTATATAGGGTTGGATTTGTAGAATGCAATATTTGGATTCTTTTACTTGTATAGGTGTTGGTAATTAACCATGGGTTGTATGTAGAACTCATTTGGGATGTATTGACCCAGGATCTTGTTTTTCTTACGCATATTCCATTTTGAATTGTCTTTGGTAAGTTCAGACTTTGGTGGTTACATGGAGACATGGATAGATGGTTGGAGAACATGGTTGATTTTATAGGTATGGTTATGGTTGTGATTTAATCTTAGTACTTTATTTTGAGTGGAAGATATTGTGGGTGTGTTAGTCAAGGTGGCTTGGTTGCATGAGAGGCTTGGTGTTATGATTCAGTGGGATCTTGATGTATGGATAGCTTTTGTATCATGAATTAGTAGTAGCTTCATACATGTATATGGTAAGTCATAGATTTATTATCTTTTAATTTTATAATATGGTTTAATATTCCTAATTTTATTTGAGAGATTGTTGATATAAAGAATATATGGTCTTCATGGTATGTGAGAGGCGGTGATGTATAGGTATAGGTACATGTTCATAAATTTATCTCCAAGTGGGAGATTATTTGGACCGTGGAGCCTAATTTCTTCACTGAGATAGCATGATTTACACCTTGTTGGTTTATATAGTAACCGACATTAGTCATAGAACCAACATCGGTCAAGGAACCGACACTACTGATCGGGGTAACTAACACTAGTTACTGTGTGTGAAATTTTATATTTAACTCACGGTAATTAGATATAACTTTGTTATAAAGTTTATTGAAAGGTTATATATGCATATATAAGTTTCCCTAAGTTTGTATATGCCTATATAAACATGAAATCTAGGGTTAGAAGTTTAATTAAAATAGAAGGATTGAGTTATATCCTTAATTCTCTGGATTGATAGGATGAAGAAGAAGAGAAATAAAGAACAAGTTACATGAAGACAAAGCTTCCATGAAGATAAGTTGGATAGAAAGAAATAGCAGGTACAACTATTTCATTTGTATATCTCAATGGTGAGAAGAGGGTAACATCTTCTACTATATTTCCTTTGTATAGTTATTGTCTCATTGTAATGGCTTGCATAGTATGTAAAACACATAGAGTTTATTCTTGTAACTCCACATGTTGGTTAGATCTTGTATTCATAGATGCATGAGATCGTGTTTTATTATTTATCCATGTAGATATAGATATTGTAGAGTAGGTTGTATTCATTTTTTCATATGTTGATGAAGTGATGGACATACATACCTAATTTAGTGCACATCATGGTTATACAATTATAGACCCATGTGAGAGGTCTTGTTATAGATCCATAGAGAACTCGGTAGTAGTTCAAAGATGAAGTAGTTTCTAATTATGTCAGATTTTTTTGGTGGTGGTTTGGAGGCATGGTTATAGTGAACTCATAGAGATCCATCCAGATATTTAGAGGAGGAGATACTTTTGGAGAGACACATTATACTCTTGTGGGAAGAGTCGGTTTATAATGTTGTTCATTATATATATGTTGGTGTGAGTTATCCTATGTGTCCTCACATATTGGAGGGTCATCTCACATGGGTTAGTTTTAGGGTTAGGTTTAGGGTTTGCTATTGATTCATACACTAGGGTTACTCAAGCACCTTATATGTACCCTTTTACTATTCATTTATGAGCATGCCAAGACACTCCACTATATTTTCTCTATGTGCAAGCTTTGTTCTGTTATGCAAGATTGTTCAGTTATTGATCGATTCTTCTTGTGATTACGTTGGAGCCATTATGATTCAACCAGAGTGTAACTTGATCATGGTGCATAGTTTCTGATATGATCCATCAACTCTTTCATGGTATCAGAGATGCACGACTTATCGTCACACCAAAATCTCAAACTGATGGTGGAGAGGGATATCATCATGTTAAACAACTGCTACGCCAACACCCTCCTACACGATGGAGCCGGTATACACCCAATCAGGCCCAACAACATTAGAAGGCAGTGACACAGGAACTTCCTGGGAGGTCACTCATCCTAGCACTCCTCTAGGGTTGGCACGCTTAACTACCTAGTATCAGATATGCACAACTTTCCATCACACCAAACACTTGAACTGATGGTGGAGAGGGATCTCATAATATTAATCGGTTGCTACACCAATACCCTCCCACATAATGGAGCTGGTTACACACCCAATCAGGCCCAACAGCATTAGGAGGCAGTGACATTGGGAATTTCCTAGGAGGTCACCCATCCCGGCACTACTCGGGGCTGGTGTGATTAACCTGTCTAGCTCTAATACCAAATGATTTTTCGTCACACTAAAAGCTTGAACTTACCAAGCTGATCAGATTATAGATTTATTTACCAAGCCCTTCATTGAGATGAAGTTTCTTCACTTATGGTCTCTTCTTGGGGTGAGGTTTTCTGCATTTGCTCATCTTCTTCGGGCTATGTAGTCCTTCTTTTCTTCTTCTTCTTCTAGGAAAATGTTGTTTGTATATGGGCACCTTATCAGGCCTTTAGTATTTGGGCCCCATTGACACATCTTTCTTAGTTGTTTAGGAATGTCTTCTTTCTCGTCCGACTCATCATAGCCGCATTACCCACCTTCGATGAAGGGGGTATTGGTGTGAGTTATCTATGTGTCCTCCTCACATATTGGAGGGTCATCTCACACGGGTTAGGTTTAGCATTAAGTTTAGGGTTTGTAATTGAGTCATGTGCTAGGGTTACTCAAAGCACCCTATATGTACCCTTTACTATTCATTTCGAGCATGCCAAGACACTTCATTGTCTTTTCTCTATGTGCAAACTTTGTTCTGTTATGCAAGATTATTTAGTTATTTATCGATTATTCTTGTGATTACGTTATAGCCATTATGATTCAACTAGAGTGCAACTTGATCATGGTGCATGTTTCGATACTATCCATCAACTCTTTCAAGTGATGGCAAGTCATGCGATTATGATACCATGAAAGAGATGATGAATCGTATCGGAAACTACACACCATGATCAAGTTGCACTCTAGTTGAATCGTAATGGCTCCAATGTAATCACAAGAAGAATCGATCAATAACTAAACAATCTTGCATAACAGAACAAATCTTGCACATAGAGAAAAGACAATGAAGTGTCTTGGCATGCTCATAAATGAATAGTAAAAGGGTACATATAGGGTGTTGAGTAACCCTAGTGCATGAATCAATAACAAACCTTAAACCTAACCCATGTGAGATGACCCTCCAATATGTGAGGAGGACACATAGAATAAATCACACCAATAGTCACATGAAAAGCTCAAACTTATGGTGGAGAGGGATCTCATCATGTTAAATAGATGATATGCCAACAGTTCCTAGTTATGTGAGATTTTTCTATTGGTGGTTTGGAGGCATGGTTATAGTACACTCATAGAGATCTGTCTAGATATCTAGAGGAGGAGATACTCTTGGAGAGATGCATTATACTCTTGTGGTAAGAGTTGGTTTATAATGTTGTTCATTATATATATATATATATATATATATATATATATATATATATATATATATATATATATATATATGAGATCTTTATCTTTGGTAGACATAGCCCACATTGGGTGAATCATGATACATGTTGTGTTATGTGTGTGTACTTTGTTTCAATTTGGATTATTCTAGTTTATACTTCCACCGTTGTATATTTTGGGGAGTTTTTTAGATCATGTGTGCATGATTTTGTTTTTTATTAAATCATAACACTATTCTATATTCATGAATTCCCAACAATTATTTATGTGTTGGACACAAGTGGATCTTGGTTGCTACCGACTATTTTACTAAGTGGGTTGAGGCTATTCCCACCAAGAAATCAACTCACCAAGTGGTCATGGAATTTATTTTGAATAATATAATTTGTAGATTTTGGGTACCTGCCAAAATAGTTGTTGATAATGCTATGATCTTTAGGGATAAACCATTAGCAACTATGTGCAAGGAATATGGTATCAACTTGGATTATGCATCAAACTACAATCGTCAAGGAAATGATCAAGATGAGTCAAGTAACAAAAATCTTCTTAAGATACTCTGAAGGACATTGGAAACTAAGAAAAATAAATGGGGTGAACAACTTAAGTTTTCCTTATGGGAAGATAGAGTTACTACAAAGAGAGATCTTTGGAAAAATCTGTTTGAGTTATTTTATGGATTCCAGTATCCTTAACCGTTATATATACAATTATAATCTTACTAGTTCATACAACAACTTAGGGAAGAAGGAAAATTAAGCCCTTACGAGGCAAGAATAAATTAGATCTTGGAGTTAGATGAGGAAAGAAGATAATCCCATCAAAAACACATGAGGTTGAGGAGAGGCTCAAAAATATATTTGATAAGAAAGTAACTTTGAGGGTGTTCAATTTTAGAGATTTGATTTCTACGTGGGAAAACAGACATGAATACATGGGAAAACACAGAAAGTTTGATTCCTATGGATGGGACCATAATGCATTGACATGAGGATTGGTGAACACACTTTCTTCTTAAAAGATATGGAAGGAAACTTATTGGAACTTCCTGTCAACTTTCTAGAATAAGCCCATACTATCGGATATGATTTTCTATAGTGTACGCTTTTGTTGTTTGTTTTTTTATATCCTACTCTATAGTGACAAGTTGCCTTGGCATATCAATATTTTGTCTTGTGTATCCGCTTATGAAGCCCTAGGTGTGTTTTGAATGACTTCATTTCCCAATGGATTAAGGCACTTAGTTTTTGTATTGAGTTATCTATTTGGTTCTTGTAGTATCCGTAATGGGTACCCATCCTCAATCCAAGCCTATGTTTGTGTTCATTTTGAGCTGACACCATGTTTTGAAATATGCCCTTAAAAAAATTGTTTTCCATACTTACCAAGGTCTGTAACACATGAAAATCAGTATACCATGCCCATGTTTTTATGTAGAAAATACCTTTTAAAAGTTGCTAATAAACAGTTTAAAAATCCCTACAATTTTTTTGTGTCGATTCAAATCGAAGTTATTATACAAAGCTGTGTTTTATTCCCCAACGCCCAAAAAATGTGGCATGTTTTGGGTTTGCTTCACAATATTGGGCTTGATTTTAATGTTTGTAGAATTAACATAAATGTGAAATTTGTAAAATAATCCCTAATGCCCAATGGAATATTCCAAGGAATATTTACGAGAGCATAATGCAAAGCTGTGGACATGAGACCCTCTCCTTGAAACGAAACACATGTAAAGATATCATTTGAGTGGGGATACGAGCCTTTTATTCACCTTAGCATCTTACACTTGGTAAATTGAAATGTTTAGTTGAAAGTATGAATCTGAAGGGGGACATGTGTAAACTCTCTAATCGAAGTCAACGATGGTGATCAGCTCAAGTTTAAAGTTTTACACCCCTTCGGCAAATGAGAAAAAAAATAAGATGTGAAAAAAGAAGGTCGGGAATCCAAGAAAAAAGGGAAAAAAATATTTTGATTCTTTGAGACATGTAATTGGTAAAATGAAACCTGAGGCTCGACAACTTTGGTACATGGACTAAGCATATAACATACATGGGAACAAAGAAAGATGCATTTCACATGTTATAATGACCATGTGTGGATCATTTTACAAAAATATTCTGAATCTCGTTAAAAGCTAAAAATGGGTTCATTAATTTTGTAGTTGTATAGGAGTTAATCCCTTTAAAGAAAAGGACTCATGTAAGGGACATACATGTGAAAAGATTGCAATAGTTGAAAAGAAATAAAAATCTGAAAATTATTAAAATTCCCTTCGAATGTAATCTTCGGCATTAATGCAGGAATCTATGAGCCGTTAATATGGTATCTTGTTATAAATAATTCTACTGGTACTCCAAAATTTTGATGTTCTAAAGGATTTTCAAGTGGTATTGAAGGAAAGCTAAAGCAAGAATTAGCCCCAATGATCAGATTTTGGTTGTAGTACTTTTCAATTAGGTTCCGAGTAGTGACAAGATTATCATTAAAAGGCAAGTTCATCACTCTGTATCTTATGTGATCTTTTAAGGATTGGTTTTAAAGGGTCCTATATTTTTTGAAAGAAGGTTTGATAAAAATGTTCGGGATCATGAAGCTCCAACTATTACCCATGAAAACAAGTTCTAATCTTATCTCCCCTAGATAGAATTGCAAATTCTGATATTGCATTTGTCGACCTAGAAGATTTTAGGAAGAGGTTATAATCCCCTAAAATAAGTAACAAAATGACCCAAATAGCCAATATTTTTATTTACCTCGTAGCTACTTCCCTACCACTACGCCATGCCCGAGCTTATATAGGTGTATGCTTAGCACTATAATCCTATAACCAAAGAAGTACGAGATGAGAAAGATGATTTGCTTTTAGCTTTCCATGAGTAAGTATTTGTGAGAATGTTGGGTTTTCCTCCCACAAGGGAAGAGGGGGATATTACGAAGGATTCAACATAGGAATACTGAAATTCACATTTAAAGAAATGGAAAAAGTTTATGAATTCCCATTTGATGTTCAACCCATGAAATTCAACCCCGAGAATGAAAAAGAAGTTGAATTTAAATGAATTTATGGAGGAAGTTGGAGATGTGACTGTTTTTCTAAACTCGATTAATGGGTATTGAATCCACTTCCTTCTTCTAGGAATGGATGATTTAGTTTATTCAAGTAATACTTACAAATAAAAAACATATAACAATATTCATGAACAAATGATGGGAGTTGTCCAGATTGTAAGAGGGGAAAAGCCTGGGATGGAAGAAATTTTCATGTCTTTTTACTTGATTTATAATATTTCTTTTCATAGATATTTTCCAGAGTTACTGGTGGATGGTGAGCTTAGAATCTCCAAGGTGTATAATGTATTCTTTCAGTTGAAGCTGAAAAATTATGAAATGCATTACATAAATATTGTAAATCATTTCTTTACACCAACAATTTTTTTATACCATACTAAATGGGAGGCGAGATATTTTCCCCTAATGCTAAGGAGTTATTAGTCAATATGTTATTTTATCCAATTCATGACCTTTTCATATATCATGGTTATTGGTTATGACGGGAAACCATACTTTCTCCCAAGATGTGTAAGTGATAAATGGGCACTGATGGAATTGGTCAGGAAATTATTATTAGTACACTAAGTCATTTCCCAAAAGAATATAACATCCCCTATCAAGTTCCCCATGGTCATTGGGAATTACACTTTCCCAAACATCTAGAAGGAAAAGAAAATGGAAGAAGAAATGAAAAGATGTATGCAGGATAGATTTGAGGAAAAAACATTATGATATAAAAATCTTGTACATAGTTTTGCACCTACTCATATAGAGCACAAACCTCACTATGAGGATTTGTGGATGAATTCTATAGATGAAAGGAAGTCATAAAAAGAGAAAATTCAAGAATGAAATTTTCCCAGATGATTGATTTTGGGGTTATCGAAGATCCTGAAGGGTTAGAAGATGATGGTGATGTGATTAGTGTTGGGCCCCTGAAATATTGGCTAAGTGTAAAAAGGCACGTATACGTACAAGGCCTAGTTGAATAAAGGTGTGTAAGGAGAAGGCACACAGGGAAGGGTTTAAGGAAACCCATGGCATGTGCATGGATAGAGCTAATGTTTTAGGACTTATCCATATTGGGCATTTTGGGCAGGATACGAGAAAATCGTGACCTGACTGCGCATGCGGAGTGGATAAGGTGCCAGCCTAGCGACAGGTTGGCCCAGGAAGGAATATACCTTGTGCTAGAAGCTTCTAGAAGGACATCATAACATGGAGTGGTGAGCTCAAGCCTAGAGAGGAGCATGCGCTCCTAGAGGATCACATTCAAAAACATGGCAATAAATGCGAGGCCGTAGAAGAATGAGTTCATAGTTCAAAAAGGCTATATATACAAGTGCCTGTTGAAGTAAACATAACACATAGATAGAGGGTAGAGCTCTGTAAAAATACTTCAAGGACTTTGTTATCTTGGGAAAATAAGGGTAGGAAAGGATGTATCAAGGGTTGGGAAGTATAAATTTTCTTTTGAGGGCCTAGTTATATGAATCCAGTTATAATGCATGACTACGGTCTGCCTTTCTGTGACATTCTGTAATAGGCCTAATGAATGTAATGAGGTTACTAGTTTATATGAATATGAGCATTAATGGTTCTAATGAATACATCCTTCTTGATAGTTCTTTTCATTTATGTTTATGAACTAAGTATGAATGCTTGTACGACTTCCTTTCTGTTTTGGTGTAAGTTCTATTATCTATCAAGAACTTTATGTCTAGAATGAATGCAAGGATATAGAAGCCATTCTAAGCTCTATGGTGCTTATATGTCTTATTTCCTTTCAAATCTCTTAAAATCAGATCATAGATGATGTTTCCCACTAAACTCACATAAAAGAGAGACTCGGTGCCCACGCGTGCCTCAGGTGAGCACCCAACGCCCACTGGGTGATAGGCCAATGTGCATGGGATTTCTTTCCTTTGTGATGGGGGTAAAAATGACTACATCTTGGTTCCGTTATTGAGACCTATTTTCAAAGTTGTAGTAGGAAATGGCATACATCATGATCTAGGTAATGATTAATGATAGAATGTTTAAATCTAGAAAGTGTTGAATCATGGTTCAAGAGCACGGAGGATGAATTTTCTCAGAAATTCAGCACTAAACCTGAGTTTAATGCACGTAGGTAGGTAGAAGACAACCTATAATGCATGACTACGGCCTGCCTTTCTGTGACATTCTGTAATAGGCCTAATGAATGTAATGAGGTTACTAGTTTATATGAATATGAGCATTAATGGTTCTAATGAATACATCCTTCTTGATAGTTCTTTTTCATTTATGTTTATGAACTAAGTATGAATGCTTGTACGACTTCCTTTCTGTTTTGGTGTAAGTTCTATTTTCTATCAAGAACTTTATGTCTAGAATGAATTCAAGGATATAGAAGCCATTCTAAGCTCTATGGTGCTTGTATGTCTTATTTCCTTTCAAATCTCTTTAAATCAGATCATAGATGATGTTTCCCACTAAACTCACATAAAAGAGAGACTCGGCGCCCACGCGTGCCTCGGGTGAGCACCCAACGCTCACTGGGTGATAGGTCAATGTGCATGGGATTTCTTTCCTTTGTGATGGGGTAAAAATGACTACATCTTGGTTCCGTTATTGAGACCTATTTTCAAAGTTGTAGTAGGAAATGGCATACATCATGATCTAGGTAATGATTAATGATAGAATGTTTAAATCTAGAAAGTGTTGAATCATGGTTCAAGAGCACGGAGGATGAATTTTCTCATAAATTCAGCACTAAACCCGAGTTTAATGCACGTAGGTAGGTAGAAGACAACCTATAATGCATGACTACGGCCCGCCTTTACGTGACATCTCGTAATAGGCCTAATGAATGTAATGAGGTTACTAGTTTATATGAATATGAGCATTAATGGTTCTAATGAATACATCCTTCTTCATAGTTATTTTTCATTTATGTTTATGAACTAAGTATGAATGCTTGTATGACTTCCTTTCTGTTTTGGTGTAAGTTCTATTATCTATTAAGCACTTTATGTCTAGAATGACTGCAAGGATCTAGAAGCCATTCTAAGCTCTATGGTGCTTGTATGTCTTATTTCCTTTCAAATCTCTTAAAATCAGATCATAGATGATGTTTCCCACTAAACTCACATAAAAGAGAGACTCAGGCGCCCACGTGTGCCTCGGGTGAGCACCCAACGCCCATTGGGTGATAGGTCAATGTGCATGGGATTTCTTTCCTTTGTGATGGGGGTAAAAATGACTACATCTTGGTTAGTTATTGAGACATATTTTCAAAGTTGTAGTAGGAAATGGCATACATCATGATCTAGGTAATGATTAATGATAGAATGTTTAAATCTAGAAAGTGTTGAATCATGGTTCAAGAGCACTGAGAGGATGAATTTTCTCGAAATTCAGCACTAAACCCTGAGTTTAATGCACGTAGGTAGGTAGAAGACAACCTCTACCATGATTTATATGAAATATTTTTTTGTTGCTTCCCAAGTAGAACTATATGAATGGTTCTCGGCATATGTTCCTAGATAAATTTGGTATTATAGATCATGCGTGTGAACCCAAGAAGAATACCGAGAGGCTACATGATGCAGATATGACATGGACTCATGTTGTGGATCATTGGTGGAAAGGTGTGTTGGCTAGCTACACTCTGGAGTACACTATTTCTACATATTCTTGTCTGGAAGTTGTTGAGTTTAAATTTCTATGGGAGCCCAGAGGGTCATTTCTGTGTGTTATACCTTTGGAAATGAAGATCTTGATTATTAATTTGATTTTAGAGGTAATTCCAATTATCGGATAAAATTTTCTGAGTGTTGGGCAAGGAAGCTAGGGTGGAGGAAGATGGCAGATATTACGATGGAGAAAGAAATGGAGGAGAGAAAACTCAAGTATAGTGAAGAAAGTGAAATGGATATTACTAGACAATGTGAGGTTGCAATTTTTATGGATCTATGGAGGCAGATGTTGTGGGAAGGAGTTGAGGTTTATGCGGAGGATGTGGAACCTAAGTAATCTGTGCTACCCCATCTTGGCAAGCATGTAAGAGAGACCCCTTTGAATTTTGGTGAGAGTTCATCATGCAAAGAGAGAAGATTCATTGGCATGTATCTGAACCCACCTAGTGACCAAACCATGGCGCTTGGTTTTCTAGATCAAAGGAATATCGTTGACCTAGTTAGTATCAGTGGAAGTGATAGATCTATGCCTAGGAGATACAATTTTTTAGTTCCCACTTCTATGGCTATGCATATTCCATTATTTAGAGGATTCTTTGGATAAGGAGTGGCACAGGGTACATTAGTGGTAGTGGGGAATTATCATTGACCGTCAACGTGTAGTTTAGTGGAACCTTGGGGACACTTGGCATGACCACTACGGGACTCCACGGTTCGGTGGATCTAGTGGATCGGGAGGAATAGGACCTAGTGGATCAAGAGGCACAAGACTTGGTGGACCTAGTGGATTTGGTGGCTTAGGAGGCACAAGACCAGGTGGACCTGGTGGATCCGGTAGTAGAGGAAACACCAAAGAGAACAAGGCTCTAGCTTAGGAGGACAAGGGCCCCATCCAACCCCTCAAGTATTCTTTAAGATGTTTTTACATTTTCCATATTACAGAGAGTTATTGAGGATGTTGCAGAATATGTTCACAAGTGTGAGTTGTTATGGTGCACAAAAGATCACAACCTCGATTGGAAGGCTAGTCGGGTTTTACAATGATGTTTGCATAGGTGCGCGCATAGCTAGTATATGAAATATGACCCTCATCAAATGGTGGTGGATTATACTACTTTAAAGAATTCCTTCTTGGTAGAATTCCACATCCCTGAGTTTGAATAGAAGAGCATCAGCGCCCTGAAGGATATTCAATAGGGAATGGTGGAGAGTGTGTGGGAGTATGATGTATGCTTTAAAAATCTCTTCTCTAAATTATTATATGATAATCACCCATCACAACATGCTCAGTAGTTTTTTGGAGGGTTGATCACACCCTTTAGAAGGGCCTTATCTCATAAAACTTTCACAGACACTGGGTGAGGTGTTAGAAGTTTCTCTATGCACCGAGGCTCTCAGAAGTGTTGATACCGGTATTAGCCCATTTTTGGAGGCTCATATTGCTGTTATGGCTAAGCGAGATGGAAAAATTGTCTGCAAACTTAGCCCATGAGACTTGCAAAGTGGTTTATGATGTACATGATTTTGAAGTAGAGGGGCATATCAAGGATATTTTCCCCAGGAGGATATTACGCACCATGATAGTAGACTATGAGATTTGTCATGGGGACCATGATACAAGTAGATGCCCCTTGTTACATCACGTAATTGGAGAAGAATGTGTCTTGCTACTGTAATATATGCACATCGACAACCCATGATACTAATGATTGTAGGATTATTGTTCATATCCATGAGGCCATTGATCATGGTGTGCGTCAAACCAAGCATTGCAAGTAGTTCTAAAGGTGATGATCGCCATTATGAGGAGCACGCAAAAGGGGATTTCCCGAGAGGATTTTGTGGTTGTGGTAAACCGCGGAGGGAAGAAGTGAGTTCCCATGTGGAACTCATTTTAATTATGGGTCTACATAGTATTACAAACGAGAGTTCCCGGACTATTACGGTGCTCATGGTGTGGGAAGAAACACAAGTATGAGGAGTGCCCTGAGTTATTTGAGCACATGAATCAACAATTATGGATAGCCAAGGCCTTTGAAATGGTAAGCATTAAGAATATGGACACACAATGGATGTCATGGGTAACACATGATGTGGGCTTAGAACCTATTTTAGTAACAACAAGGGAAGAGGCTACACACGCAAAGGAAATACCAAGGTAGAGGACTATGGTTTCAAGAGAAGAAGTAGTGCATGGAAAGTACCTAGATCTGCTCATTAGAAGGAGGTATATCAAGATACCATGGACGTCATTCAGAGTTTACAAGGAGAAATATAGTGTCTAAAGGAGAAGTCTAAGAGGGAGGATCAAACGAGGAAGGTCGAGGTGCAAGAGATGACATGGATGAGTTCAGGGAAGTATGTAAAATTCTAAGGCAAGAGAATTCTATTTCCTTGCTAGGAGCATGGTTGAGGGAGAAGGTACCATGAGCTGAAGAAGATCATGAGAGGCGGGTCCTACATGCAAACCTCCCCCCTCAAAGCCTTGACTATGATAGGGAGATCACGTTAAATGTAGTATTGGATGGATTGCTACTGAGTAATTTCCTTGTTGACACAGGCCCAGAGGTCAATGTTCTCACATTGGATGTATGTCATCAAATGGGAAGGCCTACATTACAACCATCTTCGAATGTGTTATATATGGCAATCAAAACAAAAGGCAATTCTCATTGGTGTCTTAAAGGATGTGGCTATCAACATTCGAGGAGCTAAGTTTTTTCGAGGACTTCAAATTATTAGCGCTTGCCGAGGAAGACATTTTCCTAGCACTACTTAGGTTCCCATGGTGTTACAAGAATGATGCAGATATTTGGTTCAACAAAGGGTACATCAGTTTTGAAAATGAGAAGGAATGAGTCATCATACCCCTGGCTAATGGGAAATCAACACCCTATACTAAACCTTTGGGAGAAGAGGTCTTGGATAGAATATATGTGTGCTCAATCAAGTATCCATTAATAATCCATCCTACCGATGGATTTATCCAATTGAAGATGCACAATTGATAAGTGACTTTTAGTCTATTATGTGATAATTGTAACATTCCCATTTTAAGACTTTAGAAACAAGGGAATTTTTTTCTTGAAACATAATGTTCTTTGTTCTAAATAAAACATCATTTAGAACACACATTCCATGCTAATAAATCTCATAATAGATAACCATATGCAGCTGTAATGACTCGATATACTACCGATCTCTCATTCCATGACTCGGTTACCAACCGATCTCTCATGTTAACTTAAATTATATAATACTTTATGTATACTTGGTTCTCCTACCCTATTTTGAGTACTAAGTGATCTGTTTAAAGAACCTATCTGAATATTTGTTACCAATATTCATTTGACATCACGTTGCTTTAAACTAGGTGACATAGGACAATGTAACCAGCAACTTGCGATACTTTGGCCAAATATTTTCAACATATTGTTCATGTTACTATTCCTAGATGGCATACTCGTCATTCTAGAATACATCCTTCACCTCACTCCTCTATTATCTAGAATGGTCTTTACTAACTACCGTCAGTCCACTTGCCCAAGGTTTGACCCTAGCCCCGGTTAGCATCATAGTTTGTTATAGGAAGATGCTCACGATGACTTAGGGTATATGGGCATACTCAGCTGACCTAAGTCATCTGAATGTGCCAAGGTACCCTGAGTCATAGAGAGCTACTACCTATCCAAAACATGCTACTAACTTGACCTAGAGGGAAACAAAGTTCAAGTCCAGATGTGCGTAGATCTAGATGAACAAATATGGAAGGGTGTTGCCACATGTCAACTGCAACATTGTATCCTTGAGAATTCCAGGGACTTCTCGAGGGTACAGTCTTGTAGTTGGCATGTGCCAACATCCGTAGAATTGATTCATGAAGATGTACATACCCCCTTAGTGGTCATAAATCATAATTAAATTGTATTAAGATTCAGATTACAACAACCATGCCTAACCCTAATTCCAACATTCCTTAATTTCTTTATCCAACACTAGCCTGAGTAGATATGGAGAACTTCATTAATTCATGTTTGTATTTTTATTTGTTAACATGGCATAACAAGCAAAGTTATCCCAAAAAAAGGACGGAAAACATCAAACATTTAATTCTTAATGCAACCTAGTTGTCTAAATCAAGTGTGTCATCCACCTAGATTCAGCTAGTGTTTACCTTATAAACTTAGTATAAAGATTAAAGATCATAACCACTATTCCTTTTATCTTTCATTCCATGAGAGAGGAAGAGTCTTCCTCTACATGATTAGAGGTTAGGTTTAACATAACCTTTTTATCATTCGCTACTTATATAGTTTAATTGTATGTCCCAAACATATTTCATTATTAAACTATCATTGTGAAGTTAGAGAATGACACCTTTGCAATTTAACAAGTTCATTATAATAGGGGAGATTATACTTATCTCCTTAATCCAACTTATTATTTTATAACAACAATAGTATACAACAGATATAAGGAATACCGCAAGGATATCACTATTATTTCCATCATACAAGTACAAAAGTATTCACATCACAAATTGGAGTCCAACACAAAACCTTTCAATTCATGATAATAAATATACATTTACAAGACTATGCATTTCAAACATTCTGCATGTCAATCAGAATTAAGATCTTAAAAGAACAACACTTTTCTTTTCCAATACAACTCAAGAATGAATCGAAATTCTTTATAGAAGATCTAGAATTAAATAAGCCAATGCATCATAAAAATTTCATCTTCTTTTATCACTTACGATGTCCATCTGTAAAAATTGCTAGCACGGGTTAGTTTAATGAACTGAGCATGATAAGCACTAAGCATTAAAGTAAAGTGCATTCCACTAATTGTTCCATTAAAACAAATCTGCTTTAATGAAACAATTAATATATCATAAAAATAATCATAAGTAATAACATCTTAGAAAAGAAGTACATTAAAAGAGTCTGAATTTACTTTTAAGAAAAGAACTTAATATAATCCGCAACATCAGAATTATATCACAAGGTTTAATTGATCCTATCAATTACTTTAAAACAATCAACATGTTTTGTCATCCAATTGTTTCATAGTTCTATAAGAATAGAAATACACATTTATCTTTACTAAGAAGCAAAAGAAGTTAATTACCACATAGATCATATTAGAATGCTTCATCTTTTCATATAACAAAGGAAGAAGAATCAATACATACTATTCCCCAAACACTAATCATCTGAAAGACAATTACAGGTTTAGAACACACGAATCTGCCTCAATTCAAAGATAACAATACAAGGATTCAACATTAAAGCAAAGCATCTAACAAGAATCCCAAATCAATCCAAGTAGGGTAGAGAGTCAAAACAATCCCTCCCTCAAGTCAAAATTGACTCCCATATGTTAGAGGATATAATTCAAAGATCTGAAACCAAATGTTCCACAATAAATTTTCCATCTCAGAAGAAGATCGAAAACAGAAAAGTTTAATCAAATGAACTTATCCAAACAACAGAAAAAGGATCTCAAATAGAAAAGGACCCAGTCTATAATTCATTTCATTTATACTATGAAATGAATTCCCATTTCTATTTTACCTTAGAATTTTTTATCTAGTTCCCAAAAGAGAACACAAAACCAAACACATAGTTAAAGAAACCACACTTCTAGTTTTCATTTACAAATATTACAAACTAGTTTACCTATTTCCATTCATCAAGCACAAGTTTGAATTCAAATCTCATAATGAAGTACATAGTACAGTCCCAAAGCAATATACTGTCCCCAAGAAAACATGTTCCTTTCTCTATAAAACTTGGAGATTCATTCAATGAATCCATCAAGGAGTATAAATCCTCAAATAGTAAAAGATATACAAGTTCAGAAGTAATCACGAACTCAAGAACTGAAATCCCATTACAAGGATTCAATAGCTCAATACAAAGAAGTAAGTAGTTTGCGATCCAATTAAGAACAAAAATACAAAACTATCTGAACAGAGATAAAATATATCCTTTCATACAAAATTCAAGTGCACTAAGGTACTCAATCCATCATTTTAATAAAACCCAGAAATCAATTAAAAAGAACTGAAGAGAGTAAGAGAGTCCAATAACATTTAAGTCAAGAGATGTCCCATTCTTACCTCCATCAAGGCTGAAATAGAATCACAACAAGGACTCCCAAGTTCCATTTAAAAATATTACAAGGAAGGAAATTGTTTCAGACATCTATTACAAGAAGGAGAATGAATATTGCATTTTCATAAACCCTCAAAAACTATTATGACTGTTCCAAATGAACTAAAAATCAACCAAACCCATAACAAGACATAGTTCCAGTCCATTAATCCTATGAAAAAAATAGTCAAGCTTCAACAAGATGCAGGTTCGCTCAGGGTAGAGAAGGAAAGATATACTTCGCATTCACTCACCCTATCCAGTTCAAAGAAGGCGGTACAGTCTCCAAAACAAAAGTGCCACAATAATTCCAACAAGAAGCTACAAGGAGAATATCTCAAAGAGATTACAGGTCTACTTCTAAACAAAACAAATCTCTCAAGACCCTTTTGAACAGACAGTCCTTAAAATCTTTTCAAATCCTTAATACCAAAAAAACTCCAGCTCAGAATACAAGTATAGAATCAAACACATCAATTCCAACACAAGTTAAAAACACACACAAATGGAATACCAGTACAGTGTCAAACACGAGCTTTGAAAAAAAATTTAGAACTTCACAAGGCTCTAATACTGGCTCAAACAAACACAAGTTCAAATACGAGCCTATAATGAAACACGAAGCCCTAAATACAAGCTTAGAACAAAACACCAATGCTCTAATATGAGTTCAAGAATTTTCAAATCCTTAAATAAGAATAAAAATTCTAGCTCAGAGTACATGTACAGAACAAAACTCATTGATTTGACTACAAGTTCGAATCACGCAAGTACTTGAAATGAGTACAGTGTCGATCATAGAGCTTCAACAAAAGTTTAGAACAATACAAGCTCCAGTACCAGCTCAAATGAAACACAAGACTACACATAATAGTTCAAAATGAAAAATAAGGCAACGAGTGCCCATTCAGTCAACACCAGCCTTGTAAACAAGTTTCAGAATGAAATACAGAGCTCCCAATACAAGTTTTGCATGCATGCCACCATTACACTAACACAGAGAAAGTTTCCTAAAAACTATCATTGCCAGCAATGGATTTGCATTCCAAAAACCACATAGATTCATAAAAACATGCAAGTAACTAACCAAACAAATCATGTAAATATTTATCTCATGAGAGCAGAGTTGTTCTAATGAATCACTTAGAAGAAAGCAAGAAATCTTAATGGGTAGGGCCTATCATGCTTGATAGTTCTTCTGTAAATTCGAAGGAGACTTCCAACCGAGCTTCCAACTATTTTTCTTCTCCATGATAGATCAACAACTAAATTTTTTTTCTTCCAATGCCTCTTATACATTCCCTTGATTGAAAATAGACCAGAGAAACCAAAAATAGCCAAGAAGAAGAAGAAGTCAAACTGTTGGTTCAAAGAACTAGATAGCTCCATGCAAAGAAAAATTCACAAGGCATGCAAAACCAAACAACCTCCCACAAATTTTGCTCCCTTGTTTCCAAGATGGTTTGAACATAAAAGCGAGTTCCATTAATGCTATTATTCCCATTTCTCCCACTTATCCCTCCTTGCCACCTCCTCCCAAAACTAGTAATTACCAATTTGAAATCAACATGCAATTCCATACTTAGTGAAGCCTCCACATAAGCCCCACTAAAGTTAACTAGCCCTTTCCAAAACTGGTAGTACCTCCTTGCATTAATACCCAATCAAATCAAATAAAAGCCATTGTAACCATCACCATAGTGCCATGTGACCCTAGGTCCCTTTTTAATTAGTTTAGGCTAGATTTCCCAAAACTTAGGTTAGTCTAACAATAATTTCCTTAGGTCTTATAACATTGCCAAAGGTAATACCCACTTTAGGTTAGATTAAATTTACTTCCATATAGTATTAGGCATTAGGTTAATATAGTCTAGTATTACTATAGTAATCTCCCCTTCCCATATTCATTTAGCACAAGAGCTTAGGTTAGGTCACCCCCAACACAATAGAATAAGAAGCTTAGGTTAGATTACAACCCAATTAAGTAGACATAGCTAGGAAGTAGGCACTCTTACCTAGTTTAGGATGCCATTAGGTTAATCCTTTAGTTTTAGGATTCATATCCCCTTCATAGTCATAAGCAAACTATTTTTGTTTATGCCAATAATGTCCAGAGATCAATCCCAAAGACCCAAGCAAAAACATACAACCAAATGAAGGAACTTTCACACAAGACCATCGAATTTGCAAAATACAAAAGTTTAGTCTGCTATGTCTCTCAACTAATGAATGTCAATTTACCATTCAGTCTGTTAAGAAGATTTAAAACATTCCTTGGATCACTAAAATTGATCCAAGGATGAGTCAGTAAAGAAGATAAGTTTGCAACTCTCAAAACCAGATTGCAACTTACCTATAAGAAGTGAAAGTGGATTCTTACAAGCCATATCATTTCATTCTAAAGAATCCAAGAGAAGAAATGATTTATCCATAACAAGCATGATTTTCAACAATCAAGGGGACACACCTTATTCAAGAAAATCACATGCCAATGCTTGTAATGCAAAGAGAAATATAACAGTTTGTCCAAGGTGTTACATACTTCCCTCCTAAAAAGAATCATCATCCCGATGATTATCTAATTTTAATCATTGCATTAAGGATAATCAATTTATTCATTTTCTTAACATATGTTTGCAACCATATCAGGATTTTAAGGTTCCATAAATCAGCATTCACTTAGTTGTTTATTCAAAATAAATAGTTGTCTGTCTATAACTAATGATTTATTGTCATATAAAGATAAAATCACAAATTTTATCAGTCATCATAGTCAATTCTAATCAAATAAATATGGAAAATTAGTTTTCATATCTTTTAGGTTTTCCCAGGTTGAACTTACTTCATTAAACTGGTCCCACTAGACCTTACATTGACTTATTTCACGATTTCTTAAATGCAATCAAGAGTTTTTAGCACTTGTATGGGTTTAACCATGATTATTCTGGGTCTTGGACCTACGAGGAATTCCAATTTAACACATGTGATACATCTGGAATGTATTTCTTAAGCAAATAAATATGGAAAACATCATGCATTTGTGACAAAGTAGGAGGTAATGCTAAATGGTAAGCTACAGAGTTGATTACTTCAACTATCCCAAAGGGTCCCACATAATGAGGTGATAACTTGGCAGCCTTGCCAAAAGTTATTGAGCTCTTTTTCGGTTTAACCCAAAGAAAGACTTTCTCACCAAGTTTAAATTTCCTGTCAGCCCGCTTTAAATCAACATAACTCTTTTACCTAGTTATTACTTCTTTTAAGTGCTCACAAATAATTTTAACTTGTTGTTCCATTTCGATAAAAATTTCAGGTCCAATTACCTCTCTATCCTCAATGTTGTCCCAACTTTGTTCAATGAAAAGTTGTAAAAGCCATAGATTTGGGGTAAGAATCTCCAAAGAAACCCCAAAGGCTTTTAACAATCTGATCAACGGACCATGTGATAAGAAATGAGCAAGGTTTTCTTCTTTACATACATTAATTTGAAATAAACATTAAAACTAAATAAATGAAGTTAACATCTATTCTTTGAAATCTTGAAATAATGAACCTAAGAGGATCTAAGCATTTAGTTATGTGTTTAAGAGAAAGAGATCTCCCCATTAATGGCTTCAAGGCCAATGGATCTTCCCTTTTACTCCATGTTAGTGCTATGAAATACAAAATCAAATGCTTTTAGCTCAATGGAAGAAGATGAAATACAATCTAAATCCTAAACAAATTGTTATAATCTATGCTAGGAAGAAGAGAGAATTCTTAGGAAATGAGGGAGGGGGTATATCCCTATTTATAGTTTTTGGTTTGGGAAAATGGGAGATTTGGGTACATGTGGGACAAATTCTAAAGTCCAAAAAGTACTTTTAGCAAGCCAAAGTGTGATTTGACTATCATTAGGTATTTAACCAAGGTTAGACTAATTAATCTCTCCGAGAGAGTAATTAGGGTTCTAGAAGGTTTTACAGAAGATCTTAATCAATCCAATGAAGTGGATTGATATTCCGAGGAGATAATAGAAGCAATCTAGAAGGGAATGAGAAGCTAATGTAGTTAGAACGAGGCTATAACAACCTATTTAAGTGGTTTATAAGAGGAAAAATGACCAAAACGGTGTCGTGAGAAGGGAGTTAGATAGGTCTAAGCGGCATTGTGCCATCAATTTACAAAGGGAAGAAGAGTTAGTGCACCATTATAAATAATAGTGTATTGATCAAACTACATGTGTCTATATTTTCCCCTCTTTGAGGTGATGTAAGCTACGCCACTTCAAAGAAAGTAGACAAACGTAAACAAGTAAATTTTTTTGAAGGGGTAGAAGAAAAATTAATAGGATGAAGGATGATGAATTCCCCCTTGAGTGTCGATGGGGTGATGGAGAAACTCGATCAACGATAAAAAAGAAAAAAAGAGAGAGAATTGGATAGAGAAGATGAGAAACTTAGAAAAAGGGATATTGAGCTATCCATAAATCAATTGCTAACAATACTTAATCATCATAATGCTTAGAATCCTCCTCATGGGTCCTTATTAAAATGTGAGCATGTGACGGAAGCATAAAATGACATGAAAATCCAAGATACGAACAACCATCTTACGCTAAAAATTACTAACTCCATACAACATACATGAATGTAATGCAATACGAGGAATAAACAAAATCACCTAACAGGGAAATAAGTACAATCACACACACTTAAACCAACAACATTTAAGATAGTTGCACAAATATTTTGTTATCGAGATGAAGTCCCAAATGTTTTGATAAATGACAAGGGTGAAGAATGATGCCCTAAGCAAGGTGTATTATGCAAGGGGAAAGATGGAGGACACTTGGGTCCCATGAAAAGTAATGTGCACAATGAAAATAGTACCAGGAAACTGATAGTGCCCTAGAGTATGACATAAAGTAAGCAACATAGCTTGTGTAGGTGATTGAAGATTTTGGTGATGCACGAGTTGTTGTTTCAAACATTTGAAAATGTCAGCAAGATCTAGGATGAGTGTCATGCAATAGACACAGATTTCAGCCGTAGATGATCGGTTTTAACCAATTTTGAGCCATTTTCAAAGTATTTCAATGTTTTTGTTGTTTTAAATATTTTTCTGAATTTTTTTTTTTTTTTTAAGTTTTGATCGGTCAGAAGAATTTCAAAAGATCAAATATCTTCTAAAAGTACGCGTGAAGGTGGTAACGGGAAGGCAAAGCTGCCAGAGAGCTAGGATATATGCTCATGAAGAAGAAAGACGAGTCGGGAAGAATTCATTGAAAATAAATGAATAAATAATTATCACGACGAGGAAAATAGATGAAAATTAGAGGAAAAGGTGGGAAAAGGTGCCTAAAAGATGTGTAAATTATTTCAGTGTGACGAAGAAGTGACCGTTGGGTGGCACGAAGTGCCCCAGCATGTGAAAATTAGTAAAAATAATTATTTTAATATAAAAATAATTATTACAATGGATAGAAGAAGGTTAGAATGATCACAACAGAGAAAACATGCCCTAGGGGCATTGCGATAGGTTAATATACCCACCCGAGGTCGGTAAAACAATCACGACCAATTCATTTCTACCAGAGCTCTTGCAAATTTTTACCGTGAGTGAGAGTGATAGCCCTAGAGTGAGATGGCAAGAATACCGAGGAGGACGAGATCGTGGATCACATCCAAGAGTTCATGCGGGACCCAGTGGATGGACCATACGTGAGTGGCCTATCCCTCCCATTAATTACACATTTATTACATTTTCTAGGGATTTTCTAGGGTAGGTAGGACTTTTATCGCATGCGTGTGGGTGTATGTGTGTCACTTGATGGGTACATGCATGCGTACACATCAAACTAGACATGGATGCACACATGCATCCATTCACGGGAGGTATGGATGGATACATGTACCTATTTAGAAGAATCGGATACATGCACATGTATCCATTTGGAAGAGGGAGGTACGTACACACGTATCTATAGAAAAAATTGATGGGGCGCGTATGCGTCGGTTAGACTAGAATAGCCACGCACACGTGTGTGCATTGAGGTAGGCATCACACTTTGGGCATGTATTCGTTACGTGTGGCCCTTTCCAAAAGGATAAAAAAGTGATAGTGTGCGTATGTGTTCATAAGGGTACATATGCATTGTTAAGGGTGTGCAAAGTGCAAAGGAGGTGCGTAGGCACTAGAATGAAGGGGAAAAGACAACTGGCTAAAAAATAACCAAGTATAGAAGAATATAGATGAGATTAGTTCAGAAGAAAAGAATAATTAGTGAATTAGATGTTTTTTGAAGAAGCATTTTTCCTTAGAAAAATAGAAATAAGTAAGTACCTAACACTTGTGTTGATTTTGTAGCGTATACTACCCATTCTGCAGACTCGCGAGTGCTATGGTCGGCTAGCTATTATAGAGGCGTAGTTTGATGATGATGATAGAGCGACTCTGGAGAGCCTTTTGCATGTGACAGGATTGTCTCATGTGGTGGAGATGCCACAGATTACATTGGACCATGGCCTCTTGACAACCATAACAGAGAGATGGCATAGCGAGAGTCAGTGTTTCGACTCCCGACCGGGGAGATCACCATTACACTGGAGGATGTGTGGCACATCATGCGGGTTCCCATTTAGGGCCATCTTATCTAGACTATGAGCCGCTGGACCGATATTCAGTGACATATTATACATTTATTTAGCGTCCCCACTATACCATGGCACGGGATGTCCATTAGATTATCCCGATGTATAGATGATCTAGAGTTAGACCGAGTAGTGGTCTACATGATGGATTTTTTCAGTGGAGTTTTACTCCCTGACAAGACTGGTGCTTCTTTTCCACTTGGACTCCTAGGAGTGATTCTTGGTTTGGTGGAGGGAGAGACCTACTGCTAGGGTCAGTGCATATTAGCACATCTATACTGGGACCTTCATTTGATTACTTACTACCATCAGAAGATGGTAGGACCTACTCGCCTCCTACAGATTTGGGCATGGGACCATATTGCCATTGGTCACCCCTTAGGTGTTCTGAGAGTTCGGGCTCCTGATGAGCCATCGACGATGGGTTGGGTCCCAACAGGGGATGATGTGTGACCCAACATGGGGGTCGTATATCATTATCGACGTGAGCTGGATGAGCTGAGGTAGGCTTCCATGGTTTGGAGGCCTTATAGACATTTCCAGTGGCCCGAGGATGGCTTAGAGCTCAGTACCACCACTGTAGAGCATTTCATTCTAGGCAGCCGTAGCTATATGCGAGAGATATACAGGGTTGATCGGTGTCAGAGGTAGTTTGGCATTACCAGGATGTTCTTGGGCCAGATATATGGTATGCTCGTAGAGCCCAAGAGAATTTTGACATGGGGCCACAAATTACTCGTGAGAGCACTTACCGATTTTGATAGGTGGCACCTGTTATTTGGGTGCCACTGAGACAGATTAGGGATCCCAACACTACTCTTGAGTATGGGCCCTGGTATCATGGTGTGCTTCCACCTTTGTTTGATTGTATCTAGAGTGGCATATATTATCGGTGTGAGACCTCCTCCAGTAGGGCCTCCTAGTGGTGACGAGGGTGGAGCCATTGGTGGCACTGACAATGATGATGATGATGATGACGAGGGTGGGCCTGATGCACACCAGTATGTCAGAGGTAGGAGATAGGGTCCCATACCACAAAGAGCCACGAAACAGGTCCCGTGCCCATGCCAAGATAGGTATACAGGGCGGTGGACATAGAGTTTCCCCTAGTGGGAATTCTAGCGGGATATATACCCCTCTTCAACATGTAATTATAGAGCATGGGCCACCACTTGATATTCCAAAGAGTAGCAGCACTAGTGGGTAGCGAGTTAATCTTCAGTAGTAGCTACTGCAGAAGCTATTGCCATATAGTTCTGGTGGATAGGGAGAGAGACGTAGCTAGGGCATAGGTATAGGCCCTCATAGTAGAGTGAGATCAGGCACGTGCCCAGGTGTAGATTTTGACCACTGAGAGAGATCAAGCTAGAGCACATGCCACCTAGGGCAGCGATAGTGCTTCATGGCAGAGTCAGATGCGAGAGATGGCCACACAGGGTGCTCAAATATTGAGCCTCCTACACCAGTCCTAGACTTAGGTGTGGATGGTTGTTGCCCAGAGGGACCATGCACAGGCATAGTCATAGGGCTATATTATACAGAGGGACCAGGTACGAGCCCGGGTGCAAGTTATTACGGTAGATAGGGATCAAGAGGCTACTGCCTCAAGAAAGGATCAAAGTTGATATTAGCGAGGTTGACAGTCGGTGAGATCTTTGCCCTATAGGAAGCTCTTGCTTCTGGAGATGTGGATTTGATACGAGATGTGATGAGATCTAGTGGTGAGGCCTTGTACTATAGGACTACCTACTTCAGGGTAGTTCTAGCTAGATCAACAAGTAGTATCATTCCAGTAGTTAGATGTGAGTGTGACAGGATCTAGGTCATGGAGATCAGGTCATTTAGTGAGATCGAGGTTATGCAGCCTGGTTAGAGCGGGGCCATCTAGACAGTTTGGTGGTACCCTGGTGTAGGTCCATCACAACCACCATTATTCTATTGACCAGGTGATGGACCCGTGAGCCTCCGATGAGGGTGAGAGTTATGGTTGAGCTCATTTTACTGCTTCTTTTTGTATATATTATTGTATACATGCCTCTTATGAAGGCTAATTTTGATGTATAGTTATATGTATCATTGTTTTGAGGGTGCCTCTTGATGAAAGCTTGATTATTTTGATGCATGCCCCTTTTTGATGGCATATTGTATCGATGATGTATTATTTTGAGTATTGACCTAGATAGTTATACATGTATATATGGAAATTTTTATGTATCATACTATGATGGATTTATGATATATGATTTCCCTTTCCTTTATGTATGTGACATGCCTTAGATTTGGAAATGTGTATATTTCATGCTTTCATATTGATGATGTATCTGTAGATAGCACCACATGTTTTGGATTCATGAGTTGTTTCTAATTTTGTATTCTAGCACTTGGGATGATACTAGATGATATTGGTGTGGGGGGGGATATATTTGTGATTATGCACAACCCCTCTTTCCCCCATTGATGATACGATATGTGATGATTAGCTTAGCATACATGCATGATGTAATACTTAGCATTTTTGTATATATATGATGTAGTGAATGATGTTAGAAATGTGATGAAATGATAGATGATAGATGTGATAACAAACAACTATGTAAAACATGCAAGAAAAATTTAACAAAACTAAACAAATATACACATACAAACAACACAACAAACTACAACTAAACAAACACATGCAAAAGTTAACAAGAGATTAAAATGAGATCTAATCTAAGCAAGTAAAAATGAACTTTAATAGATGCACATAACAAATAAAGAATCCTACAACATTTTTTACAAGCATGAGAGTTCCTAAATGAATGCAATGCCATACACAATCAAATCAAACAAGAGTCAATATAAGGTAAGCAAATGATCCATTTAAAGAACAAACAATTCAATAGACTAAGTACATCAAAACTATACAAACCAACAACTAAAAGTAATTAAAGCACTACTTTGTTTTTGTGGGACAACATTGACATATTTTCTAATGTTTTTGGGTTTATCTAAAAAGATAAGTTTTCATAGCTACGTTTTTCATTGTTGTCTAGGTTTTCCTAAGATAACATTGTGAGATGAATGTAGCTTTATCCTGAAAAGGGAAATTTTCCAGATGTTTAGATTTTTGTGTATCATTTTCTAAATGTTTTTGTATTTTCCAAGGTCATGTTTTGAAAGCAATGTACAAGAACAAAGAAGCATGGATGCCCCCAGCGTGATGTGGGAATATACAAAGGCATAATGCCACACGTGTATGTGTGAGAAGGTGTCAACGATGTATGTATGCTCATCATTAGATGGGAGGATACAAAGGTAATGTCCTCCTACTAGATATAAGAGAAAACAAACCAGATCATGGCAAAGTAAAGGCGGCCCTAGTAGGGATCCTATACCTAACAAAAGAAGTTCATATCTAAAAAGTAGCAATGATTACCTGTCCTTCCGTAAAAATAACTTGTGTCTAGAGAATCTTCCTTGAGCACTAAAAATTGGTTTTACTCAAAGACTTGCCCACTACACCACAATTGCGTGGTTTTCACATGTGGGTGACCTACTTTTTCTTTACTATTTTCTCATTTTATTTTATTTTCTTGTTTTTTCTTTGTTTTTCTAATTTTTAGTTCTTATTTGATATTCTCGTCATGCCTAATCATAGAACCGCTTCAAGTGCATGGCGTTCATAGGTTCGGAAGCTCTTCACCATCTAAATATGTAAGTTTGTAGGATCCTGATCCATATTTTGTAATTACAACATAAGGACCTAACCAATTAGCCTCAAACTTTCCTTTCTTTTCTCTATCTTTGACGGTGTTCTTCTTATTTTCTTTGAGAACTAGATCTCCTACATCAAATTCCTGATGAATGATGCGTTTTTATATCCTTTGGACACTCTGTTCTGATAGACTTTTAGGTGATTGAGCGCTTTGATATGCCTTTCATCTAATAGTTCTAACTCTGCTAGGTGAGTAACCATGTAGTCTTCATCTTTATCAAGATAGTCTCTGAGAGATATTCTCGGGAGGAAGCTCCACTTCCAAAGGTATGATGGCTTTAGTGTCATAGACAAGTGAATATGGGGTCACACCAGTAGGAGTGTGGATGGAGGTACGATAGGCCCAAAGGGCGGGATGTATCTATAGATGCCAATTACAACTAGTTTTACTAACCATTTTCTCCATAATCCATACAAGGGTCTTATTGGTGGCTTCTTCCTGTCCATTACCTTGAGGGTAATAAGGGGTAGACCACTTAAGTTGGATATGGAAGCATTGACACAATGTTTTAACCATTTTATTTTTGAAGGATTTACCATTATTAGTGATAATGGCCGAGGGAATCCGTAACGACATATGAGATGGTTCATGATGAATTTTGAAATCTGTGCATCGGTGACATAGGTAAGAGGTATAGTCTCTACCCATTTGGTAAAGTATTCGGTGGCAGTGATGATGTGAGTATGACCATCTGAAGAAGAAGGATGGAGCTTCCCTATGAGATCTAGGCCCCATTTAGAGAATGGCCAAGGCATTGCAATAGGCTGTAAGGCTTGTGCTGGTGCATGTATTAACTTTCCATATTTTTCACATAGTTCACACTTTATGAAGTTGTAACAATCAGATTCCATGGTAGGCCAATAATAGCCTACTCTCAATATCTTTTTAGCTAGGACCATGCCACTAGTATGTGCTCCACAAATACCACCATGTACTTCTTTAATTGTGTGGATAGAATCAGCAACATCTAAATAGTGAAGCAGATTCCCATCGTAGCCACGATGATAAAGGGTGCCTCCTAGGAGGGTATAATGGGCTATGTGGAAAATAAGGGATTTCTTTTCAGAATGGGTGATGCGACGGGAAAGAGTACCATCTTGTAGGTATTGGAAGATAGGGTTGTACCAAGGGGATAAAGGACCAACAACTTCACATACCAAACATGACTCGGCATATCATATGTAGGTACCTATAAATGTTCCACGAAGAAAGGAATCTTGCTTTCTTAGGTGATATGCATAAGAGAGACCCAATAGTAGCCATAGCATCTTTGGATCTATTATGCGACCTTGGTTTTTGTTCAAATATGACTTGTGTGAAATATTCCTTCAAATTTTCAACCATTTTTTATACAGAATAAGCTTCTCATATTTAACCTTTTACTCATCATTAACCTATTTTATGATAATTTGAGAGTCCCCAATGACTCGTAGTTGTCTGATGTTCCATGTAATAGCTAGCTTGAGGCCAGTCAATGAGTGCTTCATACTTTGCAATGTTATTTGTACATGGGAATCCCAACCAGAATGCTCGTGGTATGACATCGCCTATTGGAGTGATGAGCACCACTCCTGCTCTAGATCCATGGAAGGTAAAAGATCCATCAAAATGAACCTACCATTCTATGGATTCCTCAATATACATCATAGATGCATCTGGTAAATCTAAGCATAAAGGTTCCATTCCTAGGAGAGGAGCTTCTACCAACTAATCAGCCAATACCTGTCCTTTTAAAGACTTCTGATTCACAAACTCAATATCAAATTCACTTAGGAGAATGATCCAATTAGCCATTCGGCCTATGAGGGTGGGTTTGGATAAAAGGTACTTGAGAGGGTCAACTTTGGATATGAGCTTGGTTTTATTATTCAGGAGATAATGGCGAAGCTTTTGAAATGTGAAGACAACCGCTAAGTAGGCCTTTTCTATTTGGGGATAATTCAACTCATATGTGATCAAGGTGTGGCTAAGATAGTAAAATACTCTCTCTTTATGGGCTAAGTCATATTGGGAAAGTAATGCACCAATGGAAAACTAGGTAGCGGAAATGTATAAGAGGAGAGGTTCACCAGGGGTAGGTGGCATTAGTACAGGTGGGCTGGTCAAGTACTATTTGAGTAACAAAAAGACTTTATAATAAATGATCAGTCCCCAATTTAATGTGACATCTTTCTTGAGAAAATGAGTAAAGGGGTGGAACTTATCAGCAAGTTGTGAAATAAAGTGACTAATTTCTTGAATTTTTCCTTATAGACTCCTTAGTTGCTTGAGTAGGTGGTGGAATTTATGTGATAGTTGTAACCTTTACAGGATCCACTTGATCCCTCTTTGTGAGATAATGAACCCTAGGAGTTTTCTTGATAAAACTTTCGAAGACACATTTCTTAGGGTTGAAATGAACCTTATAGTCTCTTAGACGCTGAATCGAATATTAATAACCAGTTGTGGAATCGACTATCATGTCAATGTTAGGTAGGGGAAAATCATTCTTTGGACATGCTTTGTTAATGTCATGGAAATTAGTGCAGATTTTGATGCCCACAGATTTTTCGTAATGGGACTATGTTAGATATCCATTTGAATAATCAATAGTTTAATGAAATCAATGACTAACATCTTTTCTAATTCTTCTTTGACTAATAGCACACCTTAGGATGCATCTTTCTCAACTTTTGTTTGATTGGTCCGACATCAGGTACACAACTAGCTCTACGGGTCTAAACGAGGCCTATCTACATATGTCCATGTGAATATGTCCATGTATTCTTTTAAGAGCTCTATAAAGGTATTTTTTCTAAGAGAGTGAAGCTCCAAACTTTATTATTCTAGGTTGTTCCTTTGAGACAATGTTGACGTTGATCGTTTCCTTAATAAGAATTTTAGAAGCATCTCTCATCCGTATAGGACTAGGGGGAAGAGTATGATTGACTTCTGTGGTAGCTCATGATCAGATTTAAATGGATAAATCACTTCATCTTTAGATTCTTTATTCTGTTTGTCTATGAGTTTATCAAAGAGTTTTTCACTATGGGATCTCCATTGAGCCTTCTGCTTGGTTTTTCAGAAGTAGGTGTAGCTTTAGTTACAGTCTTCTTATTTAACCATCCACACATATTTGTTTCTTCCTGAAGTAGACACATGTGTCTAGTTGAATCCTAAATCCTTTCTTGTGGTCTCTAGCCGGAATAAAGTCCCTGAGTCCCATGAACTATGTAAATGCCTCATCATTTTCAAATAAATACTAGGGGCACGTGAAGTTGTTGATCCCAATCTATAAGTTTAGGATATACTAAGGGCTATTGGATATTTATCTAGGGGGTGGATTTGGATAAGGTAAGGACTGACAAATCTAGGAATAGGTTCGTGGAGGCAAGATCCTCGTAAAGGCTACATTGGGAATTTGTGTCACTCTCAAAATGAGATGAAACATCCCCACATTCAGAAGAGGTGGAATCATTCTCAGAAGCTAGAGCATCATGGGGCCTTATTCCAAGGCCATGTTTATCAGTTTTAAAACAAGGGATAGGGATAGGCTCCAACCGGCCTTGTGCATTGACACCATATCCAAACCCATTATAGCCCATGACAAACATCATGCGGGGACCTTTGATGTACTGAGGTGCTTGATTGCATGAAGCCATGGTGCCTTCTAGCACTCTACTAGTAGGGTCTTCTAACATTTTATCCTTAGACAAGAGACCGCTATAGACAAATTTTTCCAAGGGTTTAGCACATTGTGCGTGAGTGCTCTTGAACTGAAAGTAAGGCTTACCCCTTTTCTTGGGGATACTTGATAAGTCTGATATCAATAGAGCCTGCTCAAGAGTGAATGGATTATCTAGGCCATATTTTGCTGATGTTGCCTCCCATGAAGCAAATGGGTTGACCAATGAGGGAAAATCTTGATTGAAAGGCGTGAGGGATTCTGAATCTATTCATTTTTATAGCCTCTATTTGTAGAGGGACAACAACATTTCATGAAGGACATTCATAAGCTGCATGAGAAAAACTATGCAATTCCCTACAATGTGTGAATGGTTCCGGGTCACCCAAAATGGTAACCACCTACCCTTCATGACATAACTTGATGCACTGATGAAAATTTGATGGAATAGCTTGCATGGCATGGATCCATGGGCATCCCAAGAGCATGTTGTATGGAAGGTCCAAGTCAAGGACATGGAATGTTGTGTCATGACACATTGGTCCTACCTCCATGGGAACCACTATAGTCCCTACTGACTCTCTTTCTTCATTGTCATAGGCCGTGATCATGATAGTCTTAGCTCCCATCTCTGTTTCTGAATGGCCTAGTTATTTAACCATCTTCAAAGTGCAAATATTTAGACCAGATCCCCCATCTACAAGTAATCTTTTGATTTTACGATGGGTAACCACCACTTAGAGATACAATGATAAGTTATGCTCTAGTTTGTTATGTGGGATTGCAGTATGATCAAAAGTAATATGATCATTGGTGTCTAAGCATGCAATCATGGCTTGAAGGTTTGTGGGGTCTACCTTCTGTGAAACCCCTAAATTATCAAAAAATTTATGCAAGTATGTTCTTATGGGCATTAGATATCTTGAGGAGATTGAGAATAGATAAAATAGCAGTGTATTTTCTCTAATTTCTCTATTAAATTATACTGACCTTCTTGAGGGATAGGCACAGGATCTGGTATGACTAAATGGGCACATCTCGTCCCGACTGCACATCTCTTTTCTAAAATCTGAATGGTGTTGATATGCTCATTAGATGAGCTAATACATCCAATGAGGGAATCATAAGGACTATCATTTGTAGGGTACACATAGGCAGAAATCCTATAGTCATTGGAGGTTTCCCTTGACCGGTTTTTTTCTTTTTATCTGCATGGTTAGGAAAAGGTTCCTTGTAAATACCCATTTTTTCATTTGAACTTTTACCAGTCTCAAGGGAGAATCCATAGCAATCTTCCCTTCCTCTATGAGGTCTTGGATATAATGGCGCAATCATAAACATCTATCCGTTTGTGTCCTTTAACATGGTGGAAGTCGCAATATTCATGATCTTTGAACCAAACTAGTTTTGGAGCATCTTCCGGATATGGTACTATTGTAGTTGGATATTCTACCATTTTTGTGTCATCTAATTGTTTTAGGATGGTAGATAAGGATTCTGTTAAGGACGTGATCTTTGAACCAAACTAGTTTTGGAGCATCTTCTCGGATATGGTACTATTGTAGTTGGATATTCTACCATTTTTGTGTCATCTAATTGTTTTAGGATGGTAGATAAGGATTATGTTAAGGACGTGAATGTACGTTTTGTAGGTGCTTTAGGATGAGGTCCTTACAAAATCTTTAAGAGTGGGCCTATCTGTATGGCTTGGACTCTCTTAGAGTATGTAATGCCATCACCAACAACATGTTTATTCTTATTGAAGAATTTAGGTTTGTCTGTGGATTTGGTTTCATGTTTGTTTTTAGTGACAGGTTTAAGCATTCCCTTGGCAATGAGGGCTTTCTCAATTTGACTTCCTTTCTCTATGACTTCTTTGAAGTTTGAGCCACAATGCATTTACAAGTGAAAGGCTATTTCTAGGTTTAAGTTAGGAACAAATATGCTCACTAACTTTTTTTCTGGTAAGGCACAAGGAAAGCAACTAGCTAACCCACGCCATCATTGTAAAAATCCTACAAATGTCTCATTGGGTTTTTGTTTTGTGTTACATAGATTGTTCATTGTGATGTCACTCTCCATATTATAGGAGTAATGCCTTACAAACTTCTCTGCCAATGCGGGCCATGTTGTAATGGAGCCCTTGGGTATGCTATAGAACCATTCCAATCCTACTACTCCAAGGCTGCAAGGAAAGAGTCATATCAAGAAATTATCGCTATACGTGACCTCTTGGCAAGCCATGTAAAATTCTTTTATATGATCACGAGGATCACTTTTGCACTTATATTTATCAAACTTGGGAATGGTAAAGTGTTTTGGGAAAGGTTGTTGTAACATGTCCTTATCAAAGGGGTAAGGACATAGTTCTTCATACGAATATTTTCTATTTTGGCCTACATTTCCCTGTTGTAATGTAGTAAGTGTATCTTTCATAGATTTCAATTCCTCCTGAATGAGTTGCTCTTTAGTAGGTGACATTGGCCTTTGAGCCTGAGTCGCCTTAAAGGTATAGTCTATATGTGGATCAAATTGAAACTCGTTAGGTTTGTTTTTGTCTTTGTCTTTGTATATGTTTCTTCTTGAAGAGCCTAGGTTTGCTAGTTTCTGACTCAACTTCAAGATCTATTTTTGGAGGATCTCCTCCTCAACCAGGGGGTCCTCTTCTTCATCAAATTTCGGAGGAGGAGAAGCTTTTCACTCAGTTTTCACTTTACATGAAGCTTTATAGTGAGGTTTTCATGATGGTTCACCTTCGACAGTGGCCTTATGGTGCCTAGAAGTGGAAGCATATCCCACATCAAAAGGGTTATCTATGTCTAAGACAAATCTTTGTTCTCCTAAATTAGGGTTAATGACCTTTGTTTCTTCTTCGTGCTCATGTAGAAGTTTAGCTCCTAATGCTAAGACTCTTGCGAGTACCGATCTTTATTATAATATAGGAGTTCATCAAATCTATTTAGGTCTAACCTTTGTTGTTCTCGGAAGAGTCTAACTCTTCTCCACTATGATCAATTAACGTCTCTGTATCTTTGACTTGAGAAAAGAGTGGTCCTAAATTGTGACCACTAAATGGGAAGGTGTCGAAAGGGTTTTCTCCTATATCATGCTCATTTGATTTGGCTGCCATTTTTATGATTTTAGGCATTACTAGCAGACGTTTGTATGTAGCTAGCGTAACCCCTAAGTGTATGGTTTTCTGTAAGCCATTCAAGGTGATGTTGGAACTATACTACAGTGTATCCTAGATGTAGTGTTATGTAATCATCTTTATCAAGGAACACTCATATGCACACCTAAATGTAATGATCACTCAATTTGTTGTTACCAAGTCTATGCCCTAAAAATAGATAGCGACAATGATGTATCAATATGTAGGTCAAGTTAGAACCCTAACAAGGCCTAAGCACTGACGTGATGTTGTCACAGTCCCTCAACAAGGTATACCTAAAACTAGTTTGAATGCCGATGAAAGCCAAACCTTCTAAAAAATGGAAGTCGCGAATAGATATAGTGTAATAACGTCACCGTGATACATTAACCAAGCAAGCAAGGTGTTAGTACCATGAAAACTTTATTATGATATATATATATAAGGTGTTATCGACAATTTTCAAGAAGAATCAGATGACGTTGAAACTGAAACTAAGTGATAAGTATAACAATGAGTTTTTAATCGTGTGAGTAGCATAACCATGTAATAAGGAGACTTATACCATCTTCTCAAAAATGAGGATACAATGTAACTACCAAGATTGTGCGTCTAGGATGTGAACAAAATTATCAACTCAAGAAGAGACAAAAGATGAAATGTACCCATGACGGTGAAGATAATATTGAAATAAAGATGGATGTACTTTTATCAAAGATATGAAAAGCGTACCTACACACTTTAGACATTTAACAACCCATCCACAAACATGGATGGGTGTAAATGGACAAAAAGTGACAAGCACTATCTCTGATAAAAATGTGCAATGTATGCACCTTTCTCACCCCAAACAATGGGTGGTGAGAACGCAAGGGTATTGATCAAAAGATGGAAATAAACCAAGAGCCACCTAGGCAGAGCTTTGCCTCATCCAAAGACAAGAATAAAACTAAGTGAAGGTGGGACATAGTTTAGTTTCATGATGAAAGACACTCAGATAAAACTCACAAGGGTTCTTTGCCTTGTTTGACAAACAAGGTTTAGATTCCAGATGAGTTGTCACTTCGTGATGGCTTGACGCAACAATGGACTAGTAAAGTGGGCTCCAAGATAGAATGGCCTCCTTAATAAGTTCTCTCACCTAGGTGCTACAAAGTTGTCTTAAGTGAGCGCGATTTACCCAAAAAGTCATAATGACTAGTTTGGGAGTATCTCAACTTTACTTTACCCCCTTCGAGCACAAAGGGCACTAGTGCATCCACATGTGCTCTCCCTGGGGTTGTCATACGGACAACTGGTAACTCTATCTCACAAGGCGTACTAGTCAAGTGGGTAAGCGGAGTGCTTCCTATTTCATCCATGAGGTTACTCAACGAGTGGATTACTTTAGGGTTCTTAGAACCACCCCCATTGTTATAGCTTAAGGCGTTATGCCAAAGGGGTTATGTTCTAGTTGAGTGGATAGGGATGTATCCTTTTCCAAAACCTACAATACAATGTTTTGAATATGGTGTGTTTTTATCTTGCTTAACTTAATGTGGTTTTAAGTAGTGCACCATTTGACAACCTACAAGAACACGTGTATTAACAATTCTGTGTTTTGCTTTTCGACAACTTTCTTTGACAATCATTAGTCCTATAGACAACAAGTTTTTAGTAATTTTCTTGTTTGTATGTTGATGTCAAGAAAGAGAATTTTACACTTTTCTTTTGATTCCTAAGATCACCAAAAGGCGTGAAGGAAGAGCATACGCAACGTGAAAAATCCTACTGAAATCACATGAAATTTTTACTTCATCCTTTATAAAACAAGTGTTTTTTGAACAATTTATATGAGTTTTGTATAAGTTTTTTTGATCTCTAAGATCACCTTTGAAGACATGAGGAGAGAGCATACGCACTTCTACAAAGTCAATACTAAGCCAAGAACAAAACACTTTAACTATGCAAACTGAAATGTTTAAGGAAAACACTATTTTTAAGTTTTTAGTTCTAAAAACCTGTAGTAATGGGTCAAAAGAAAATATTTTGTAGATTGTAAAAATTTCCAATTTTAATATAGACACTGCATGCCTATATTGACACCAAGCACTTCCCAACCGATGGATACACACCCTACTTAACGAGTATGCTGTAGTTATAAATTAATAAAACCTAATGCAATAAAACACAGATGCTTGCAACATGACAGAGATGTGCCCATATTGACATGGATGCTCTAGGTTTTGACATGTACGTGCCCAAGCCTGAAACAAAAATTGTCAAATTTTTTACACAATCAGACCATTTACACATGCACATCTAGAGAGGTGAATACGTGTCCCAGATTACAAATACATGTGCACGTCTCTGTAGAAAGAAAATTTGAAAATGATGAAGTCTTCCTAACAGGTACATGCCTGATCTGACGGTTACATTGGGGTTTCAACGTGTACACACCCCTTGTTTTACACCTACGCACCCTATGAAAAACCTGCAAAAAATGGATTTTCAAATTTTCAAGAGAAAACAAGTTAGTTGTTAGTCAAAGTGTCCTATTTCTATATCAAACCCACAAAATGCATGTAAATGAAGGTCATTTATCTAGTGTTAGAAATAGAAATGAGGAAATAACAAGTGATTTGACCCAAAAACTTGAAAATGAACCTTGAAAAACCTAAAAGACCTCCATTAATGGAGGATGGACATAAGTGTCCCACTGGGCATGCCAAATGTGTTCAATGAAAAGTTGTAAAAGCCATGGATTTGGGGTAAGAATCTCTAAAGAAACCCCAAAGGATTTTAACAATCTGATCAATGGACCATGTGATAAGAAATGAGCAAGGTTTTCTTCTTTGCATACATTAATTTGAAATAAACATGCAAACTAAACAAATGAAGTTAACCTCTATTCTTTGAAAGCTTGAAATAATGAACCTAAGAGGATCTAAGCATTCAGTTATGTGTTTAAGAGAAAGAGATCTCCCCATTAATGGCTTCAAGGCCAATGGATCTTCCCTTTTACTCCATGTTAGTGCTATGAAATACAAAATCAAATGCTTTTAGCTCAATGGAAGAAGATGAAATACAATCTAAAGCCTAAACAAATTGCTATAATCTATGCTAGGAAGAAGAGAGAATTCTTAGGAAATGAGGGAGGGGGTATAGCCCTATTTATAGTTTTTGGTTTGGGAAAATGGGAGATTTGGGTGCATGTGGGACAAAGGCTAAAGTCCAAAAAGTACTTTTAGCAAGTCAAAGTGTGATTTGACTATGTTTAGGGTATTTAACCTAGGTTAGACTAATTAATCTCTCTTAGAGAGTAATTAGGGTTCTGGAAGGGTTTTGAAGGGCTTAATCAATCCAACAAAGTGGATTGATATTCCAAGGAGCTAATAGAAGCAAGCTAGAAGGGAATGAGAAGCTAATGTAGTTAGAATGAGGCTATAACAACTTGTTTAAGTGGTTTATAAGAGGAAAAATGACCAAAAAGGTGTCGTGAGAGGGGAGTTAGATAGGTCTAACTGGTGGTGTGCCGTCAATTTGCAAAGGGAAGAAGCGTTAGTGCACCATTAGAAATAATAGTGTATTGATCAAACTACAAGTGTCTACACCAACTAACAAGGGTTCTAAATTTTTTTGTATAATGCTTGAAAGGTACCATCTTAAGAGAGGCATGATATGTGTTATTATATGCAAACTCAACTAGTGAAAGGTATTCTTCCACATATCTTTGTTGATCCATACAATACATTTGTAACATATCTTCAAAAACTTGATTAACTCTTTCAGTCTGTCCATCCATTTTCGGATGATACATAGAACTTAAATTCAGCTTAGTTCCTAGAGCTACATTAAGCGTTTCCAAAACCTTGATTTCATTCTAGGATCTCTATCTAATATGATTAATTCAGGTACTCCATGTAATCTAAAAATTTCACGTACAAATATTTTAGCCAATACAGGAGAATCATCCTTTAGATTACCAATAATAAAATGTGCTACCATCGTTAGTTTATCAACAACTACTAAAATAACATCATGTTTATTTCTTGACATAGGAAACCCTTGCACAAAGTCCATGCTTATTACTTTCCACTTGTACTGAGGTATGCTATGAGGATATAATAAACTGGATGGGTGCATATGTTTCACCTTAACACGTTGACACTCAAGGCAATGTGTCATAAAATCAATAACATCCTTTTTCATTCCTTTCTAGAAATATTGATGTTTAATATCAACAAGCATCTTTGTAATACTAGTGTGTCCGGAAAAGGTGAATTGTGAAATTTTGCTAACAATTTATTTCTTAAATCATTTAGATAAGATATGTATACTCTATTCTCAAATCTTAAGATTCCTTCGTTATCAAAGTGAAAACCTTTATACCTCAAATCATTTGGATTTGCAGAAAGCGTTGGCTTGACTTGCTTTGAAAGTAAGAATCAAATTCCATAACAATTTTTACTTCATCCTTAAACTGAGTTCTCAATGTTATAAGAGCAGAAATGTGCTTCCTACAACTTAGAGCGTCACCACTTTGTTTTCCTTACCCTTGATATAATTGATGTCAAAATCATATTGAGATAAAAACTCTAACCATATTTGTTGTCTTGCATTTAGATTTGGCTGAGTGAAAATATACTTCAGCCCAAGATGATCAGTTTTCAATTCAAAAGGTTTACCAAGTAGGTAATGCCTCCAAACTTGTAGTGCATGAACAATGGAAGCAAGCTCTAAATCATGTGGAGCATAATTTAACTCATGTAAATTTAGTTTTCTACTTTCCTAAGCTATGACATGATCATTTTGTAACAAAATACCTCCTAGACCTTCACCAGATGCATCAGTTACTACCATAAAGTCTCCATTAGGATCTCGGTACTATTAGAATAGGTGCTAAAGTTAAGCTGTTCCTTCAAAGTTTTGAATGCATATTCATGTTTCTCAATCCAAAAAAATTCTTATCCTTTTTCTCGTAAGGAAGTTATTGGTGCGACCACCTTAGAAAAATCTTTTACAAATTTTCTATAGTAGCAAAGAAGCCCCATGAAGCTTTTGACTTTATGTACATTCTTTGGTGCGAGGCACTCGGTTATAGCTGTAATTTTAGAAGGATCTACAGCAATTCCATTATTACTTATTACATGTCCCAAATAGTGCACTTCTATGTCATATAAAGAACATTTAGATAGCCTACCATATAATCGTCTCTTTCTCAAAATTTCCAAAACTATCTTCAAATTCTCATGATGTTCCTCAATACTTTTAGAATATATGAGAATTTCATTCAAGAATATGAGCACAAATTTGTCCAAGTATTCTTGAAAGATATTATTCATTAAATTCATAAATGTTGTAGGTGAATTTGTTAATCCAAAAGGTAAAACCATGAACTCATAATGTCCATACCTTATTATGAAAGTTGTTTTATCAATGTCCTCATCCCTAATCTGTAATTGATGATATCCATATCGAAGATATATCTTAGAATATACCAATGCTCCATGCATCCGATCAAATAGATCATTTATTCTAGCAAAGTGGGTGTCTATTCTTGATTGTTGCTTTGTTTAACATTATGTAATCAATACACAATCTAAGTGTTCCATATTTCTTTTTCACAAATATTACTGGTGCTCCCCAAGGTGAAACACTTGGCCTAATCAAACCTTTAGAAAAATTTCTTGCAACTGAGCCTTAAGCTCTACTAATTTTGTAGTAGTCATTCGATACGGTGCCTTAGAAATAGGCTCGGTTCCAGGCTTGATCTCAATTATGAAGTCAAACTCCCTTTTGGGTGGAAGACCTGGTAATTTTTCGAAACACGTCACTAAAGTTTCGTAACAACAGATATCATTCCATGACATCGCTTCTCTCTTCAATTGTTTTTGCAATCTTTATTACATATAAGGTACAACCTTTATTTTTGGCCTTTTTAAGTTGTATAGTTGTGAGTTTTCTAACAGAAATATCACGTTTCACACCCTGAATCTATGTTATTTTCTACAAGTCATCTAAACAACTAATGTGTTTTTCAAAATAGTCCACTTTAGCCTTATGTTCTGCTAACCAATTAACACCTATGATTACATCGTAAGACCCCAAAGGTGCAACATAAATATCAACTTCAGTGGAAAAATTAGGTAGGTCAAGGACTACTCCAAAAAGACACATACTAACTATATGAACAACATTGTTTCCATAATGTACAGTCCATGTTTTATCCATGTTTCTAGCTTTTCTTTTTAGTTTTGATGCTAATTTACTAGAAATAAAACATTCAGTAGCTCGTATCAAAAATAATAGTTATAGGTAAACCAAATAACTTACCTGGAACCTCTATGGGTGTGGCCTGTTTCTCGGCAGTACTTGTCGACTCTTTGCGGCGTGTATCTTGTCTTTGCTGATTATGATCATCATTTTTCAAAGGGAATTGATTTGCGTAATGATATTTTCCACAGTTATAACAGCCTCCTACATGTCCCTTTCTAGGCTCGAGTTTATTTCCAGCCTTTGGGTTATCATTCTGACCTCTATAGGACTTTTGTCCGTTATTATTATTCTTGACTTGTTTGTTACTACTTTCTTATTAGTATCAGATGAAAACTTACTTTTCATTCCCACTTCTATGGCTACACATATTCCAGTATTAGGAGTCTTTGGATAAGGAGCAAGTATACAAGCCTTCGGTCTCACATCTGGAAGTGGCACGAGGTATAATAGTGGTAGCGGGGAATTATCACGGGACGTCGGCACACGGTTCGGTGGAGCCTTGGAGGTACTTAGCATAACTACTATAGGACCTAGTGGTTCTAGTGGATCTGGTGGGTTAGGAGGGATAGGACCTGGTGGACCTAGTGGTTTTGGTGGATTTGGTGGCTCAAGAGGCATAGGACCTGGTGGACCTGGTGGATTTGGCGGTGGAGGAAACACCGGGGAAACCAAGGCTCTGGCTCAGGAGGACAAGGGCCCTAGCCACCCCCTCAAGTCTTCTTTGAGATGTCTTTATACTTTCCATATTACAGAGGGATTGAAGATGTTGCAGAACATGTTCACAAGTGTGAGCTGCTATGGCGCACAAAGGGGATCAAAACCTCCAAACGGAAGGCTAGTCAATTTGCAACAACGTTGCAAGGGTGTGTACATAGCTGGTAAAGGAAATATGACCCTCGTCACAAATGGTGATGGAGTATACCACTTTTAAAAATGCCTTCTTGGCAAAATTCCACATCCCTGAGTTTGAACAGAAGAGCATCAGTTCCCTGAAAGAGATTCAACAGGGAATGACAGAGAATGTGTGGGAGTATGATGTGTGCTTTAAAACTCTCTTGTCTAAGTTATCATATGATATTCACCCTTCACAACATGCTCAATGGTTTTTGGAGGGTTGATCACACCTTTTAGAAGGTCCTTATCTCATAAAACTTTCACAGACCCACGCGAGGAGTTGGAAGTTGCTTTGAGCACCAAGGCTATTGGTAGTGTTGATACTAGAGTTAGCCCTTTCTTGGAGGCTCAAATTGCTGCTATGGCTAAGCAACTAGAGAATTTGTCTCAGTAAAGTGAGTGTATGAGACTCATGATGGTTTATGGTGTACATATTTTGAAGTAGAGGTGCATATCAAGGGTAGTTGTCCTCAGAGAGTAGTACATGCCGTGACACTGGACTGTGAAATTTTTCATGGGGACCATGATGCAAGTAGATGCCCCTTGTTATAGCACACAATTCAGAAGAATGTTTCTTGATACTATAAGATCTGCACCTCTATAACCCATGATACTAAGGATTGTAGGCTCATTGATCAGATTCATGAAGCCATTGATCATGGGGTACACCAAACCAAGATTGTCGTAGTTCTAAAGGATATGATCGCGCTATGAGGAGCGTGTAAATAATGGCACACATAGAAGGGGATTTCGTGGAAGATTCCATGGTCATGGTAACCGCAGAGGAGGAAGGAGTGAGTTCCCACATGGAACCTATTTTAATTGTGGGTCTACAGAACATTATAAATGAGAGTTCCTAGACCTGTTGTAGTGCTCATGGTGTGGAAAGAAGCACAAGTATGAGGAATGCCTGAAGTTGTTTGAGCACATTTTACCAGCATCAATGAAAAGAAAAGGGCGCTACAATGGTAAGCATTAAGAAGACAGACACACAATGGATGCCACGGGTGACATGTGATGCAGGATTGGAACCTATTTTAGTAACAATAAGAGTAGAGGCCATGCACATAAAAGAAATACCAAGGCAAAGGACCCTGGTTTCAAGAGAGGAAGTAGTTCATGGGAAGTACCCAGACCCTACACATTAAAAGGAAGTATATCAAGATACCATGGATGTCATTCAGAGTTTACAAGGAGAAATACAGTGTCTAAAGGATTAGTCCAGGAGGGAGGAGAAAAGGAGGAAGGTCGAGGCACCAAAGGATGACCTAGATGAGGTCAAGGAAGTATGTAAAATGCTAAGACAAGAGAATGTTATTCCCTTACTAGGAGCATGGTTGAGGGAGAAGGTACCACATGCCAGAGAAGAGCATGAGAGACAGATCCTACATGCAAACCTTCCCCTCACAACCTTGACTATGACAAAGAGATCACATTAGATGCAGTCATAGATGGATGGCTCCTTAGTAATATCCTCATTGACACAAGTGTGGAGGTCAATGTTCTCACATTGGATGCTTGGCATCAGATGGGGAGACCTACATTACAGCCATCTTTGAATGTGTTGTATATGGAAAACAAAACAAAGGCAATGCCCATTGGTGTCTTAAAGGATGCAATTATCACTATCCAGGGAGCTAAGTTTACTAGGGACTTCAAAGTCTTGGCACTTGCCAAGGAAGATAATTTCCCAACACTACTTGGGTGCCCATGGTGTTACAAGAACAATGATGACCTTCGGTTCAATAATGGGTATTATACGTACCTAAACTTGTAGGGTACCATCCGCTTGAGAACAATGTCACGCACACCCCAATGATCATACTGGTCACCTCGCAAGGTGTTCGAGATCCAGAGAAGCTCATGAAGTATATGTTAGCATCCCAAATGATTTATCCATGTGCCTTGTGCTTTATTTTATTCCTCTACCTTTCTTTTCTTAGCTTTTGTCCTTTAGTGACAAAGCGCCGCCCGCCAGTGGTGGCGATCCTGTAACCACCGCCCCGCTCGGGGAGGTGGTCCTTTACGCATTTTCCAAAGCATGCTCTTTTGATCGTGACTTGCATAATTTTTCAACTTTCACCATCTTTTATCAACCACCTTAGCTCTTATTAATGTTTTTTTGTTCCCTAGAATAGTGTTTCTTTATTTTTAATGGTAAAAGAGTTCTAATAGGAATCACCTTTGGGTGAATGTGAAATCTATAAATAGCCGCTTTTTTTTCAAGAAAATGGCCCCTCAACTTCTCATTTCCATTGTTTAAGTCTGTCAATTTCTTTTTTAGAGCTTATTTTGTTTTCATGTTTGCATCCATGCTAGTTTTCCTTTGTTGTTGGAAGCCATTTGATCTTCTTGCTTCAGTCTTGTTCATTGTTGTTCATAAAAATTAGTTTAGAGTAGAGTAGTTTCATTTGTAGATTAAATCCATTAGAGTTGCAGGTTGTGTTCTTCATAGAAGATAGATTCTAGAATCTCTTAGTACACTTGTGTTGTATTCCCGCAATAATTCCCGCTAGGAATTACATTCACCAAGCTCTATCGCTTGCGCTATCCCTCTCCTACTTGCATTGTATTCGATCCATATCCAAAGTTGCCATTGTTCAAAATATCTTTTCGTTGATGCTAGCATATACATGCTCTTCTGGATTCACGTGGACATGAAGGAACAAGGAGATCATTCTGAGGGGACAAAATCATACACTACTAGATTCACCACTATTCTGTAAATTCTAGGTTTTATCTGTCAAAGTTCTAGTTAAAACATATCAAATAGAGTAGTGAAATATTTCATTTCAATTAAAGTTTCATTTTTGATATTGCCAAGGAAGCTATGGGGATTGATAGTTTCTGAGAAACTATGATTCATTCCTCACTTCTGAGGTAGGATCGAGAATCTTTCAATTAATTTAATCATCTATCTAGTTATTTAGGATAAACTCACATCGTTGCACAAAAGCAAGTAGCTACACTTTGGGCTACCTTACTTGTTTTAATTTGGTTATTAGATTAGTTGTCATTTTATGAATATATTAGATTAGTTTTTCTTTTAATTCTATTCAAAATCCTATCAAAAATACAAAATAGAGGAATATATACAACCCATAGATCAGATCATAGTAGATCTCGATATTGATTGGAGCCTTTGAGGAACTATCCTTGCCGAACGATCTATCACACCGGTTCGAGTTAGGAGGGCCTTCTTTGCCGAAGATTCGTAGATCCCGCTATTGCGTGTTGAAGACATAATATTACCTAACTAGCTTATCTTTATCTCACGTGTATTCCATCCCAACTGGTTGTCTCGGCATGACCTCGGGAGGTCAGGTGCGAGGAAGAGTTACTTGTAGATTCTCATGCTCGCATGTCACTTTTCCATTGTACAAAATTGGTGAACCCGACATGAAACAAACAACTGCTTCATCTTCTCTACCTCTTTAGCCTCCACATTAGCTTCACCAACAAAATTGGTGAACCTGACGTGACTCAAACTAATTTTCCTCTTTCTATTCTTTCATCCACCTTCACTCTTTCCCATTATTCTGTGGGTATTCATATACCCCCGAATATGTCGAGGATACGATGCATATGGCAGACCTCTCCTAGGTCTTGAAGCATACTACGATCAACTAAATAGACAACCATCACCCTCACTCTCAGCATGGGGTGACAACTATTCAACTAACTGGTTTTCAACACAAACTCCACCTCAAAGGACTAGATATAGTTCTTCTTTCCAAATAGAGGAGTTGGATCAGCTCACTCAAACGTAACAACCAGAGCCTTCAGGCTCAAACAATATGATGCTCACTGGAGAATCTGGTTCATCTCCTCAGGTGTTGCTTAGACCACAAATTAGTAGACATTCAAATCCATATTTGTTGTTAGATGACGAATACTTAGCATGTTATGCTAGGAGTGAACAACGCTCTCAAATATGTACCCGTCTATAGGAGGTTTGCAAACACAACTTGAGGCCTTGTTCTAAGAAAACACCCCCATCCCTCCACCTATAGGAAATGCCCTCGGTGAAACTTGGCAGGGCACCGATCAATTCATAGCAGGGTACCATATGCCTATACAACCTCAAGGTATACAACAAACACCACTAAGGAAAAATACTATGTCTTCACCAAACGAGGTCATCTCAACCTTAGTTGAGAAGGTTAGAGGGTCGGAACTTGCTCAATCAATTCAAAATTCACAGTTCATGCAGGCAAGAACTTCCAATCCTCCACATCATCCTATCCAAGTAGACCTCCTCACAGGAATAGGCACGTTGGGCATGCCTCCTCAGTATTCACAACAAATTCCAACTAGAACCATGTTTTCTAACGCCGCTCCAGTGGAAAATATGATACCTCCCGGTTTAGTACAAAATAATCCATTCCTGAGCAATGCTCCTCCATACTTAAACATGTATTCCAAATCACCACAGGGAGATATGTTCTCTTCTCCTGGCATGTTCTATCAACCACAAGGATTCCCTTATTCCCATATAAATACATATACTACACCATATCAACAAACCATTCCACCTCCCCCCCCCTCAAAGCAAACACCATCAATGGTCAAAACCTACGCGATAGGGACTTATTCAGAATATTTGAAAGAAACTTTGGACTTCACCATACAAAACATCATGCTTCCAAGACCTCTCCCGATCTACCCAAGTACAAAGGAGAGGGAGACCCGAATGCACATATTAAGGCCTATGCCACAACCATTCGAGAACTACTCCCTTGGGATGGAGTTGTTGCTAAAATATTCCCCAAAACTTTAGAGGGTATCACCCTCGATTGGTATTACAGAATACCTAAAGCCTCAATACATTCATTTAAACAACTCGTTTCAGAGTTCATCAAGGCGTTCGACATGAACAAATTATTGAGAATAGGAATTAGGGAATTCTTACATATTAAATAAAAACACAATGAATCTATTACTCATTTCATCCGAATATGGCGTACAGTCCTCTATTCTTCAGCAAGCGCTCCAAACATGGATCGAGATGGAACTATGTGATTTATTCCTCATTCTCTCAATGAGAGAGATAAAGGAAAAAGTCCAGAAGTTCCCACTAAGAACTTATGATAAAGTACTTGAGAGCACTCTCCAAATAGATCAAGCTGCAATAGATAGTAGTCACAAGACATATGGAACAAATGGGAGGTTAATCATCCCCAACCAAAACACTACGACTTATCCTACTACCACAAGTGCCAATCAAGGACCTAAAATCCTTAACAAAACTGCAGAGTGACAATAGATGGAGTAGTGACCAAGAAAAAAATCAAACATTGTAAATGTTCCACTACCAGTTAACAATCAACGAAACAACAATTTTACCCCAACAATCAATGCGGTGGATTTTAATCGACCCCAATAAAAACAACAACAAAAACAACAATGATAGATCTAGACACAGGGTCCAAGTCAAAAGTCAACTAGATATCAAAACCAAAACCAAAGACAACAAACGAAAAACTTTAATCCTAATGGTCAACACTTAATCGAGTTTTGGACCACAACACATGCCAAACTAACAACCTAGGAGTTATAATCCTAACTCGTATTGTGGTTTCCACAAAATTTGAGGTCATGACAATAGGACTTGCCGTGATTATAATAATTTCATGCAACGTTTGCGTAATAAAAAAGACAACTCTTCATAGATATTTTCTTAATAGATTATGTGACACCTATGCCAAATACTTTCACAGGGGTAGTATCCCCTCAAAATGAACCTCTTAAAATCTTCAACGATCCACTTCCAAATCACAATAACAATAATAAATTAAATCCAAATGGGATGAACAAAATTGTAATGACAGGAAATAACAATCATGAAACCTCAACTTGAAAAAATCCACCTGTCACACCACAATTAGGAAATCAGCCACGAACCAAGATAGTTCGTCTAAGTGGAGTTAGATATTGAGCCGCACGTAGAATCCATAATAAGAACACGAGAATATTCTTCTCAACCAAATCCAATCTATCCACTAGAACCAGATAACGTTTAAAAACATTGGTAAAACCCGTGGGTGCTTATGATTTAATTAATGACTTAACAAAGATCTTCTCTCACATCTCCTTTTTGGACTTGTTGAAAAACTCTCCTACCCATAGGGCTACTCTTTTAGAAGCACTGGGTCTAGTTCATTTGATTAACATCACCTCACCTCCCAAAACACAAGTAAACCACATAGACTTCGATATCCACCCTCCAAGGAAGCCAGATAGGGATACCGAGTTTATATTCGACATAAACAAAATGCCAACAAATACTAAAATTACACGTAGAGGTGATCCTTCCTTGCATTTACAGGTGTGGATCTACAATAATTATGTTAAATGCACAATGGTTAACGATGGGGCACTAGTTAACATTGTCCCCTTCTCTTTCCTTCAAAAGCTAGGATATGGAGAAACAAACTGTTCCACAACAAGAAATATGCTAAGAGGTTATGATAGCCTTAAAGCTACTTCAATTGGGACTATAATACTGCCACTCACCTTCGGACCCAAGACAATCCTCACCAAGTTTTATATCATAGATCAGGAAACCAACTATAATATGATCCTCGGTCGACCATGGATACATCACATGAAAGCAATCCCTTCTACGTTATTCCAGGAAATAAGATTTTTACACCTAGGAAAGATATTCATAGCAAAAGGTGACCCAAAACCATTCGATATACACCTAGTAGACCTAAAGAAAAGACCAGGAATTCACTCTGAGTTTGAACTCCCAACAAACCAACTTAACAAACCAATCGACTCAAAACTGGAAGAAAAATTAATACCTACAACAGAACTAGAAATTACGAACCTAGTCAAGGGCATCCTAGCCCTCAAGGATGAAGCTAACATTGTAGAAATAGTGTCATTAGGAACTACTACAAAAATTTTGAGTTACTAGAACAAGATCTACCAATTTTCCTACCATTTGATTCCGCAGGTATGGGATGTACCCTAGGAGTTGGTTCTCTTCTAGCAGAGGAACTTTGCATGGTAGAAGTAACCGAAATAGAAGAAAGAGACATAAAGAATGTCCCAGCATCCATCTTTCCTAGTAAGTATTGGACTCTCCACTTCGATGGAGCTAGATGTCACTATGGAGCCAGGGCAGGTGTGATCTTTACTTCTCCTAAGGGAAAGATCCTACCTTTTTCTTTTAAGTTGAACTTTGAATGTACAAACAATGGCATTGAGTATGAATCCCTCCTCCTTGGCCTCATCATAGCCAAAAGGATCGGTATTAATGACATCAGAGTGTTAGGAGACTCACAATTAGTTGCAAACCAAGTCTCTAAAGTATATGAGACTAGAGCTGAGCACTTACACTCTATAAAATAGTGGTATTAGATCTAAGCAAAGGATTCAACTTCATATCCATTGAGGCAATCCCACAAGAACAGAACCTTATCGCAGATTCAATAGCAACCTTATCTTCACGTTTTACCCCAAGTAATGAGTTGGAACATACAAGTTTCAAGGTATAACTTCGTACTGAACCATTGGTGAAGAAAATATCAACGAACCCTCTTCTAACACATACAGCTGAGAATGAATCTCCTATCTTACATCATGTTGACAGTGATAAAGTCACTCTCGAATATCTAAATTCCTATGTAGAGCTACACCTTGCTCACCCTATAGTTGATCTTTCCCTAATACCACACTCCTCTTCCTACTTTGGAAATCCCATGGTAGAGTCTCCTCCACAAAAGGATCTTGATATCTATGAGATAGAAAACAGAGAAAGCTTGGAACTACCTCCAGCCCCACCTAAATTTGAAGAAGGTAACGCTTCTTTGATAGAAGAAACCATTGACATAAACATTGGAATGGAGGAAGAACCAAGAATTTTGAAGTTGGGATCCTCGCTAACTCGAAGAAGAAATAGAAATACACACCCAAATCCTCAAAGAACATCAAAAGTCTTTTACATTTAATTATAAATAAATGACAGGTATCGCACCACAAGTTGCGGTACATAATCTTGTCACTAAACCAGATGCGAAGCCAATTAAACAGAAGTCAAGACCAATGAAGCCAAAAGTGGCTCTCATGGTAAAAGAGGAAGTAGTGAAACTTCTCCAGGTAGGATTCATCAAGCCTGTTGACTATTCACAATGGGTGTCTAATATCATTCCCGTCCTCAAAAAGAATGGGAAGATATGCATTTGTATAGATTTTCAGGATATTAACAAAGCTTGTCCCAAGGATGATTTCCCATTACCATCCATTGACGTTATCGTTGATGCAACAACTGGATTTGAACTGTTGTCCCTCATGGATGGGTTCTTAGGGTACAATCAGATTAAAATATCTAAACAAGATCAAGCCAAAACCACATTTATAACTCCCTGGGGAACTTATTTTTATGTTTTCATGCCATTTGGTCTTGTTTTCGTGAGAATGTGCTATAGGAAGCGCAGCTTTTTTGAGCACGACAACTATACCCCTATGCCAAAATTTTCATGTTTTATCATTCCTAAGAAACCCCAAACCTATTCAGTTAGTCAAAATGAATTCCCAACCAATGTCATGATATTATCCTAGGTGATTTAGGAAATTCCGTTCATTCCCCTAGGTGATTTTAGGAGTTCATTGAAAATGTTATCTTTTGGCAGTATAGGGAAGGGCTATCGTTGGCCTTCCCGGATTGGATCAACCCCCTGGAGTAGAGAAGAAGGGAAAAATTAAACATGGAGGTGAATGGAAGACCTTATAACATCATGGAAATGATTTTGGAAGGCTTTGGGAAGTTTTGAAAGACTTGGAGTAGTCTGAGTGAAAACAGGGTTCACAAGCCTAGGCAGTACACAGGCCTAAAACAACTATTGAGCTTCAAACAAAGATTCGGGAGCTCTAGATGGATTTGGAAGTAAAAGAAACATATTTGGAAATATAATTCCAAGACCTACATGATGGTGAAATAATATTTTTCACAACACCTTGGCGCATATGATTGGAAGATAGTTTTTCTCAGGTACAAGTGGAGTCCCAGATCAAAACTCTGATTTTTCAAGGATCATATGATCGAATAAAGACATGAGAACCACATCATTGGATTCAAAATTCCATTTCCAGTCAGGATCATATAAATTTTCACCAAGAAATTCCACTAGAAGCTCAAGTTATCTGCATTCCAAGTTACCCTCTCAAAGGCAGTTCAGGACTTAGTCATTTTTTGAGAGGACACATGTCAACACCAGGATCCTGGTGGGATTTCATGTCCCCCATGTCCTTGAGGTCAGGTAAATCACCCCTTGGAAAATTTTCACAGCCCTCATGTGACCCTTGGGACCCTCATATGAACCTGAGGTGGGGGACATAAGACCTTGAAAAATTCTCCCATCCCCTATGGGAGTCATTTGGACACCCACATGACCGCTGCCTCAGCCCCCAAGTGCAGTTTTGGAGCATCCATTCCCTGCCGTTGGATTAGGTGCCATGTGTCACCTCCAGGACCACCGTGGAAACTGATGTACCTTATGTACCTAAGGTGGGGGACATCAGACATGGAAAAATTTTCCCATCCCCTAGGAGGAGTCTTTTGGACACCCACATGACCTCCTTTCAGCTCCCAGTGCTTCAAATCAGCTTTTTCCTCCTTCATTCCCTGCCATTGGATCTAGTGCCACGTGTCACCATCTTGCTCATTGTGGAAATTGATGTCCCTCACATCCCTGAGGTTAGGGACATCAAGCATGGAAAAATTTTCCCAAGCCCTACCTATGCACATCTTTTTGAAAAATCTCCAAGTGTTGCTTTTCCCGCTTCTAACTTCTAATAGTTTTATTTGCACTCCTTTCCTCCATTCTTCCTCTGCAACATTCTACCATCACTCCACCATTGCAAATGCTCAGACCAGATCAACAAAGGAACTGAAATACATTTCCCATGGTGATGCATAGGTCTCAAAAGGAATCCTCATCAAGCATAGGAGAAACGAAGAACAACAAAGAAGAGAACAACAAAATCCCCATACCTAAAAAATGGAAATCTAAACAAAGCTTGCAAACCAGTGCATGAATCAATGAACTATTTATTATTGTTCATTCCTCTATCCAAGACCATCAAGAAGACACCTTCAAACACCCCCCATGTAAGACAAAGCATCCACAATGAAGAAAGAAGTGGGATTTCCCGTCAAACCGGTTGCCGGATCGAAGTAAGATTGCACGTGAAGCACCAGAAGAAAAAACCCACATCAAAAATACAATTTTATTCACAAATGGAGGAGAAAACCAGACCTACAATTTTGAGGTCCATTAATGGCTGCTTCGTACCCAAAAGCACTACTAGGTCCAAAATTAAAACTTTAAAATCTCCTAGATTATTAAGTGGCGAGCCCGAAATTTCAAAGGGATGATATTGGCAAAAAACCATATCAAAAAACTTTGTTCCACGTCAATCCAAATCCCAGAGGCCAACTTTCTAAAAATAGTAGGTCTACTACATAGGAACTACTATTTTGGGAAAGTCATTAATAGAAGAACCTGCGAAGGAGATGAAGATATCAGAGGTGCACTACAGCTAAGAATCCACTAGAATGGACATTTTGGCACTTACTAAAAATAGTAAGTGGGCCCTCGAGCACCTGCTAAAAATAGAAATTTGATCCAAAGGAGTGAGGAATGTAGGGAGAAAGGGGAATCAAGGTCACAACACTCAACAAAGGATCGAGAGAGTTGCCTTTTTCACACTTACTAAAAATAGTAAGTTACACTCAAAGAGAAGTTTTGGCACAATGGGATGTACAAGGATAATCATTCAGGGGGACATCATTGTTCAGAGCATCCTAGTCATTTTTCACAGGGCATTCAAGATCCACCTTAGTTCATTCAACTTAGCGAACGTTCGTGAGATAATTTGGAGGAATTTCATAGTGTGCAAGGAGTTTGAAGATTCAGAGTTTCACTGCATTTGGAGCTTTCCATCAACGAGGATCAATGGACTTCATCAAGAATGACATCTCCTCTTCTTCTTCTCCCCCTCTTTCTCTCTCCTCTTCCCCCAACTTTCTCTCACTTTCCAATATTCTAATTTTACGTTGGGGTTTGCACTTTTAATATGACTTAAGAGACTTTAGAAACATAATGTAAATTAAGTCACCTTGCTATTATAAAAGGGACTTAAATATTTGAAGTGGAATATGAACAGTCTTAAGTCATATTAAGGTATTCAAAAGGTCATGAGGAAGATGAAGAGTCATATTCTATTCTATAAATTGTAAAGCCATTCCCATTTCAAAGGGTTGGTGATTGATCTTGTAGACTCAAGAGTGCATTCTACCTTGAGAGAAAGCAAAGGAGATAGCCATTTTCTTCTACTCTCTTCCCCTCTCAAATTTCTTCCATTCCTACACTATGTACAACTTTTGTTCAAGCATCAATACAAGAAGAAGGAGTTTCTAGATTTCTTTGACCAAGGGATTTCATGACACTTTGTTCTCATCAAATTCTATTTGGTCTTGTTGTCATTTACAGGGTTGTTTCTTCTCATAAATGCATGTGATGAAGTTTCTAACTAGTGTGTGTGTAGGAATATGATTTTCTACCTGCAACATTAGTTCTCCTACCTCCATTCTCACTCCCTTTCCCACTTTCAGACAAAGTCATCTCTTACAGGTATATGCAAGCATTTTCCGCAGGTCAATGGAGTGCCCCTGTTGGATCCCCGGTCAAAAGGCCACCACAGAAATCCACCTTTTCATGTACATGCACATACGAAGCTACACCGGTTAAGTAGAGGGACTTAGATTCCTAGAGCGTTGGCAAGAAATCCACAAGTTTTTCCACCTGACAAATTTTCTCGCCAATAGGTCTTAAGAACGCCATCTCTACGTATCAGCGAGAAATGACTTTTATATTCCATGATCTTATCCATAAAATTGTGGAATCATATGTGGATGACTTGTTAGCCAAGGCCAAGAAACGTTGTGATCATCTCGGAAGTGCTCTGTATCATCCTCTCACAACTAATTGAGTATGGTGTCACATTAAACCCAGAGAAGTGCATTTTCGGTGTAACAGGAGGCAAACTTCTAGGATACATTATATCTTCATGAGGGATTGATGTTGATCGGCCAAAATATGGGCTATTCTCGAAATTATCCCACCTTCGAATGAGTCTGGAATCAGGTCATTTCTTGGGAAACTTGGTGCAATCGAAGATTCATCCCAGATTTAAGCTTTTCCATTCATCTAATCAACAATCTACTCAAGAAATATTATAGTATCGATTGGACTGAAGACTGCAATGAGGCTTTCAAAGTAGTTAAGTGTTTCTTGTTGTCACCACCCATGCTAATGCCTCCTAAGCTAGACTGACCTTTGATTCTATACTCTCAAGCTACTCATGTCTCGCTGGCCTATATGTTGGCTCAAGAAGATGACGATAAATGAGAACGTGCGATCTATTTCATTAGCCAAACATTTCTCGATTATGAAACACATTATACATAGGAAGAGAGAGAATGCCTTGCCATAATTTTTGTAACAAAACATTTGAGACATTACATGTTAAACCAGGAAACAAGGGTCATTGTAAGGACAGACCATTTACAAACATTTCTCACACAAGGATCTTTATCTAAAAAATCTAGCCATTTCATAACCCTAATGGGATAATTTGAGTTAACATTCGTAAACCAAAAATTTGTTAAGGGACAAATCATTACAGATTGGTTGGTGACAATCCACTAGATGGAGGCAAGTGGTAAATCTAGAATTTCCCAATAAGTGTGTATACTTCATCGAAACCAAGCCCCCATCTCTCGTATGTCCTTGGTATACCGATATCAACAATTTTATCATGAACCATACATACCGGAAGGTGCCACGTCACAACAAATAAGGTGGTTACGCATTATTACCGCTAAATATTTTGTTTTAGACCAAGTGCTCTATTGTAGAGCTTTCAACGGCATACTTCTAAGATGCGTCGACATAGAAGAATCTAAGAGGATTCTTTATGAATCCCATAGTGGGATATATGGGGGCCACTTCGGTGGTCACACCACCACTCGCAAAATACATCAGATGGGCTATTTTTTTCCCACTCTCAAACATAACGTAGTGGAATTTGTACATAAGTGTCACAAATGTAAAGAATTCTCTCACGAGATTCACATGCTAGAACAATCCTTGTAACCAATAGTGACTCCATGGCCCTTCTCCACTTGGGGTCTGGACTTAATAGGGAAATTCTCTCCCTCATCAACCGATGGCCATAATTTTATAATCATAGCCATGAAATATTTTACCAAATGGGTGGAGGCCATGCCTCTCACCACCATACCAGGTTTGGTGATTTCCAAATTCATTTTGAACCAAATTATCTGTAGGTATGGTGTCCCACAAGTCACTATCTCAGATAATGGCACATCCTTTAATAATGACAAGGTTCGTGAGTTATGTAGAAAGTTCAAGATAAACCATCACATGGCCTCTCTTTACTACCCTCAAGCTAATGGGCAAGCTAAAGTGACAAACAAAACGTTGAAAGCTATTCTCCTCAAAATGGTAAAAGAAAAAAACAAGATTGGCATTTAAAATTATATCCGGCCTTGTGGGCCCACCGAACCTCAATAAGAACACCAACAGGAGCAACTCCTTTCTCACTGGTATTCAAATCGAAGTAGTTCTCCCACTTGAGGTTGAAATACCCAGTCTTCGCATCTCATTACAAGGGATTCTAGACAAAGAAGCTTATAGGGAGGCACGCCTCTCTCAACTAGAAAGCCTAGACAAGGCCAGATTAAACACCAAACAATGACACAGAGCCTATGCTGACCAGATGTGTCGACAATGTATAACAAAAAATCCTATGAGTGAGAAATATATGAAGGAGATCTAGTTCTAAGACTAGGCAAATTTGGATCGATAAGAAAACCGGTGAAGGAAGAAAGTTCGGCCTAGATGGTTGGGCCCATATCGAGTCATGAAGGACTACGGAAATGGTGCGTATCTCTTGTGCACACTAGAAGGTGAGGAATTTGGTGAAACTGTTAATTCCTTGCACCTTAAGCGGTTTTATGCATAAAACATCAAAGTCATTGCTAGTACATTATAGCTACCTACATTGCATTAGTCTTTTAGCTGCTTCATTTTGTCCATCTCATAAAAATGATAGTTCAGGAGCTTACTCTTAAAAACTGTTACAAATTTCTAAAGATATTGGAAAAAATATTCATATCACATCTCTTCAAACATCATCAAATATTTTCAAATCTTCTCATCAATTTCGATAAACAAACATTGACGAAAACCATACCAAGACCTGCATACTTGGCTTTTCTCTTTCTTTCTACTAGGTAAAGTTGTCCTTTCCTACGGTCTATTCTGGAAGCTTCTTTGTGTCACATCTATCCCTCTTAAAATCTCTTGGAACAAAAGTATATCCCAAAGTCATGGATCAGAAATGTCAAAATCAAATGAAATCAAAAGCACCAAGCAAAAAAAATATTTTATTTTACACACTGCTTTGCCCCATCAACCTTCGATGATAATCCCACATCTCTTACCAGTGATGTGAGGTTGGGAAAGGAAAGAAGTTCCCTTACTCGCCTGTACCTTGCCTTTGGTGAAAAACCCATTCTTCTTACTAGTAGCGTGAGGCAGGGTGTGGGGGGTCCAGTCACACAAACTAACAAATCTTGGTATGCTAAGAAACACAAGTCAAATTCTGTTAAGAAAAATCAAATATCCAAATTCGAAGGAGATCAAATCCTCAAAACCATATTTTATCAACCAGGTTTCCATTTATGAATCTAAGTCTAGATAAACTAAAAAGTAAGTGGCCTTCTAAGCTTGGTAGTAGTTCTAAGTAGGGTAGGTGTGTAGGTCCAAATTTGGTTCTTGTTCTTGGTTTTATGTCTCTCATCATTTCATTCAATCAGACTCATACAACTTGTGCCCTTCCTAATTCTTGGTGTTGAGCCCTCCTGTCTTACTAGTTGCGTGGATTTGGGATTGGGGCAAGTTCATCTCTTTATCACTATACATTCATCACGTTCTTCCAATATAAGGAGTCACAAACATTTCCTAAAGAGTTCAAAAGTTCAGTACTACCATATGTTAGTATCATCTCATATCAACACTGAAAAAACATATAAAGTAAAACATTCTATTTACTATCATTTTTTGTCCATTGCATACATTCTGGAAACATGAAAAGCAAATATTCTAAAAATATCTAACAACACATTTAGAAAATGAGTCACAAAATTCAAGATACCAAGAGTTTAGATCCAAAGAGATATATATATAATCAGGTTTCATGTACAATGCCATCATGCACTAGGCATGGTCAAAACGCTCAATGAGCCTAGAAAGTACAAAAATACTCATATAAACAACCTAACAAAGGTCACTACAAAAGAGCCAAGTGGCCTCTCAATCCCTATGGGATCCCTTAGAAGGCACACAATCATGTCTAGGACTCGGCTTCATCGGTGCTCGAGTGCACCGAGGGCTCGCAGCTGATCTTGAGCAGTGAGCTGCAGCCTCGCTATGAGAGCGGCTCCTCCTCATCAAGCGCTCTACAGTCCTATACCCAGCTAACTTGGTATGGAGGGAGGTCACCATCTTGGCCACGTGCTAGATAGGGGCAAAAACATCGGTATGCCTACCGGCTGCTGAAGGCTCCCCTACATCCACAGATAGCTTAGCACAAGTCTTCTCCATGGGGATCATCAGGGTATCAATACATACCCGCGAATCAAGTCTCACCACTCATCAACAGTCTCTACAAGAAAAGGAGAAAAAAATTAGAAAATTATCAAAAGGTGAAACCAAGGTTGAATGAAAAGAAATATAGCAACTAAGGCAATCCTAGCTAAAAACAAATATCAAAAGAAGAGTATTAACTCACTCGGATCTCCAAGCCTCCAAGAAGGATCTCTAAGATCCGTGCCCGCCACTTGATGATCTTTGCCACCGACTAATGTCTTCCTATTACATCCGGGAAAACATGGCGTCCTACCATAGAATCATCCTCTCTGCCTAGATCCTGAGAACGTAACTCCTCTAAGACTATAGTCACCCTCTCTCGCACTTTGCTCGCCTCTCATCCCGTAAGATCTCCCCGAGTATCATGCCACTCGGGATTTCTATCCTCTTCCCCACGCGACTCACTAATCTCAATGTCCTCGGTCTCCTCCTCTATCTCTCCCTGTGAAATCCTCAGACTCGGAGTCTATATCAATGGGGTCATCACTGCTATGGGCAGGACTAGTGGCAATCCAAAGTAAAGGTGCCTGAGGAGCACCGGCTCTCTCTCAAGCATGTACCACCCTCTTGGCTGCAATAGGGATGCTAGGAGTAACAACAGTCCAACCCTAGCCTCTAGGATCTCCCTAGCCTCCCGAATTGATCTGAACATTGGCACCACTAGGGGAAGCATGTCAATGTAAGAAAGGCCAAACTGCTGAGGCACTCAATCAAAGGGGTGTCTCTACCTTCCCCTGTCCTGTCCACAAGTTTCCCTGTAGTAGAGCAGGAAATCAAAGTGAAGGTCTCCTCACCCCACAACCCTACCATGGCCTGATAAGGTGTGGCCTCCATATCCTCAGTAGTTAGGGAAGTAACTGGCTAGTGGGGTGCTCTAAGCACCATCATCTCTATCCATCTAGCTGCCCTCACGGCCCCGGGATCCACCACCTCTATGCCTCTCCCATAAGGGATGATGCACTCATAGACCCAACTCATAACTAAGGTCAGATGGCTCAGTGACTATCCCTGTAATCAAACCACCCTGTATAAGTCGTGATAGGTGGTCCCAAGTATATCAGCTCCCCAGGCATAAATCTGACCATGTGCCTCAATTTGTGCAATGATGGGGGCCCAGCAGTAGAGCAAAGTATCCCCTCCTTGTATCCCATCAATCTCAAAGCAAGGATGCCCATAATGGCCTGACGGATCAGAGGGATGGGAAAGCCAGGAATAGAATGGACCTTCACCCCCTTCTTCGAACCAGTGGAGACAACTGTGTCTCCCATATAGGTGGCCCACTGAGTCACCTAAGCTTTGGATACTGTTGTATCAAATGAAAGTCTCCTCCCAATAATCGGGACTCCCAAAATGTGGTAGACATCCTCTAGGGTGATAGTCCACTCACCCCTAACACCTAGAAATTGGAAGGTGTTCGATCTACATCCCAGTAAGAAAATAAGTCACATAGTATGTGACTGGTAGGTGCAATGTGGGGGACCCGTGCAATCCTCAATATACCTGCCCTCTGAAGAGTATCCTGCTCAGCCTGAGAGAGAGCATCTAACACTGCTGGAAGCCAATCACTCTCCCTCTCTCGGCTCCATCTAATGTACTCTTCCTTCTTCTGCAAAACACCCAAAAACACGTAAAAAGAAGCAAGTTAGCATCAAGATTACATTGGAAAAATCATTAAAGCAAGTAAGAATACTAGAAATGCAAAAATAAACTTAAACTAGTGTTGTTTTGACACTCTGTAGAGAACCGCTACCCTAAGCAGGGTGGCGGTTCCGTAACCACCACCTTAAAAGGCAGCGGTCTTATAGCTGGCACCCGACTCAGGGTGGCGGTCTTGTCCCGCGACTACAAATGGGTCGCATGCCCTAAAATGCTTAAAAATACAAAAATTTGACTAGTTTTAGCTAAAACAAAAGCCTACCCATTAGGCACCCCCTAAGAGACACATTTAAAACTGACATTTCTAAAAATAACCCCCCACGACAAAGTTTTCATCATTTTTATATTTTGGGTGCAAAAATGTTAAATCAAGAAGAACTAACCTGAGATCTCACGGGTCAAGGTTCTGCTCGCGGAGGCATGATCACTATCTCAATACAAACATTTCGACTATACTCTCATTGAAAACCATCACCGTGGGTCCCAGAGCTCAAAAACTATCAAATCAACACGCGCAAATGAATAGGAAAATGGTCTGTTTTATTTATATATATATATATATAGTGTTTTGACTCATTTTGAATGCCCCTTTCGCAGGTTTAGAGCACCGACGAAGGTAAGTTCTTATCCCGTGCAAATGGTAAGTCCTCATTTCATACTAATTTAGTATTTATTTTTTGATTTATTTTATCTATTTGCACTTGAGTCCTCTTTCCATTTTACAGTAGCAGGAACTTGGATGGCAAAATTTCAACACACGGGCGTGTCAGGTATAATTTCTAACTTCCCATTTTGGGACCGCCATACTTGGACCCACCATTTTATGCCTCTTCATGGTTAAAATGCTTCTCGAGGGGGCAATATGTACGTACCAAAAATTTTAGGGTACCGTGTATCGCTGAGAATGATGTCACGCACGCCCCAATGATGCTACAGTCACCTCGTAAGGTGTTCGAGATCCGAGAGATGCTCACGAAGTATATATTAGCATTCCAAATGCTTTATCCATGTTCCTTGTGCTTTGTTTTATTCCTCTACCTTTCTTTTCTTAGCTTTTGTCCTTGGTGATGGCGCCGCCACCCCGACAGGCGGTGGTCTCGTGACTACCTCCCTACCGGGCGGTGGTCCTTCACGTGTTTTCTAGCACACTCCTTTGATCATGACTTGTGTAATTTTTCAACTTTCACCAGCTTTTCTCAACTGCCTTAGCTCGTATTAATGTTTTATGTTCCCTGGAATAGTGTTTCTTCATTGTTTAATGGTAAAAGAGTTCTAATAGGAATCACCTTTGGGTGAATGTGAAATCTATAAATAGCCAACTTGTTTTCAAGCAAATGGCCCCTCAACTTCTCATTTCCATTGTTTAAGTCTGTCAATTTCTTGTTTAGAGCTCATTTTGTTTTCATGTTTGCATCCATGCTAGTTTTCCTTTGTTGTTGGAAGCCATTCGATCTTCTTGCTTCAGTATTGTTCATTGTTGTTCATACAAATTAGTTTAGAGTAGAGTAGTGTCATTTGTAGATTAAATCCATTAGAGTTGTAGGTTGTGTTCTTCACAAAAGATAGATTCTAGAATCTCTTGGTACACTTGTGTTGTATTCCCGCAATAATCCCTGCTAGGAATTTCATACGCCAAGCTTTGTCACTTGTGTTATCCCTCTCCTACTCACATTGTATTCGAGTCTATATCCAAAGCTGCCATTGTTCAAAATATCTTTTCTATTGATGCTAGCATATACACATTCTTCCTCGGATTCACGTGGACACGAAGGAATGAGGAGATCATTCGAGGGGACAAAATTATACACTAATGGATTCGCCTTTGTTCTACAAATTCCGGGTTTTATCTATCAAAGTTCTAGTTAAAACATATCAAATAGAGTAGTGAAATATTTCATTGCATAGTTAAAGTTTCATTTTGATATTACTGGGGAAGTGTGGGGATTGAAAGTTTCGAGAAACTATTATTCATTCCTCACTTATGAGGTAGGATCAAGAATCTTTCAATTAAGTTAATCAGCTATCTAGTTATTTAGGATAAACTCACAATCGCATAGGCAAGTAGCTATACCGAGCTACCTTGTTTTTTTAATTTGGTTATTAGATTAGTTGTCATTTTATGAATATATTAGATTAGTTTTTCTTTCAATTCTATTCAAAATTCTATCAAAAATACAAAAATAGAGGAATATATATATGTTTTAAATATCTTACATAGTTTATTTCATTTCAGTTAGGCTTATATTGATCTTGTATGACAATCACGGGACCTAGGGAGCCCAGGGAATACGTTTTGAGCCAATCGTGCCTCAACCAAATATTGTTGCAGAAATAACTGACATAGACCAAAATCTCAGAATTCAGGTCTTTTGAACAACCATAGACCTACAAGAAATCAGCACACAATTAAGAGGATTAAACATAGAAGACGACAAAGCACACATGTTCTAGTCAAATCAGCCAAATTATAGACTACCTTAATAGATATCCGTATGACTATAGAAGGACCTGAAAGAGAGAAAACATTTAGTTGTGATCCACTAGTCCCACATCCAGATGCAGGAGACCTCCTCGTTGATATAGACACTAGCTTACGTATCCAAGTTTCTAGAACACCTGTTAGGTACTCCGAGAAAATCGTGTAACTCCTAGTTGTAAACATAGAGGCCGAAAAGGCATACGAATCTTGGATACTCAAAATCGGGGTTGACTCTTCATATGAACATAGAAGGTCCATGACAATCATGAACTTACAGATTTGTGATCCACAGTCCCACAACCCAATGGGCCTACAAATTAATCCAATGTTGATCTTGGTTTGCGAACGTCGGTGTTTAGGTCCTCTCCACTTCCACCAGACATTATCACACAAATATCATTATTAAACGTAGCAGCCTAATCAAGCTAAATATTTACGGACTAAATAGGAGAATTATCCATAAAGCACCAAAAGATCCACTACACATTTAGCCATTCCATTTTCATGACCTTGTCGGGAGATATATACGAAGCACCCATAGGTCATCTTCCACATATTCCACAACCCATAGATCAGATCATGACAAAGATCAATATTGATTGGATCCTTTGAGCAGCTATCCTCGCCGAACGATCTATCACACCGGTTCAGGTTAGGAGGGCCTTCTTTGCCTTAGATTTACAGATCCCACTATTGCGTGTTGAAGACATAAGATTACCTAACTAGCTTATCTGCATCCGCGTGTATTCCATCCCCACCGGTTGTCTTGACATGACCTCGAGAGGTCGGGTGCGAGGAAGAGTTACTTGTAGATTCTCATGCTCGCATGTCACTTTTCCATCATACAAGTACATCTTTGAAAATAAGGAAGAACGGGTTATTATACCCTTGGCTGATGCGAAGTCAAAACCCTATACTAAACCTTTGGGGGAAGAGGTCCTAGAAAGGATATATTTGTGCTCAATCACAGATCCAAAGATAATCCATCCTACCGATGGAGTTATTTAGTTTGAGGATGCTCGGTCAGTAAGTGACACCACTAGCCTAGCATGTGATAATTGGGCACATGGGACTTATGAATTGATCAGATGATAGTTGAGAGGATCGGTAACAAAATTAATAAATGTGAGTATAGTCGGCACCTAGGAGGAAAAGAGCTACCTAAGTATTCGGGAGGGTCTTCCACGAGATATTTTTATAGGATATGGAAGATCAGTGGAAGGAGGAGAAGGAACGAAGGGGGATGTTAAGTTATGTCCTACTCAGCACAGTGGCACGATGGTGGGATACACATTAGGAGAGCCTTTTGGAATGGCGCGAGGTGAGAATTTCTCTCTGTTAGGTTTTCTAGAAGCAACGTGCCCACCACCATCAAGGACTACCATGGTAAGGAACCCACCTCTTTCCACATCCAAGCTTGTGAGAAGGTCTAGAGAGAAGGTGCGGAAGCTTTGCCACCATCCCTTTAGGTACACAAGTTGTATTCTACACTATAGGGTTACACGTGCACATGGTACATACATTCTGAGACACACCGCCAAATAGGAAATTGGTAAGAGCTAGCAGCTAACCTCATTCAAATGTTTGAATATCAAAGTACCAAGCCATCAGTTGATAAGGCATTACAGGTTGTTAAGTGCCTTACCATGGGGGATAGTGCCATGGTAGAAGATAGGTTGTTGGAACTGCTAGGTGGACCAGGTTTGGAGGTACACTTTGAAGAAGAGGTAGAGGAAGCAGAAGAGATATAGCTTGTGCATGTGCTTAGAAAAGGAGAAAGGGAAATTAGTATATTTTATTAATGGGGAGGAAGCAAAGAGCTTGGATGTTAACCATTATGTAGGGACACGTGAGGTAGTGGACAGTGTAGATGCTCGCGTGTACACCTACCATGAGCCTTTGAAGAGAAAGAAGGTTAAAATTGGCTCAGGAGAATAACCTAAGGAAGTTATTATTGGAGATTACTAGTCGAAGAAGGATGTTTCTAAGATCATTGATCTTTTGTGTGAATTTGAGGATTTATTCCTGCGTGGGTACCATGAGCTCAAAGGCGTCCACCATTCCTTGGGGGAGATGAGGATAAAGCTAAAGGATGGTGCGTGCCTAGTTAGGAAGAGACCCTACCAGATGAATCCTAATTTGCGCGTAAAGGTAAAGGAAGAGATAGACAAAATGATAGCTTCTAGGATCATTGAAGCTATAGAAGTATCAGAATCGATAAGTCGATGGTAATCAACATCAAGAAATATGGGCGATTAGGATCTACATGGATTATAGGGAGTGAACACGCTTTTTTCATCGATCCTTTTCCAACCCCCTTCACAAAATAAATTTTAGAGGGAGTCACTGGGTGTGAAATCTATTCCTTTACAGATGGATTTTTGGGGTACCACCAAGTCTAGACTACAAAGGAAGACCAAGAGAAGACAACTTTCGCCACTTTGAATGGGGAATTTTGAATACAAGGTCGCCCTTTGGGTTGGAGAATGCACCTACTATTTTTTCACACATAGTGGTTCAGGCATTCCAGGAATTCATCCACAAATTTCTTCAGGTTTATCTAGATGATTAGATAGTGTATGGGCTAGTGAAATACCATTATGATAATTTTAGGCTGATGTTTGAGAGGTGTCGGTAGTTAAGGATATCCCTCAACATTAAAAAGTGTGTCTTTCCTACCCCCTTTGGGATGTTATTAGGACATATCATATGTAAGGAGGGCTTATTGGTAGATCATTCTAAGGTTGTAGTTATTGTGGGATTAGGGGAGCCTACTAGCCAAAGCACAGTGTACATATTCCTTAGGCATATAGATTATTACAGGAAATTCATCGAGGGTTATGCCAAGATCACCGTACCTCTAGAAGAATGTCTCAAGCATAAAATTTCCTTCCATTAGGGAGAGGCACAACAAAAGGCATTTGACACATGAAAGGATAGGCTTATCACCATGCCCATAGCCCTTCCATGTTATGTAGATGCCTATGTAATGGACAATGGGGTAGTGCTTGCACAACCTAGTGAGGGAATTTTTGATCATCCCATATGCTTTGCAAGTAGGAAGTTAACACTAGCAGAGAAAAAGTATACTATGACCGAGCACGAAGCATTGTCAATGATCTATGCACTTCACAAGTTTAGATAATATCTACTTGGAAACTCCTTTGTGTTTTACACCGACCACATGGCATTAAAGTACTTGGTGAACAAGCCCATTCTACAAGGGTGCATATGTTGGTGGGTGTTGTTATTTCAAGAGTTTGAGTTCATGGTAGTTGTGAAGCCTGGAAAGAGTAACTGTGGACTTGATCATTTTTCAAGGATTGATTTAGGGAGGACGCATAGAGCATTGAAGAGACAATTCCATATGTGCAACCGATTAGGTTGTGATGCATGCCCTCATTTGGAGGAAATTGTAGTATTTCTAAAGGAAGGTGTGGCGCTAGAAGGGATGAAGACATTAGAGAAAAATCAACTAGCCATATGCGTCACGCCCTACATGTTGATTAGTGGGGACTTATACAAATTAGGGCGTGATGAAGTTTTGTGCAAGTGTGTACTAGAGCATGAGTGCCTTGCCATCATAGAGGAAGCACACGAAGGAAGTGCAGTGTGGACATTATGCAGGTGATGCCGGCGCACATAAAATATTAATGGTAGGCTTATGGTGGGAAACTTTGTATAAGGATTGCAAGGACTATTGTAAAGCGTGTGACCACTGTCAGTGCGTTGGCAAGCCAAGAAGGAGAGATGAAATGCCTTTATGCCCTATCCCTAGTGCTGAACCTTTTTAGAAATGGGCAATAGACTTTGTAGGCCCTATTACACCAGTAACACATAGGACTGGATCATGCTACATAATCACTTGCATGGACTATTTGACAAGGTGGGTAGAGGTAGCCCCAACTAAAGACTGCACAACATGTACAACACCAATGTTTTTGTTGGAAAACATTATCACAAGGTATGGATGCCCTTTAAGATTAACCAAAGTGATAGGGGTACACATTTCTAGAATGAGACCACGAGGATCATGTTAGCAGAGTTCATGGTGCCTCTTCACAAGACTACACCTTATCACCCAAAATAAAATGAAACCACGAAGCATTTGATAAAATACTAAGTCATACCTCGACAAAAATTTGTGATGTCGGAAGACAAGATTAGGATGATAAGTTATCAGCCGTATTATGGGCTTATAGGACAACTTATAAAAGGTTGAACAAAGCCACATCGTTTCAATTGGTGTTTGGCACGGAAGTTGTTCTACTAGTTGAGTTCGTGATACCTTCTCTGCGAATAACATACGTAGAAGGGTTGGCTGATGAACAAGTGCTAGAAGAAAGAATTGATGAATTGAGGAAGCTGGATGAAATACGATCACTCGCTAGGTGGATCAAAACAACAAAAAAAGCAAAGCAAAAAGCATGGCATGATTGCCACATTAGGAACAAGAAATTTTAGTTTGGGAAGATGGTTTTACTATATGATTCTAAGTTTCTACGCCATCCTCAAAAGTTGAAATTCCATTGGTTGGGTCCCTACATAATCTCGTACATCCTTGATTTAGGTGCGTGCGATTCTATTGTTGGATGGAACGAAATTGCCTGGAAACTTCAATGGGAGTAGGTTGAAGCCATACTATAAATAAGGCTTCTTGGTGTTTGTAAATAAGGTAGTTTTTCCAGATAATTTAGAATTTCATTTATGCATTTCCTTTCTTTTATTTCCCTTTCATGTTGTTGTTTTGTTTTATGCCTTGGGCAATCGGTAACCTTGTTACTTTTTGAGGGTTTTGAATGCATAGAGGGCCACACATCATTTAAGTGTGGGGTGGAGTGATGTGAAGGAAAGCATGGGTAAAGTGCCAAGGAGGATTATGTTGGAAATCTTGGTTGAATGGCCTGTTGAAAGAGGTGCATGAAAGAAAAGGTGGAAAAGGATGGTTGGTGTTAAGATAAGGCTACTTTCATATCCCATGTATAAAGAAGGAAGAAACGCATAAACAACATGAGGTAGGTGAGAAAAAAATCATGATAGAATAAGTTCCTTTGGCATTGGAGACACGTGCATAAGAGTCTCCTGTCAAGATGGATTGGTTGCATGCCAGAAGGTTGGAGATTATCCACGCAGGGTTGGGCACGTGAGTTAGGGCGCAGAAGTTGGGCTTTGTTTTAAAAAGCCTCTTTAAATGTTAAAAGTATGATGGTAGGTGAAGTAGAATTTAATGCTTAAAAATGGGAAAAACTATAAATAGAGGTTTGAGCATTTCATTATTCCTTTTTATATAAGGAGAAAGAAGCAATTTTGCATCTTTGCAAATTAGGGCTTCCAAAAATGATCCATGTGAAGAAGAATTTGAAGACTTTGAGCATGAGTCACTAGTTTGGATTTGTAAACTAGAGGGAAGGGATTTCATGAGCATAAGAGAAATTGTGAGAAGGTGTCATCTTGTGAAGGAACTATCCCAGTTAGGGTTTGAAGAACTAGGGCATGGGTTTAGGGGTTTCTTCACAAATTTAAGATCTAAGGTTAGAGAGAGCAGAAGAACAAAGCAACAAGAAGTGATTGAAGTGATAAGAGAACCTAGACAATGGAACCAAGAAACCGGTTGGCACACCTAAGAAGGGCAAGGGCAAGGGCAAGGGAAAGCAACACAAAGCTGTTGTGCATAGAAATGAAGAGTGGTATGCGCAGAAATGCACTACCCAAATGGAGTGTTCTTTGGGGATGGAGTGGGAGTCCCATTTAAAAAATATGATAGTAAATGATTACAATCATTGCTCAAGCACAATCGAGAAGGAAATGGGTGCGTAGTTAGTGTGCCCAACAAATAAAAGGACACTAGGTGGTTTTCCCATCAATGATGATGATGTAAAAGTCAAGTTGGAGAAGTCAGGGTTATTGCAACTCTTTGAGTTTCCCTACTTCGGGAAGCCTGAGAACCTATATCAATGGTTGATGTCACGAGTGCATGAAGATTACTTCCACTTCCCGAGGAGCAAGATGCACATTACCCTCAACTTATTTCACATTTCATAGGCCTCATCTATGAAGGATATAGTTTGGAGGATGACTTAATAGATAAGGAGGCAATTAAGGAAAGCATCATCGCTTATGCATACAAAAAGGGGTCAAGGTACTTTGATATCATGGACATCAAGGACCCAAAGTGATGAAGATTTTCATGTACCTTGTGACAAAGATAAATTTCAGGAGAGATGGACCCAGGTTAACAAGGCCTGGTTGCATGTTTGCAGGAAAATTTTAGAGGGCACCATCTACAACTTGTCTGCATTCATCGTGGATGAGATTGTCAGCAGCGTGAAGGAAGGTGATAAAATCATTTTTGGTAATGTCTTGCTAACCATTGTATTTTTAGAGATTAGAGTGTTGGATGCATCAGACAAATTCATGTGGGAGTACCCTACTGAATACCCCTCACCCGTAAAGAGATTCAAAAAGTACACTGTGATGTGATGACGGCCGTATACAAGGCACACCTAGAAAAGTGGTATACACACCTGAGGAACATGTTAGGGGTAGAATGAAGGATCCTTGAACAACTACCAGTGACCACCATGGGAGAGGTGAGTTTGTTGTGTACCAAAATTTCTTCCTTGGCTGATTTAAATTGATAGATGAGACATGGAGCCCATGGTGCAAGCTCCCTTTTTCCTTCACATGACTTAACACTTCCAAGCGAGAGTGAACAGGTTCAAAGAATCTAAAAACTTGAGGTTGGACCTTGGTAATTTGGACCAAGACCACAAGGAAATGTGTAAAGGGTTGGTCTACCCCAACAAGCACACATACGTGGAGAGGTACGCATCGCATGAGGTCCAAATGGTGATACCCATGAATTCTCTCATCACGGGAGGATCCACGGCATGAGTATACCTCTGCATAAGACCCAAATATGAGAAGGGCGTGTATCCGCGAATGAGATCTCCATACCCACTCCATACCTAAGGACCCTATTGGTAAGAAAATACCCACGCCTGACGAGAGGAAAAAGAACCAAAGAAGAAAGTACCAAGTGTAGTGGATACACAGGTAATAGGTTCCCCTAGGACAAGTGCCAGAACAAGTATGTATTCATGCAAGAAGAAGTCCATAATCAAAGAGAAGAATCCGGAGCTATAGAATTCGTTAGAAAAGGAGTCATCGAAAGAAGAAGAGACAGAGTCACCTACACCATAATCCCCAGTTAGGAAGAAGCAGAGGGTAGAAGAGGAGACCACCTTGGAAGAAACTGAGAGTTTGGAGAGGTACATAGGTGAAAAGGATGATGATGATGAGGAAGATGACAGTGAAGAAGATGATCCTGGAAGAGATCAAGAGCCACCTATCTTCAACGTGCATGATTTAGAAGAAGAGGGTGGAGAAGAAGAACATGGGTTCCTTTTCATGCGGTGTAAGGGTAGTCGGGAAGGGAAAGGAACCCGGGACATAAGAAGAAGTGACGAGGTTGGTGCGCGAGAAGAAAAATGATCCAAGCCTTACACAAGAACTAACCAAGACAGCAGAAATAGAAGCATGATAAAGATCGTTGAGACCTTGGTGGAATAGGGGTTGGAACATGCGGCTGAGTGGTGTTGAATGAGGATAGGGAAGAGAATGCAGAAAATTACCACAACAACACTAGAGGCCCCACTTTAACTGTATTTATTCTTAAGGGCACGTGTACGGGAGGAAAGCGCATGGAGGAGGAGAGGCCAAGGATGGGTTATATTGATGACCCCAACAAAGTGTTGCACGCATGGTTCCAAAGCACAATTCCAGTAGAGGAGCTCATGGCAATGTCATCTTTTGATAAAGAGGATGCTTACCCATGGACAAGGAAGATGCTCTCATGGGCATTTGAGTCCCATCTTGATGAGCCAAATTTTGAAGTAAGCCATGGGGCAATAATAACATTATCGAAATCAAAAGGAGATGACCCATTGGTGAATGCACAATAGCTCTCGGGACGAAAAACTATGTAATGCACTCAATAAGGTCTCCGTTGAGGTTGAAGCTAGACTCTTTGGGTGGAATGATAGAATCAAATATTTGGAGGATGAACTGAAGAAGAAAAAGGAAGAGCTAGCTACGAGGACAAAGGAGCTAAGTCAAGAAAAGATGATTAGTTCCTAATGGCAGTGTGAGTTAAGGGAAAATAAGGCTAGAGTACGTGAAGTACACAAAAAGGTGGAGTCCATTACAGATTTCATAATATTGAAGCATCCGGACCTAGCACCTACTACACGGAAGTATGCATCTTCCCTGGAATTCTTGGAGGATTTAACAAGAACCCTCACCATGGAGAGGTAGCTGCTAGCTTTGGAGTCTATAGAAGAAGTGGCCACATGCTTAGAGAAGGAGGATAAATTGAAAGTCATGGCACTCATAGTGTAATACAATAAGGTCCTTACTGGTGTAAAGATTGCCTCCCGGAATGTTGAGGCCACGTACGACAACTACGTGCACAAAGACAAAGTGGTGAGCATGTTGGTCGCCAATGATGAAGTGGAAATTAAAGAGTTCTAGGAGAAGAACAAGGGGAACAAATCAGAGAGGGAAAAGATCCTAGCCGAAGTCAAAAATAGATCTGAGGCCATTGAAACCTTAAGAGGTTCAATCAAAAACGGTTGAAGGAACTATACCCGTAGATTACATGAAGGATGGATGCGTTGGAGGATATAGGAAAGGAGTTAGAAAAGATTGTTGACACCATGAGTGCACAAGGGGATGGGCTAGGTTTTGATTGGGTGAGCACCTTAGTGGGTGATCTTTTCTAGAGAGCACAGAACAAATTTGATTCTTGGAACAAGTTGGAGGTTGACTTAAAAAATATTTTCCTAGCTTATTGCAGTGATGCCATCACTGTCCCATTCTTTCTTCTTTCCCAAATTCTTCATCCCCTTATTCTTTTCCAAGGCGTAAGCCTACTATGATTCCTTATCCATTTAATAATTATTCATGCGAGATAGAAAATAGACGTAGTGTGGGGTTATGTTGGGCCCCTAAAATATTAGCTAAGTGTAAAATGGTTCGTAAGCGCGTAAGGCCTAGTTGAAGAAAGGCACAAAAGGAGAAGGCGCACGGGGAAGGGTTTAAGGAAACCCATGGCATGCACGTGGGACAGAGCCAAGGTTTTAGGACTCATCCATATTGGAAATTTGTGGTAGGATATGAGAAAAGTGTGACCCGACTACACATGCGGAGTGGATAAGGTGCTAGCCTAGTGATAGGTTAGACTAGGAAGGAATATGCCCTGTGCTAGAAACTTCTAAAATGACATCATGGAATGGAGTGGTGAGCTTAGGCCTAAAGGAGCATGCACTCCTAGAGGACCACATTCAGACACTTGGCAAAAAATTTGAGGCTGCAAAAGAATGAGTTCACGGTTCAAAAATGCTATAGATACAAGTGCTTGCTAAAGTAAAAATAACACATATAGATAGAGGGTGGATCTCTATTGAAATACTGCAAGGAATCTGTTAGCTTGGGAAAATAAGGGTAGGAAAGGATGTATCAAGGGTTAGGAAGTATAAATTTTCTTTTGAGGGCCTAGTTATATGAATACGGTTATAATGCATGACTACGACCTGCCTTTCTCGTGACATTTTATAATAGGCCTAATGAATGTAATGAGGTTACCAATTTCTATGAATATGAGAGTTAATGGTTCTTATGCATACATCCTTCTTGATAGTTATTTTTCATTTATGTTTATGAACTAAGTATGAATTCTTGTATAACTTCCTTTCTGTTTTGATGTAAGTTCTATTATTTGTTAAGCACTTTATGTCTAGAATGATTGCAAGGATCTAGAATCCATTTTGAGCTCTATAGTGCTTATATGTCTTATTTCCTTTCAAATATCTTAAAATCAGATCATAGATTATGTTTCCCACTAAACTCACATAAAAGAGAGACTCAAGCACTGAGCGTGCCTTAGGTGAGTGCCCGGTCCCGCCGTTGGGTGATAGGCCGACGCGCATGGGATTTCTTTTCTTTGTGATGGGGGTAAAAATGACAAAAATTAGTGAAGATTACATCCGGGATGATATTTCTTCTCGAGAATTTTCCACCAGTTAATTGGGACGTTGATGAGAAAAAATATAATCAGCAAAATACTACCGATGTCATACGACTTTCCTTAAGGTGGTTATTTTCAAAAGGAGTGGATGTAAGTTACCAACATACCCTAGTATTAAGGGAGTATAGGAATAGAAAGCTTATTGATGATGTTATTCCTCCATAATGAAGGTTTATGCCACTAGGGATATTTCATGGAGACTTAAGATTCCTTCTAAGAGGTTGGAATATATGCCAATAATGAGTGATGGAAGTGCCTAAGGTAGCAGAAGCTGGAAATTCCCTTCCTCAAAGATGTTCCTGTAAGTGCTTCATCCTTGTCTTATTTTCAAGTCTCTAGGATCTCATTGGGTAATCCTTCTTTTAAGGAAATGAAGCACGATTTTTTGTGGTAGTAGGAGTGTTGTATAGGATTGATGACTTCAAAGAGACCAAAAAATATTTAAAGGCCAAGAATGAAGCATTATCCAAACTTGGCTAGAAAATTGACCGAGAACTCACAAAGAAGGGTAGGTTGAATAAGAGGAGGAAGAACAAATCCATTTTCGAAGAGAAAGTTAACTAAGTTACAAAATGCATGGATTTAGAGGAGGAAGAGACCACTAGACAAATAGTAGATCTTGATGTCCCTGTCATTTCATTTGCTATCACCCAGTCTCCTGCAACTATGTTCATTTAGCACCCTGTACCTGTGATTACAAACCTTTCTGTTTCAACATTTCCAGTTGCTTCACCCATCAACGAACAACCCATTGTTAATGATCTTGTGCCTAATTTCTTAACGCTTCAACAAAAACATATTGATATTTCCTCATATTAGATTACTGTGTAGTGGGGCGACAAAAGAAGAGTAGATTATTGAACATGAAGTACAACCTCACACCAAGGATATTCTAGTAAAAACAATACAAGGAGAAACTTCAGGTGTCATAGTTGTAGAAACACCTCAAGAAATTGAATTTATTGTTGAAGTTTTTGAAGCCAATATTCCAACAATGAATTCATTCCTCAGGAAATATTTGAGACGGTCCCTAGTCCTAGCAAGAAAATAGCCGAGGACTCAAGTGACACAGGCAGAAAGGGAAGTTTGTGACCAACAACCCCTAGTAGTTGAAGAAGTAGGAGACTGATATGAGTCTATGGATGGAATTATAGATTAGGGAAGGATGAAAAAAACCATAAATTCTATAAAAACCAATGTAATCCCCTTCAAAAGGTATGTCTATCAATTTTTCATCTTCAAATCCCTTACAGTCATCCCTATAACTCTAGTTTTACAATCACTTGATGAACATGAGTCTCCCATAAGGTAATGGATATGTAGTATTATCTCAAAGAATAAATATGTTGAGATACGGTTGGATGATGTTTATTTACAAATCATGTCTCTCCTCAATCTAGAAAGACCACCCAAAAGGAAAAAGTATTTCCATGATGACCTTGAATAAAAAAGGAGAATAATTCATAGATGTTGTGACTCTCAAAGTTGATGTGCCATGAGGATAAGCATCCATGTTTGATTTTCAAGTCTCTAGGATCTCATTGGGTAATCCTTCTACTAAGGAAATGAAACATGATTTTTTTGTGGTAGTAGGAGTGTTCCAAAGGATTGATGAGTTCAAAGAAACCAAAAATATTTAAAGGCCAATAATGAAGCATTATCTAACTTGGTTATAAAATTGACTAGAACTCACAAAGAAGGGAAAGTTGAAATCCCTAAGATTACCAATGATGATATCAGGTGAGTGAGTGACTTGGGAGAAAGAGGAGAGGCCACCATCCAATGGGAAAATAATTTGGTCACAGAGGTGAAGAAATAATTAGGGAATCTGTGAGACATTATTCCCATATTTTTGAAAATGTTGAAATGCAACCAGGACATTAAAAGATAAATGTCCTACTGAGAAATTAATATGGTGATATCTTTGCAAAAAAGTGGAAGCTATCAAATACTTAAGTGATGACTTGGTTGTTAAAGGAGGGATTGTGTCTCTTGATTCTTTATGAAATTAACAAGAATACTATGAATCTACAAAATTAAGAGTGGAAATTTTGAAAAAAAAAATTGAAGTCATTAATGAGTTAAGAGAAAAAACAATGGAGTATATCGGCGGCCTTCATTCCCGATAGAAAAATTAATTGGGAAAAACAATGGAGAAAATATCATAATGGATATTATGGAGAATTTAATCACACTTTTCAGAATCATGCTTTAGGTAAACCTGGGGAGCCAAGGGTTTTCAATATGTCTACCATGCAGAAATGGGCAAAAATTGAATCAATAATTGATAAATTGTCAAGGAGGGTAAAGAAAGAAAGATTTTTCTTTGCGGAACTTAATGACACGGGTATGAAGCATGAAATCATTTTCCACTATCACTCGAGGCCCAATGAGGAAATTGTCACACAAATGATTGAAAGGTTTGATGCTTACAAGAATAGGGTAGGGGATATCTTTGTGAATCAAGTATACTAGAAAGGAGCCTGAAAAGTAAATAAGAAAGAAGACAAAGAGAAAAAAAAACTTACCTTCACAATACATTTTGGATCGAAGATTTCTTCAAACATAATGTAGTTTGGTAAAAGACAAAAGTTTTGTTAGAAATAGAAAAATGTATTTTTATTTTTCCCATGTGTTAAAATGAAAATATTTTTTAAATGAAAATATTCCTTAGAAATAGAGAAATAGAATAATGTCCATTCCTTCACGTGTCACCCAACCCCTCCGAAATCCCGGTCTAAATAAGTTCTCCGGACATCTTCCCTAGCTATAAATGACATAAAATTCCAAGTTTGTCATTATTAGAGTTCCTTAGCTTACTTGTTGATGCTTCCTAGCCCCATGGATGTGTAATATCGTGTACCAACATTCGTAATAAGACCATGGGAAAAGATGGATCATCTAATAGATTTTTCATATTGTAAACTCCCAAAGAAGAAAATAAGTATTCTACAACCTGTAATGCCATGCCCAGGACACCGGAAAGCCGGACAAAGTAAAGCAAAAATTTAGGGTAAATTTTTTTTTAAAAGACATAAATGCTAATGCTGGACCTTTTCCGACCCCAATAATAATTATTTTATATAAATCGGATTTACACAAATTAAATTTCCAACCTAAATTTCTATTACATAATATGATTACTCTACTAATCATTTAGTAGGATCACATTTGAAATTCTACACACCCCTTGTTATTTAATTAGATTCCCCCCAACCTTTTTATTAAATTTGTCCTCATACACCCTTCTTTTATTTTATCATGGAATCCCACAAAATCCCATGACTTGGAAAGTGTAGGGATAAATATCCACCCTTGGATGCTTTTACTTTTAACCCTCAGATCTAAAACCCTAAAATTTCCTAAAATGTCTTTATGATTTATTTTCCTTTTTATTTTCTCTCCAATTGGTTTTATTGTTCCTTCTTCTTTGTGCAGGTTATGGATATTTTAGGAATTCATGGAGTTATATATGGTTTCATGATTTATATTTGTATTGCAGGTGATTGAGAGAAGAGTCCTTGGATTCTTTTTGTTATTAATTTCCTACCTTTCGCTATGGTTTGATTCTATATATATTATTTTTAAATATATAATTTTTTTGTTGTGAATAGGGTGGGAGGTGACAGATTTGAAGAGAGGAGTGTGGAGATGACATGGCAAGGGCGACAATAGTAGGACGTGGTGCTTTGGTGCAAGGGGGACAAGCGGTGGCGGTTTGAAGCGAGCCGCGATGGGGAGTTTGGGATAGTGGACGAAGGGGAGGGACAACGGACAAAGGGGGAAGCGGGCGAGGTTAGGGCAGGTCGTGGCATACGATAAAGGGTGGGGCATGCGGGTCTGCGCGCGAGAGTAAAGAAAGGCGGTCGAGGCCTCCCCCAAAAAAAAATTTTAAATTTCTTTTTTTTTATTATTAACAAAAACGAATATAACATGTAATTATATATATATTATATGAAATATAAAGAAATATATAATAATAACCTAAAAATATATATATATATATATATATATATATATATATATATCTATATTTTTGTAATAAATAAAACTATAATTTAGTTCTATGTTAAATTCTATATATATATATATATTATAAGACATTAATATTGAAATTTATAACTATGAAAAATGATGATATAACAGAATATAAATCAAATATTAATCCGCAAAATATAACTATTTTATTATAACAGTTAAACCATGATTTTTTATTTTTTATTTCTTTTTTCTAGGCAATGACATAATTACATTATAGAAATATGTTGTATCTAGACAAATTCATAATATATTTATTTTTACACACAAGGAGAAATAAAAGATTTCTTCATCTATAAAATAATAAATTTTAATTTTATTATTTTGATGCAAAAAGGAACTTAAAATTTTCAACTATTCACATTAAATGACTTGCCTATTTTGATATTGCAAATGATGAAACCAAAAATTTGAAGAGGAAGATATTGACTAAGCTAACACTTAGTGAGAGAGATAGGCACATCAAATCTATTTCTACATCCATTCAAATAAGATGACCAAAAAGGAAAGTAAAACCAGTCTTATTCCATTCTCTAACTTTTCAAAACTTGTAAACATAAGGGTGTTTCAAGAATGATATTAAATCTTGCATTTACCCAAGTTTTCAACATTTTACAAAGATGAAATCTACCACAAGAATAAATGAACTTTCCAATAACTTGTCCTTCTTTCAAAGAGTAGTCCCAACAATTCATATGAAGAGATTTTCATACATGTTTTCAAGCTTAAACTTAAAGAGCATCATATTCCAAAAGCACAACTACACAAGAATTCCTATTACAAGTTTCATGGTAAGTTTGAAGAGATATTTCTCAACAAATATGTCTCAAGTCTTCAAGAATTTCCAGTTATACAAAATGGAGAGTTTACAAAGAGAGGGAAACTTTCACATAACCATACCAAGAGGTTTACAATGCAAGTAAAGTTTCATAAGGGAAGAGAGAACAATGAGAGACCAAGATGCCACCAACTCCAAACCAACATCCAACTTGAGATCCAACTTTAAATGCCTTCAAGGAATCCATGCAAGGAGAAAAATATTTTTTTATCACCCAACCATAGGCATCATTACATGCCTTCCCAAGGTTGGGATGCATGCTAGCCTCCCCAAGCCCATGGGAAAGAGGACTACCATCCACAACTTTGCACAAGAGTGAGGGTGAACACACAACAATACATCCACACAAAAATAAGACAAGTATCCAAAACAAGACTCCAAATTTGAAAAGGTGAAAAGGAGGAGAACCCAAGTTCTACCTCTAAAATGGGGAAGAGAAGAAAGTTCTCCAAAAATTGTAACCATCATTATGTGCACAAAAACATGATCTCCATACCCTCCTTATTTCTCCAATTTCATTCTAGCCCTCCTTATTTCTCCACCCTTTCACCAATCCTTCTTGGAAGGATTTTCAAACCCCAAAGGGGTTTCCTTACCAAGAATGGGGAAGGAGGTTCAAGCCAAATGACCCACCTTCCCCACCTCAAACCATTTGAGGGGAGTAACTAAATCCTTCAAGGCTTTCCCATCAAGCCTATGAGGATTGAGAGGGGAAAATCCCTCTCTCTTCCCCCACAAACTCCAAAACTCCATCATGCCATATGATGGAGGGAGCAAAATCAAATAAACAACAAAAAAATCTTCATGCAACAACAAACATTCCCAAGTAAACAACTAATTTCTAGCATGATATAACAAACAAACTAAATCTCAAGAAGCCTACCTCAAAGAAAAGCTCTCCAAATTCAATCTCTTCCACTTCTTGACCCAAGAAAACTCTAGCTCCAAATCCACTAGCCTCCAAGAAAAAGCTCCAAAAAAAAGGTTCTCTTCTTTTCCCATGAGGGAGAATTTGAAGAGGAGCAAGAAAAATCCTCACAAATGAGGGGGTGACATGTGTCACCCCTCTCCTCCTTCAAGGTCAAAGATGCCAAAGATAAAAGAGAGAAAGGATGAAATGAATTTTAGCCCTCTTCTCCCAAATTACTAAAAATCATAACAAAACAATCTTGTGTAACTTTTAACAAAGCACACTAATCCATACCCCTTACATGGATGTGACCAAAGGGGAGGCAAAAAGGAGGGAAAACTCCCTCTAGCCTTGGAAATAAGCCCCCTACCTATTAGGTAGGGTCCAAGGGCCCATTTTCATGTTAAGGGAACTCCCAAACTAAAAAGGGGTCCCTAAAAATGCCTAAAATAACCCAATTTCTTGTTTGAAAAAATTGGCACAAGGTAAGAGGGTGTGGGGCCCACCCAAGGGTTCACATGTGACCCTAAACCCTTTTGATTAAGCACATCATTAACCAAATTCAAAACTTAATGTAAGTGGGGCCATTAATTCCCCAAAACAAGTTTACAACACAAACCAATTACCCTAAGCAAGATTAATAATACAAGACATATTACATTACAAATGAGGGTCACCCATGGTGCCCAAAACAATAATTCTAATGCTAAGGCCTCATGCAATAAACATGGCTAGGACTTAGCCCCATGGGCTACTTGTGCAAAATTATGTAGCTGGCCTAAATCCCACATTCTCCCATGACCTGTCACCTGCACACTCATTGCACACATTAAACGCACCTGTCCAATACAAGAGTAAACTAGCTGCTCACTAAGCGAATAAATTCAAACATGTAAATTAACGATATCACCATCATCAACATGGAATGCACAATCTCACACAATTCATCGTATGTTAGGTATTACAATACATACAAATGTCATATCACCATGCCATCATGTATCCTTATCAGCAAAATGATTACGTTACAAAATCAAGGTACGTGACTAAGCTAATTATCCAACATATAGGAATTAGGCCCAAATCGCATAGAAAAGTGTTAGTATCCACAATCTCAAATAAAGAGTGTCAATCTACTAATCTAGTCAAATTGGCGTTTCATCCCCAATTCACCATACATGTCCATGAAGGCCAACCAACATATCATAATGTCAAAAATTATGTCAAAAACCATGTTAAGTCACAACTATGGGTTAAGAATTCAACAGGTAATTGAGGCTAGAAAAAGTGGGCACTACAACAACAGAAGAGAAACTTTAGACATGGTGTATGCACTAATATTTTTTTGACATTACTTATTTTCTACACCATTTATGTTGTACACGAGATCATGTAACCTTTAAGTACTTAATCAATAGACTTGTTCTACAAGGAGAGTATATAGGTGGTTGATGTTATTTCATGAATTTGAATTCTATATCTCTATGAAGCTAAGAAAGCTAAATAATGGTCTAGAATACCTATCATGAATTGAAACAGGAGAATATTTTTGCCCAATTGATGATGAATTCCTAGGAGCGCATTATTTATGGTGGAGGAAGTCCCCAAATAGCTAGATGGCATAACATAGTTCCTCACTATGGGAGAGTTCTCGAGGAGCTATATAAAATTAAAAATTATAGTCTACTAAGATTCTTATTTTTATTCACTTTAATCTAAGGCCAAATTTACAACAAAGGACAATAGGAATCCCCTAGGAGGGTAGTTTTGAAGCATAAAAATAAGAATATCCTAAGGGAAGCTCATGAGGGGATAAAAAGAGGACATAATGGTGGAGATGTAACAAAAAAAAATTAATGATGACAAGGTTATGGTGGCCTACACTTTTTCATGATGCACATAAATATGTAAGACCTTGTGATATATTTCATTGGATAAGAAAACCAAAAGAAATGAAATTCCTCTGAGACCAATGTTATCATTGACACCCTTTGAGCAATGGGTAGTAGATTTCATTAGACCCATAAGACTGTGACAAGGCATTCCCAAGAAATAATCATCATTACGAGAATAGAATATTTGAAAACATGGGAGGAAGTTATACCAAAAAAATATTGTACTAAAAAAACCATGGTAAATTTCATATATGAGAATATCATAACAAGATTTAGATGTCCACTCATCATCACAAGTGACCAAGGGAATTATTTTGTGAATGCAACAATAAAATAACTATTAGATAACTTCATGATAAATCACAATAAAATTACCCCTTATCATCTGCAAGTGAATGGAATAGTGGAGGAATTCATCAAAATTCCTATAAAAAGTACTAACAAAAACATTCTCCTCAAAAGGTGTATTACAACCTAAAAATACCCACAAGGCTATGGGCATACCACACAACATACAAGATATTAACAAAGTAATCACCATTTTAGTTCGTGTATGGGTTATAAGTTGTAGTTCAATTGAATTTTATACTCTCAAACATCATAGTGGTAGTGGCCTTTACAATGAATGAATAAATATCAATACATGAGAGGCTCGTAGAATTGGAGAAGTTGGATGAAAAGTGCTTCCTAGCCATATATAACCAAAAAAGAAAAGAGAATACATAAATACTTACATAATATACATTGTAAGAACAAGGAATTTGATGTAGGAGATAATGTTTTGTTGTATGATTGTAAATGGAAGATGCCGGGAAAATAAAAATTAGATGGCTAGGACTATATATAGTCACATACATTCTACCTGCAGGGCCATAAAATTCAAAACACTATAAAAAAATAAAGGCCAAGATATTTAAGCGAGAGCATGGATCAAGCAATATCATGCCGAGAGAATAATAACAAACATGTAACTTGATAATTGAAAAAGAGAAAAATAAGAAAATTTGTCTTCTCCGAAAATCAACAATTCTAAGGAGTTGATGAGGAGGGTGAAAACCCGCAATGGAACCCTCTCTCTACCAAAAATAGATAGATAAAATTCAAATAAAATAAAGAAAGAAATAATTAAATAAAGGAAAAAGGGAAAAAGAAATAAATAAATCACGTAAAAACCGCATAAGTAAGAAAAGCAAAAATCCATGCGAAATCAATAGAATAAATAAAATAGCAAACCTTCGGAAAAAATCATGGAACAAAGAAAACCACACAAAAATCCTTCAAACAAAGAATACATAAAACCCATGAAGATACCCACAGAATGAATAAGGAAGAAGAAGAAAGCCGTAGAAATAAGAAAATAAGAAAAACTAGTAGAACGAACAAAGATGAAAAACACATGAAACGAAGGAAAGAGGGAAACCCGGTAATAAACCCACAAAAGGAAGATAACCCATAGAAAAAATTAATAAGAAAACAAAAATCTTCTGAAATAAAATAAAATAGGAAAACTATATATCAAGGAGGATAAAACCCACGGAAGAATAAAAACAAAGCAAGAGACAACCACGGGTAAAACAAGCATGAAAAAAAAAAAAACAAAAAAAAAATTATAAAAGGAAAAAAACAAAATCCAAAGACTGAAATTTGTAAAAATAAAGTCCAAAACAAAGAGTGAAGGAGAAAAACTAAATACAAGCTAGGGCTCAAAGAAAGAAAATAAAGTAGTAGGGTAAAATGGTTACCCCCACCATTGTTTCACAAGTGAACTCCCAAATCCAAAATTCCAAAACTCTCATTGAAATCAATGCTCCCTGGTCTTATGGGGGATTTCTACCATGTACCCTTCAAATTTTTGCATGCATGTGACACATAAAAATATATCCACTCCACCATAGCTGAAGACGACCATCCTGTATCGAGCTTGACCACCAATTATTCCTCACAAAGAAGGAAAAATAGGAATAATGGATTACAAGAAGAATGAAAAAATAATCATGGATTTAAAATTTGATTCCTACAGTAGGGTCCCATATTCTTCAATGGATGGTAACGCCATTAGGGTTCTTCTCATCTGGTTGAATAATCAAATTATCTATTTGAATCAATCATAGTGGATCGACACAACAAAAATTTGGAGAGTGAGCGAGACTATGGGTGAAAGATCATTCAAATTTGCAAAATAATAAGATCCCAATGTAGCAAGCCACTAGATTAATAGGATTCACATTGACAAAAAGTGAGGTGCGAAAAAATCAAGAAGAATAACCTTAGGTATGTTTCAAACTTTGTTTTCTTAAAAATATATCATACAAATAGAGAAAATGGTACAAATGTTGTAAGTGCCATAATATCCCTATAAATTATCATGAACCATTATGAATATAACCTATGTGAAATCCTCATGGTGGAACTTTATGAAAAAAGAAAAATTAAGGAGGGAAATAATACATTTTTGTATGGATCAATACTTCTATGTTTAGTTATTTATTTCATACACACCCTTATAGGAAAATTACAAAATGCAATGGGATCCAAGCACACCCATAGAAGAACAAATATTAGATCATATGAAATCTCTATCCTTTGTAGAAAAAATTACTTCATTGATTGGGTGGACCTAAAATATTAGAAAAATGATTCCCAATAAGGCTAGGGTTTCCAAAGAAATACTAGTAAAATATGAAATGGAGATTGTCTTCATTGCGGATATTGATTATACTTTCCTTAGACCACTCACCTCATGGATTTCTCATATTTTCCCACTCACATACGAAGCATCATATAATCTAGTGGAAACTACAATCCATGTAATCATAGATCTACCGATTAATAGCAAAAAAACTAGTGTCGGTTCCTAGTTTTACACCCCAAAGAATTGTCAACAATTTATAAACAAATGGCTTAAATAATGATAGATGAGAAATAGTTCATTTATAGCTAGGGATATATCTAACATTATTTCTTCACCAAGTCCTGGGAATTACTAGGGGGACGACAAAGGAATGGTTAGTTATTGTAACTTCTGGATCTTCTTGAACTAGGGTGAGGAACCCAAGGGGTAGATTGAGTGGAGAGGGATGATTCAATCTCATAGATATTGTTTGTAGGTTAATCTGAGCCAAGTATAGCCATAAATGTAATGTTTACTCAAATATTTTTCACAAAAAAAATTCACATACTTAATGCATCAAACATACGAGATAGATAAAATGCAATTCATAGACATCATCTCCACATAAAAATCAATAAGATGCAAATAGATGATACTAGAATGTTAATCTTCAAAAATAATGGAAAATGCATTTATAATCTATAGGTTAAATGTAATTTTCATGAAAACACATGCATGATAAAAAAATTTAACGTATTTTCATGGGTATGATGGAAAATCATTTAGTTAGGAAAGGTTAGCGGTGGTGTTATTACAGAAGTGAGAACCCTCTGCATGTTTCATTTCTTAATAAAAAACTCAGTGTAAGATGGATTTGTCTCCAAGTGTGGGAACTTGCTAGTGAGACAAATCTCTAGATAAGGTTGGTTGCTTTTTTGTTTTATCCCACCATAATGAAAATATAACCTACGAATGTAATTAATCTAATATTAAACTACGTTCTTATAAGATCTAGATTTATGAGAAAAGGGAAAGGAGAATACAAAATTAAAATAAGGTGATGCAAAAAAACTAAAACAAGGTTCAAACCGACTCATGGAAACATTTAAAACTATCATGTGAGAAACCAAAACAAACATAGAGCTCAGTAGAAGATGTATGCATAGATTTAAAGAGAGACAAGAGGGTCAATATTCACATTCAATACACGATGCATGAAGGAAAACCAAAATTACATCTCATTAAAAAATATCATTTACATTTGCATAGTGGGGGTTCAACCATTTCTCATAATTTATTTATATAGGCCCAAAACATGTAATAAAATCAAATATTACAACTTGATGGAAGGAAACCTTTTCATGCCAAGGAACATACATTTATACATTTTTTTGGAATGAAATAAGGGAAGAAAGAAAGGGAATAAGACGGTCTAGCTAGGACTATTTGCTTCTAAAATTTTCATTGAATGAGTATGGGAATCTATTATCGATTCTTTGATTTTTGTGGTACAAGTATGGACACCTCCAACTTCATCCACCAATTCTAGCACAAATTGATCTATCATATTCCACGGAATGTACAGAGTGGTGTAATTAAAGCCTTTTGGTTGAGCCACATGTAACTACATTTCTAATGTCGGTATATTTTTACCATTTTTACCCACCTACCTCAACCAAAATTCTATATATCTTAATTCTAAAATGAATTTATTGACAAGACTTCTCAATGAGACCAAATTTCTGCAATTTGAATCTCTTGAGAGAAAGTTATGGCCAAGTAAATTTCAAGTATGTGGGAGGAACATAACCAAGTTTTTAAAATATTTTGTGACATGAATCGTCCCTTGACTAGAAGATTTAAATTTTTTGGTAGTGTGAAATATTGACACGTGTTTCCTTTTAGTTTATTGCATAGTTGGCCTTTACCCACATGTTTTATTTCCAACACAACTCTTCCCATGCCATGCAGATCTAAAACTTCATTGAATTCTAGCTTATTCCATAGAATTCAAATATGTGGAATACTTATCCTTGAGGTGGTGATGGAATGATGCCATATGTACACCCTTTAATTCCTTGATCTTATGTCATATGTAGTTGTGACATGTTTTGACTTGTCTGTCACTTTCCCAATTTTACGCATGGACCTAAACTTATATTAAGTTTGACTTATTCCGCAGACTTGGATTCCATACAATAAAAATATTTGGAGAAGTGTTAAAATTCTTCCATGTTTTCCTCTTTTAATCCCTACGGATTGTGCCACATGTCACATTCTGATTAGTTTTAGGGTTTAAACTTGTGACTACAATTTTTAGGAGTCGGGAAGTGGTTTACGCAAAGAAAGTTTACTTACCTCGATGCCATTGACCCAAAAATACCTCACAAAAAAGGGAAAATCAGGTTTCTGGATTTGAGAGAAATCATTATATAGATGTGCTTCACCGGTGATGTCCTAATGTAGAGAACACACAAAAATCCATATTTCTAGAGGAATTCAAGTTTTTAAAGTAGGATGCACATGACATGCAACACACATTTGGGCCAAAAAGTTATGAGGCACAAGGGACTTGAAAAATTGACACAAAGGTTGGGCTGCTTGATTTTTACATGTTGAGAAACATGATATAAGGAAAGTTGGGGGTTGGGGGAAGAAATCATGTAACACGGAACATGTTTTAAACCCAACATGTCATGATGATGAAGAATTATGAAAATTGACAGAGGAAAGTATTTCGGGTTCAAAAGTGGGGACCATGTGACATGTGACATATGGAAATGCACAAAGATCCCCAAAAACGATAGTATTAAAAATTAAATTCTTATCTTCATACCAACTGCAAATTTTCCTAAGTCCATAATTGAAAAATATCCTGGGGTTATTTTGGATAATAGATTGGTGAATCATGAGGTAATATTCCTTCTAGATTGAAATATTAGTATCCTTTAAGAATCCATTGGGCATGGATTCAATCGAAAACATAAAAAAACTAATTTGAAATCAAAAATCTTAATCCTAAGCTGTATGAAGCACTTTATAGACTTAGAACTAGTCTATGGAGCGCTTAAATTGATTTGTGGATCTACAAATGAGTCTTATAAATTAATCCAAATATCTTATTCTTCCATGAATTGAAATGTGCAATAAAAAGTCCCATAAAAACTTTGTACAAATATGAAAATCATAATGTTTTCCAAAATACCCCCTTTAGGTCATTTTGATAACTTGCATTTCTTTTTAGAATTAGATAGGTAAAAAAATTGATTTAAAATGCATAAATTTAATGTTCCAAGGATTTCCCTCTCCATTGTAAGGCTATACTACCCAACACTTAGCCAAAAATTCAGAAAATTGGATAAAATTGGAGTAAATCAAACTTTGGAGGAACAGGAGGAATTTTTACTTCATTCCTCTTGTTCCTCGCATTGTCGATCTAGCAACGAGGGGTTGCGGACTTAAGTGCGAGATGATTTGGGTTTTTAGGAACTAGTGGATCAGTTCCTCGGGGCCTTAAGTTCCCCACATAGATGTATGGACCGATGAGTGAAGTGGAGATAATGTAGTGCAGTGAAGTGGGTTTGGGCAGAATAGACAAAACATTTCCATCTAGGCATCAATTCTACGATCAGCCAAAGTGGATGACTAATGGAAAATGGAAAAAATTTAGTAGGGGTGGAGCATTGCGGGTATTGTAGATAAAGAGGGCACCAAAGGAACCGGATGAACTTTTCCACGTTTCACCCAAAGACCGATTCTCTCGCCCAAGACACAAACTAGTGACCGTTGTGGATAAAGAGGGTGAAGGGAACAAAGGGAATAGTTCCACACTTCCACAAGTTCATTGATTAGCTACTGCAGTCACACTTGGAGAAAAATTATTAATGCGGACTATGGAGACCCATGTGGAACCTTATTACGACCATCCCGATCCATGAAATTAAAATGGCCATATCTTTTACCCTATCACTCCAAATTTCATAATATTGGCACCATTGGAAATATCTTAGCATATACTACACCACAATTTAAGTGAGGTTAGGTGGGTGAAAAAGTGGAAATACATCCCAACATTAAAATATACAGTTCTAGGTAGCTCAACTACTAAATTTGATGAGGTATGGTGCCCATTCCTTCTCCTACAAGAAAATTATCATAGGGTAATGGTCTTGGAAGGATTCCCATGCCTATTTTCAAACATTTAATGCATGTTGTTGGTGGCTAAAGGTGGAAATCTGAATTTCCCTCTCTTTCACCCTCCTCCTCTATTTCCCATTTCCTATATATTTTAAAAGGATGCTCATTTGTAAAGGTTTGACCCTCTTATAATTCTAGTGCATCCTTCTATAAGTATTGCATGTGTATTTTGAGTTATAGGCCTCATATTCAGAAATGTTTAGGGTGATGTTTTCCCTCATCATTATAATGGAATGTGCATCTATTTCAAGCAATAACATTCATGGTTTGTGGCTATTTTATGTCATAGCTTGTGTTTATTCCATTATCTTGCCTCTCTATTGCATTTTGGTACATTGTGCATGTTTGTATTCATCTTGCAGGTTCATTTTTGTTGTGCTCCATAGAAATCGAGTTTGAGTGTAAGCTTGACTGGCATTCATGTCTAACCTATCTTCCTTTATTTTCCTCTTGATTCCACTCATCTAATACTGTAATTCCCCCTTTTCTTAGTGTTATCACCTCTCTTTATCTTAATTTTTAATTTTTACATTTCCCTCTCTCCTTGGTCCCTATGGATGTTAGTGTAGGATTATATAGTTTCATTTCCTTCCTTAGGAGTAGTTTAACATTATTATTAGGTAGAGGAACCAACCTTCTATGGCATTTTGTCTCAATAATAAGGTCCCACACTTAGAGACAATACCATGTTACCCAAAAACATTGATTGCTCATCCATCTATTCATGAAAAATTAGAGGGTGTCATTTTTGGCAATAACACATACATGTTGTAGGTAGAACATGCAGAGTGTACACAATACAATTATTTTGCAATAAGAAAACCTACCTACCCTACTCTAAACAAAGGAAAAGGAAGATAAATGAAACATGGTACATGTAGGGAGAAATATCTCCCTTCCTAACAAAATTAGACCATGTAATTGATTTAGCACTAAACGTGGTATTTAATGAGAGTGGAAAATTATCTTGCAATGATTTTCCCTCTCCCTTGCTTAAATTATTAGCTGAAAAAACATGCATACCTCCTCAAGTTGTGTTTCATCTTAATGGAGATGTTATCACCGAGCTTTGGTTCTTTTATGATCATCCTCATGCTATGAAGTGAGCATGATTGGTGATAACTTTGTACTTGGTTACAAGCTAGCCAGGTATATGATTGGACATGTCACCTTGCGAACCAATGGGTCGATATTTTAAATTTCCCCACTCTCTTTGCAGTTATCTCATTCAATGGAGTTGGTTGAGACAAATTCCCCTTCATGTAGACTATTTACAATTTTTTAATAATACTTCTTACGCAAATAAATATCTTTCCTCCTTCTTATCCTCATCATCATCCTCAAGAAAGAAGTTTGATAATTCAAACCTATCCTCCTCAAATTGATCAATTGCAACATATGAAGATGTTCTGGTGGATCTTTACAATCTCCTAAAAGTGTGGAAATTTATAAACATGTAGAACACAAAGGGTCACTACATTCAAGTATAAACATATTTCTCACTTATAACTTATTCTTTCTCCACATGAAGATCAAGTTGATCTTAGTTTATGATTTTGTCCTCCATTTTATCCTAATGAATTTATTCCCTAGTAGATTTCTCCATCAAAACAGTAGGAATTTCTTCAACTAGGATATCTAGATTAGTATTTTCATCAATAGATATGTCATGATTGTATCTGATGGAATGAACCTCTACTAGTTTTATGAAGCAAGGGAGAGGTTGATTTTTGATGGGTTACTTGGTGGAGAAGGTATACTATATTATTGTGGAAGGGATGAGAGTTTGGAATAAAAGAGGGCAAGGAAATGAAGGTGAGATGGAAGGGAGGAAGATGGAGAAGTGAAATCCTTAGGATAATATCTAGAAAGATAGGAACATGAAAATTAGACCGAGATGGTGAAGGTTTGGGAGGAGGAATGGTAAATATGTAATGTAAAAGCATAGGATTTCCCCATTGATAAGTTTCCATATAACTAGATTGATAAGCCTCCATTAACTCAACCCACTTTGTAATTTGTGATGACATCTCAGCCATAAAGTATAGATTTTGTCTTTGGATGAACCAATTTGGAATAGGACCAACCCATGGATAGGGGACCCTAAAACCAATTTTACATGTCTTTATTTGACATGTATCCCTGATCTTCACAATGCTTGTAGTCTCATTTACCTCTTACCCACTAATCCCTCTTTCAACCCCAAGCATGTTGGCCTATCACCCATCGTTGGGAACTCACCCAAGGCACACGTGGGTGCCAAGCCCCTCCTTTATATGAGATTTGTAAGAATTCTTCTCCATTAATGGAGGAAAGTTATAGAAAAGAAATATATGCATTTACTCTAACACATAAGAAAGGATACTAGATCTAAGAATAAATACATCATGAAAAGAACATAAGCATTATAACAATATGAGGGAACCAGATATAAAGTATGAGTAAAATGAACAATAGGATTTGAACCCATAAACATAGATATACAGAATAACCAGTCATATATTTTGATTAATAGTGTTTACAGTATCCATACTACATCAAAAGGGTCATAGCAGACCGGATAGATCAAGATAATAGCATCCTTCAACTAGAAGCCTTTTATTACCCCCTAGAGCCATTACATAAACCCTTCCTATAAAAATACACCATAAATATGCAATCATACTTGGCCTCTAACATCTAACACCCATTTATCCATACCCAATCCCCATACTCTAATTATAATCTATTTATCTAGATCCAAATGCCTCCTTACATAGGAAGTAAGCTCACCTAATCATCATTCCAGAAGTAGGCCCACATGCCAAATGTCATCATATCCTATATACTCATGTTACCATGCCATGTAGATGCCATCTAGTCATAACAACCTCCACTTTCCATCCCGTAACCATAAAGATTCCCTAGAATATTATTTTCTTGAGCCTTAAGTCTCCATATAACAACCTTGTCATCATTATGCTTATCTACAACCTCACGTGTTTTGCATGTGATTCCCTTTAACTAAAATGTGGCTAAGTCCTTAAACCCTTTTCTTACTCCCATGCACAAACCTACCTCTCCCTGTGTGCCTTCACTTATGTGCTTTTCTCCGAGTGTCCTTCTACACATGCTCATCATTTGCTATAGGACTTAGTCATTTTATGGGATCAACATCACCCCACACTAAACGTGTTTTCCGTCCTCAGAAATAATCCATCCTCTAATAATCAAAGAATAAAGAATGGAAGGAAAGAATAATATGTATCCAAAGAACAAAATAATATTGCTATTGTTGTACAAGGATTGGGAAGTCCTTGCTCAAGGAGTATTTAATTTTATTCTAGGCATCCACCTCACTCTACGCTTACTGAAATAAATCCCCTATTAGTGAACTAACTTCATAACATGATAAATCTTCACCCTTATCTTTCAATGTATCAACAATGTTATCCATCTCGCTTGTTAAGGTCACCCGGTGAATCCATCCTTTGCGTGACTTGGGGATATAATTTGTTTACTTTATTTTTAATTTAGATCATTAGACCTTCAATTTCCTCTAACTTCTTCTCGACTTCTACTATGGTTTTTTCTTTCTCTACTATGTTATTCTTGTTCTTATCCTAGAAATATTTTATGTCCGCCTCATGGGTAGTAACTAATACACTCGATACTTTGTCTCTGTCTCCATATTTTTCATAGAAAACTTTGGCCATGTGCATCATGGTTTTCATAGTGGTAAGGAGTTTTTCATACCAAGTAATGGTATCCTCAATCTTCAACTTATCCTATTATTTTTTCCATGCCAAAACTTCATCTTGAATCTAGAAAAATTGGTTTCTTCTCCATTGTGATTAATCATGTCACATCCTCCGGGAAGAGAAAATTTGGATCATATTTCTATTCAGGAGGGGCTAAATCTATGCATGCTTAGATGATGGATTCTAAGATAGTATCCACCTTTTTATAAGATTTATATACTTTCTTCTTCTCTTCTCTCAAATCAGCCTTCGGTTTCACAATTATGGACTCCTTTCCTTTTCTCTCCATGTCTCTCTCAATTATATCCTTATTATTTTCTTCCATTTTTTCCTTCAGGATTTTATTTTGGTATTCATTCATAATAACCATGCCTCTAATTCCATTGACACTTTTTTGAGTGCATTACAGGCATGCTCATCAAATAGCCATTGATTATCCACGATAGGATACACCTCATTGGGGTTACCTATTTCTATTACTACATCCCCACTAACTTCGAACTAGGGCTCATCAACATGGGACTCAAAATCTCATGAAAAAATCTTCCTTGTGTGTTTGTATGAGATATATTTCTCAAAAGATGACCAAAAACATAGTTGGTCTATGGGAACTGTGCTCTGGAAGAACACACGTAGGACCTTGTCAAGTTCATTGAAATTAGTGATGTGTCCTTGCGTTGTTGTTGTTCCTTTTCCACTAGTTCACGCTGCCTTCAGGACAATGAATACTAGAATCTTGTCCTTATCCACACTCTCTTATTCCTCTCTCAATATATATTCAGTGTTGTGCTCTACTTCATGCACCACTAAGTTTTGAATGATGTTTTCCACTTCCTTTCCCAAATTATCCTTTAACTTCCCCAACTAAGTATGGGGTATTCTGCGCATTTGTCCCTACTTCTTCTTCACTTCTACCCATATTATGAGCATCATCCTCATAATCATTATGCTCTTCATCGATTCATGTATCTCATGTATGGGGGAATCTTACCTTCCTTACACTCTTCATTCTCCTCCTTAGAGTCGTAATTCTTCATGCTTACCATCTCCTCCAAGTTTGAACTCTATGCCATCTTTTATTTCTTCTTCTCTATTGAATCCTCTATCACAGGGACATTTTATTCTAAGGTTATTTCTCCTTCACGAGTGATTTCTTCCTCTAAGTATAATTACTTATTCCCACGTCAAACTCCTAATCTTCTATGGTCTAAATTGTACATGCACTTGGTGCCCTGCTTGCTGGAGTTTCTTCCATTTCTCTCTTCTTTCTTCTGGTGTGGTCTTCTGGGATGGATACATCATCCTTAACATACATGCCCTTATCAAACTTGGGCATTAGGTGTACATATACCATTGTTGTTATCTTTCCTACAATAGGTGTTGACATAAATTTTAACATGTGTACGCGTCATGAGAGACATACTTTTCGGTATGCACGCTTCTTAGGATACATTAAGGTTTGACATAGTGCATAGTGATCCTGATCTACCTCACTTAGATCAAATATGAGATTTTTGGCCTCCTTAAATCATTAACCGTGCTTTGAAAGTATTGCGTTGTGAAGGAAAATGATAACTTATAGCATGGGTTTTTTGTTCCATCTTTCAAAGTGAATCTGCTATGTAGAAATGTTGGTATACCACAAACTCAGCCTCACCATCCACCAACACTAGAAATTTCTCAAGGATTCTCCATTCTACCGAATTCATTGTGCATTCGGTTATACCACTTCTCTAAGCACGCTTTATATGGATCATTCATTATCACAAGTATATTATTCAAACCTCTTAGCGGGGGAAGGGTTCTCATTAGGGTATTCACGTACGTAACTATTCATCCCATCAGGCACTCCAATATCAAATAACACAATGGTAAGAAGGAAGTTACCATATATTATCTCATCCCTGTTGCATGTGGCATTTATGATCTCCTCTGCAATGAAGGAAAAGAGGTTGTAGATTATTCCTTCTGAAATTTTCTTGCAAATGTACAACCACCTTTTTTCCACTTGTGTCCACCTCTCTTGTCCATTCAACTTGGTGAGCAAGGCACATGGAAATCTTCATTATTGGGTTAGTGATCTTGGTGATATCAAAGTAGCACCAACCCTTCTTATATTCATGTTTCACGGTTTTTTCCTTAATGGCATCCATGTCACCCAAGTCATCCTCCAGTGATTCTCCAATGTAGATAAGCCCAACTGAGCAGTTAAGCACATTATCCTTCCCGTGAAGTAAAAATAGTCCCCATACATGTGTGACATCAACCACTAGTATAACATTTTGAGTTTTCCAAAGTATGGAAACTCATAAGTTACAAAATCCCAGCCTTCTCCAGTGTGGTCTTCATTGAGTCATCATATATCGTCTTGTCATCCTATTTTTTCACTCCAATTGGGTGAACTAGCTCCAACTTCATCTCCTTCTCCGTGGTATTTTTCCTATGATTATAGTTGTTTATGGCCATCTTGTGTACATGGGAGACCAATTCCATCCCCATCAAGACACCATCTAGATACTGCATTTCAGCGTACCACTCCTTGTTAAATCTTGTTGATACAGTGGGTTTTCCTTTTCCCTTGCCCTTTACCTTCTTTGGTTAAACATTTGATCCCTTCCTTGATTCCATTTTTATCATCGAGGTTCTTGTAAATTATTCCTTTCTTTTTGTTGTAACACTTCTTTGTCCCCGGCTCCACTCATTCCGTGTAATCTCTTCAAAACCCATGCCCTAGCTCTGCAAACCCTAACCTAGAAAACTCTCCTTCCATAAGACAATGTAAACTTGTGGGAATCCAATCAACCAAACTCATCCATCCATTTCCATGTACTCCTTTCCACTCTAGTTCACAAATCGCTAAAATATCCACTTTGCACGAAATTCTTCACAAATTCTTCACAAGGATGTCCTAGTTCACAAGAGCTCTTCAACAAAAAATGCAAGGTAAAATAATAACTCACCTCGACCTTCTATTTATAGCTTTTTTATTTTTCCCACATTAACTCCAATACTAGCTACCACCGTATTACCACTTTAAATTCAGATTTTTCCAATGCTCTCCTCCCACGTGTTATGTCTAGTGTTTTTCCTTCACGTGCAAACTTACATGAAACCTCTTCAACCTTTTGGCGTGGAAAACTTCATCGACCGCAGAATTCCTTACATGTGCTTCCAACATCGAAGTATATGTTCCCTTTGAATTTTGAACTAAGTTCTTATTTTCACCTACCTAAGTTTTCTCTGTGCTTTTATCCATGTACATGGTTTTTATAAAGATTTTGACACCAATATCTATTCATAATCAGCTCTACAACACCCACTCTTTTGAACCCACATGTTTTTGACTTTCTCATCCAAGCCTTCAATAAACAACACTCCCAAAGACTTTCTTTTCACCACACTATTCACTCGAAATTGTACTTGACACTCTCCACACCACACTAAATGGATTTATGGTCCTCTAAGCATAATCTAAAATGTAGTCTCATTTACCTCTTACCCTCTAATCCATCTTTCAACCCCAAACACATCATCCTATCACCCATCAGCTAAGTGCTCACCCGAGGCGTGTGCGGTTATTGAGCCCCTCATTTATGTAAGCTTTGTAAGAATGCTTCTCCATTAATTGAGGAAAGTTGCTTTGAACATAAACATATGCATTTACTCTAAAACAAAAGTGAGGATATTAGGTCTAAGCATATATTCATCATGAAAATAACATAATCATTATAACAACATAAGGGAACTAGATCTAAAGCATAAGTAAAATGAACACTAGGGTTTGAACCCATAAACATAGATATACTGAGAATAACCAAGCATATATTTTGATTAACGTGTGTTTAAAGTATCCATACTACATCAAAATGGTCATAGCAAACCAAATAGATCAAGATAATAGTATCCTTCAACTAGAAACCATGTATTACCCCTAGAACCATTACATAAACCCTTCCTATATAAATACACCATAACTATGTAAGCATACTTGACCTCTAACCTCTAACACCCATTTATCCATTCTCAATCCCCATATTCTAATCGGAATCTCTTTGTCTAGATCCAGATGCCTCCTTAAATAGGAAGGAAGCTCACCTGATCATCATTCCAGAAGTAGGCCTGCATGTCAAATGTCATCATATCCTATATATTCAAGTGCTCATGCTATGTAAATTCTAGCTAGCCATAAAAACCTCCACTTTCCAGCCCATAACCATAAATATTCCCTGGAATATTATTTTCTTAATCCTCAAGTCTCCATGTAACAACCTTGTCATCATTATGCTTATCCACAACCTCACATTTTTTTCATGTGATGTCCTTGCACTGAAATGTGGCTAAGTCCTTAAACCCTTAAACCATTTTCCTACTCCCGTACACCAACCTACCTCTTCTTGCGTGTGTTCACTTACACACTTTTCTCCGAGAATTTTCCTTCCACGTGCGCTCATCCTTTGCTTTAGGACTTAGTCATTTTGAGGTCTCAACAATTCTATCTTCCATTTATTTAATCTACCTCTAAAAATCAGCATCTTCTATGATATTTCCACCATAATTTGCATATATCTATTCTTCCCAAATAGTTTGGTTAGAATAATAACCATATGGGTCATTTTTGGTTGGTTTATAAACATATTCCTCATGATTGGGCTTATAAAACTAATTTAGAGGTTTATTTTTATGATATATGGATGGAGAGAAGTGGTCTTAGTTTTGAAAACGTGAGTTATAATGAGGGAATGAATTCATGATTGAATAACTTCATAAGTGTAATGAAATTAATTGTATAATTCAAATTAAGAGAAACAATGGAACACCAAATAACACAATATTTCAGAATAATGACCTCAATATGTAATTAGAATAGCTTCGCCACTTTGAGGGGGCAACCTCCAAACCAGATAATAAGACTCAAATGCTCAAATGATAATGAAATACTACCTATAATCCCCTATATATACTATTCATATGCTATGGCCATCACCAAGGCTGACCTATTAAGCATGATAAATTATAAATGATATAATTAAATGATATGGTAAGCCACAAGCCATCTACTCATATCCTAATACAAGAAATAGGTTAAGGGTGTAGCATGCCCTTCCCCTTCAAACCAATGTTGTCCTCAATGTTGAATAATCCTGGATATTGCTGCAGAAAACCTTCATCCTCCCAAGTTGCGTCTTCTATGCTCAGATTCTTCCACTTGATCAGATATTCCTTAATGTCTCTGGTTCTCAGCCTCTTAGTACATGTTTGCAGAATCTTCTCTGGCTCCAAAATGATTCTTCCTTCCTCGTCAAGTTCTAGTAACTCTGTTTGGGATTCAAATTTTTGTCCAATAACCTTCTTTAGGCATGAAACATGGAATATTGGGTGTATGTGTGAAGATGGAGGTAACTCTAGTTTATAAGCAACACTGCCAATTTTCTATGTAGAACCTGATAAGGGCCATAATATTTAGGAGCAAGTTTTTTTTCCTTTTTCTATTGCTTTAGGGAAATCTGTTTGTAAGGATGGATATGTACAAAAACCCAGTCACCAATTTCAAAATGTCTTTCACTACGGTGTTGATCTACTTGTTGTTTCATCCTATTTTGTGCTAATGCTAAATTCTCCTTCAAACTAGCCAAAACCTGTTGTTGATGTTGAATGTGTTCCTCAACATCTCTGACCTTAGTTTGCACCCTCAAGGAGGAAGTGATAGAAGGTGGATGGTAACCATATAATGCTAAAAATTGGGTCATTTGAGAAGAGGTATGAAAAGATGTGTTATACCACCATTTTGTCAAGTGGTAGCCATTTAATCCACCTTTCCTACTTATCTGATACAAAACAACGTAGATACCCCTCTAAGAATTTGTTGACCACTTATGTTTTCCCATCAGTTTGAGGATGATAAGATGAACGTGAGCTAGTGAGTACCCAAACATGAAAATAATTCTGTCCAAAATTACTTGTGAAAATAGGATCACGATCACTTACAATTATATTTGGGGTTCCATGTAGCCTTTGAATTGTCTCCAAAAAAATAGTTGCATCATGATCGGCTGCAAATGGATGTGATAGGGCACAAAAATGGGCATATTTTGTGAGCCTATCCCAATCACAAAAATAACATTATTACCCTCTTAACAAGGCAATCCAGGTGATGAAATCCATGGAGACCTCCTCCCATCTCTCGGCTAGGAATTAGTAAGGGTTGCAACAGATCACGGTGTCTTAATTGTTTCCCCTTTGTTCTATTGGAACACTAAGCATTCGATACAAAATTTTGTACATCCCTCTTGAGTCCTTCCCAAAATAATTCTCTTTTTATTCTATGACATGTCTTCAAAAGCCCAGTGTCCTCCAACAATTGAGGTGAGGCATGTAGCTCTCGCAAGAATCTTATGCTTTAACTTATAATTTGTACTCAAGTATAACATGTCCTTGTACCATAGAGCATTTCCTTGCCACTCAAATTTGTTAGATGTCATAGATCCTTGCTTGATATTTTATGTTAGAAATTTTGTATCCTTTTCTTGATTCCATTCCAATCTTGCTTCATCCACCCAATCAGCCTTCAACATGGACATTCCACATAGTAAGGCATCGGTGGATGTATCCATTCTGGACAATGCATAAGCTACTACATTTTATTTACCATTTTTTTATATGATTTAAAATCATAACCCAACATTTTTGTTACCCACTTTTGTTGTTCCTCAGATGATAACCTTTGCTCCAAAAATTATTTGAGACTATCATGATTAGTTTTTACCTTGAAGTGTCTACCCATGAGATAGGGCCTCCGTTGCTTGACCGCATGAAGAATAGCCACCATTTCTTTCTCATAGATAGGTTTGAGCAGATATTTTCCTTTGAATTGGTGACTCTCAAATACAATTGGTCTTCCTTCTGTATTAGAACTACTCCCAATCCGATCATAAAGCGTCACATTCAGCAATGAAGGTTTTGAGAAATTGGGAGTAGCCAAAATTGGGGTCTTGCACATGGCTTCCTTCAATTGCTCAAAGGATTTAGTGGAGCTATGTCTGTCCAATGGAAGGCATCCTTCTTTAGCAATGCAATGAGTGGGGTTGCTATTATACCATATCCCCACAAAAATATTACAGTAGTACCATGTTAGTCCTAGGAACCCACAAAGATTTTTTAAATTTTTGGGCCTTTGCCATTCCACCATAGCTTTGATCTTATAAGGATCAACTTTGACACCTTCTTGGGATACAATATGACCCAAGTACTCTACCACTTGTACACCAAAAGAACATTTGGTTGGCTTTGCATAGAGTATATTTCTCCAAAACTTCCAACACTTTATTTACATGTAAATGTTCTTCCCATGTTTTACTATAAATCAATATGTCATCAAAGAAAACTAATACAAATTTCCTTAAAAACGACCTAAAAACAACATTCATCAAGCTTTGAAAGGTTGAGGGCACATTTGTAAGACCAAAAGGCATTACCAAAAACTCATAATGGCCCTCATGAGTTCTGAAATCCATTATATGAACATCTTCCTCTTTTATCCTAATTTGATGGTACCCCAAACGAAGATCTAATTTTGTGAAATAAACAACACCATGCAATTCATCAAGTAAATCATCAATTCTGGAATAGGAAACTCATCTTCGATGGTGTACTTGTTGAGTTCTTATTAATCTAGACACATCCTCCATGTTTCATCCTTCTTACGTACCATGACCACTGGTGAAGAATATGCACTCTGGCTATGCCTGATGATACATGCCTTCAACATTTCCTCAACCATTTTCTCGATCTCACTTTTTTGGGAATATGGGTATCTGTATGGTATGATGTTAGGTGTTTGGATCCCTAGAATCAACTGAATGGCATGATCATGATCCCTAACTAGTGGTAGTCCCTTTGGAATTTCATCAAAAATAGATGAGTGAGCATCAACAATCTTTTGAAGATTGGGTGGCATTGAAGATTTTGTATTTTGTACTTCTATGGAAAATAACTTTGCTATAAATCCATATACTCCTTTTCTAAGAACCTTCTACATCTGATGAGAGCTAATAATCTGTGGAGACTTAGATACCATCCCATTCAATTGTATTTTCCTTCCATTTGAATTAAATCACATGAACAATTCTTGGAAATTCATCTCTATAGTACCTAAGGTTGTGAGCCATTGGACACCCAAAACAATATTTTCCCTCCCATAGAAATAACAAACATAGGTGAGTCTAACATGTAGTCTCCCATGGAAAGCTTGATACTATGACACTTTCTTGTGCACTTGACTGTCCCACCATCTGCAATCATAACTTGCATTTCTGGAGCTAGGTAAATAAAACAATTGAGGCGGGCAGCTAACTTACTATTTATGAAGTTATGAGTACTCCCCAAGTCAATCAACATCGTCACCTTCTATTTTTTGAGATAGCCAATAACCTTGAGTGTTTGAGGAGTACTAATACCTGACAATGCATGGCAAGAAATTGTAGGTTGGTGATCTTCTACTTCATCTTCTCTGGTTCCTTGGCCTCTCATATAATTGCAGCTTCCTCATCATCCTCATCACCTCCGTCACTATAGAACAACTTCTTCTCAAAGCACATTTATGTCCCGGTCCATATTTGCTATCACGGTTAAAATATAATCCTTTTGCTCTCTTTTCTTCCATTTATTGAGGAGTCGGTCTAATTGGCCTAGTAAATGAAGAGGAAGAGATACTACGGTCTCTAGTGTTAATGAAAGGTGGCCTCTCTACCGCAAAGAACTTTTTCCTTTGCACGACATGCCATGATAATAGAATCGAAAGCTTGAGTGGATTAAACATACATACCTCATGCTCGATGTGGTCCTTAAGACCCCCAAGAAACAGGTCATTCATATTCTCTTCTGGAATATTCTCCACCCTTAAGGATAGGTTTTGGAATTGATGCACATAGTCTTTGGTGATCCTATTTTCTCGTAACTTTTCTAATTGACTAAAGTAGTTATTTGAAACACTGGAACTATAGTGTAATTGCAACTCCCAAGCAAAAAGCTGTCCAAGTGAAACCTAGACCATTCTTTCGCCTCCGAGCACATAACCAACGATACCAAACAAATTGGTCGGGTTTGAGATACAGGGATGCCAATGTCACCTTTTTTCCTGATGGTGTTTGATGTAACTCAAAGAAGTTATCTATTTTATTTATCCAATTCAAGGGATCCTTACCATCAAATTTGTGCATATCCACTTTCGGCATCATGTTCTATGGTTGTATATAAGTTGGATTCTAATTGGGTTGGAAAATTGATCCAACATGGTTAGTTTGTCAATGATTTTGAATTGAAGATCCTCCTTGGTTGATATGGGCTGGATTTGGGCCATACTGGTTACCGTTTACATGTTGCATGATATCATCTAACCGATGATTGATTTGGGCTATGTCTCCTTTAGAGGCCATCTCGATTGTACATTCATGACTCATACTCAATTTGTCTCACATTATGATCAACTGAGGTAAACCCTAGTGTTGAGGAATCTGTATTTACCCCTTCTGACTCCATCTCTTCAATCACTACCCCATCTTTATCTGGGGTTTTACTCAGAGTAACCGGATTATTTTTTGCACTTGTGGAAGGCCCCGCCATGATGTCAAACCTTAGGGTTTAGGGTTTTGATACAATTTCAGCTGAACAAGAAAAAACAAAGAGAAAATACTAAAACTATTTTTTTGAGAGCTTTCCGAAAATGTAAAGAACTTGAAAATATTCCACAATTTTCACCCTAGGGAGCAATTTTATGAAAACCCCTAAATTTATAATAACTTTTGTAAAATAAATCAAAAAAGTCTGAAATTTTCAGGGAACCTTACTTGAAATGTTTCTCAACTCTGGTAAAAATATGTCCCACCGATTCACTCGGTTCGCAATATATGGTGGAAACAAAAATTAAGGTTTTTGCCCTAATTTTGGCCGAGATCACATGACTCGAGATACCACTTGTAATGAAATTACTTTTATAATTCAGACTAAGAGAAATAATGGAACACCAAATAACACAATATTTCAAAATAATGATCTCAATATGCAATTATAATAGCTTCGCCACTTCGAGGGGGCAACCTCCAAACCATATAATAAGATTCAAATGCTTAAATGATAATGAAATACTACCTATAATCCCCTATATATAATATTCATATAGTATGGCCTTCACCAAGGTCAACCTATTAAGCATGATAAAGTATAAATGATATAATAAAATGATATGGTAAGCCACAATTCGGCTACTCATATCCTAATACAAGAAATAGGTTAAGGGTGTAGCAATGAGAAAGTGAAATGAAATGAAAATTATTAATGGAAAATGGAAATGGAAGAAGAAATGGATGGAATAATGAAAAGGAAAGTATACAACTCAAAAATGGGTTGTTAGATCATTCGATTTACTAAATGTGTGCAAGCTACCTCTAAAGGCTATATATCACAAACAACACAATAGACTTGGTGAAATGATGTAAAATTCTTTATAATGGTCCCATTGGGAATGCCAAAACTATTATCGAGAAAAAAATTTAGCACCCTCTACATGTTTCATTTCTTAACAACATAACTCTAGTGTAACATGGATTTTTCTCTAAGTGTGGGACATTACTATTGAGATAAATCTCCAGAGAAGGATGGCTCCTTTGTGTTTTATTCTACAACAACTAACCTATAAGATAAGAATGAAACTAATTTGATCCTAAATTATGTTCATACGGGATCCAAAATTATGAGAAATGGGAAAGGAGAATGCAAAGATAAAATAAGGTGATGCACAAAACTAAAATAGGGTTCAAACCTAGATCATGGACACATATGAAACTATCATGTGAGAAACAAAAACAAACACAAAACTTTATAAAATATGAATGCACAAACTTAACGAGAGATATGAGGGTTGATATTCATATTCAATATGTAATGCATGAAGGAAAACCATAGTTGCATCTCATTAAACAACATCATCTACATTTACGAGAGAGAAGAGCTTGAACAATTTCCCATAATTTAGTTATAGATTCCCAAAGCATGAAATAAAAGTAAAGCTTACAAATCTACGAGAGGGGACCCTTTTTTCATGCCAAGGAATGTACATTTATACATTTGTGGAATGAAATAAAGGAATAAAAGAGAGGGATAAGGAAGGCTGATGGTGCAACCTAGAATTTACCAGATAACACCCTAGTCATGTTGGCACATCACTCAGCCTTGACTAAGCACTCACCCAAAGCACGAAAAGGTACCAGGTCCCTCTTTAGGGTTCATTATAGTAGGATGTTAGCGTGATGAAGGAAGAAACATATAATTCCATAACTAATCCATCATTCTACACTTTGCATACTAAAATTCAAATATATGAAAGAACAAGCTTTAAACAATAATCATGATTGAATTAATAACATGCACTACTCAATTACACACAAGAATGACACTTAGATTCAGCCAATATCTTCCATCTATTAATAAACACATAAGCTCCTTATAATAATATCAATCTATACCAATGCATGTATGGATCTGATACAGTAATTCAGCCATATGTGTATATCTCCATATCTCTTCATACATCCATCACTCATATATAGGGTGGGGACTTTCCCTTCACCACTTATCTATTCCAGAAATAGTCTGCATGCTATTAATAGCCATGTACCATTTACAGGCATAGCCACACATGTAAGTGTGCTATCTATAGACATCTTATAGTTGACTAAAGTTTCAATCCTATTCTTATCTCATCTCCATGAAAAATGCTTCGATCTAATCATCAAAAGATATAAAATGCATGGCACACATGTCTCTGCATCATTGGTGTGTTCTACATGCCATATTTTAGAAATAGGTCATCATGCTCAAAATCGGCTAAGTCTTGAATGTTGAACTTGCCCTCCACACATGGGCTCTTCCTGTCCCTCCGTGGCCTTGATCATGGCCTTCTCTCCCATGTGGAATTCTTGTGTGATCTTTGACAAGTATTCTCTGATCAACATTACCACAAACTAATCTCATTATCGTCTTGACAATGGGTATTTCCAAAAATTGAAGTAAAGAATAGAAGAATGGAAATAATAAGAATGAAAGAATGTAGATAAATAAATAATTTTTATGAGGATATGAGGTAGCCTCTTTTGTATTAGTTTGAAGTATCAATTCTAGATACTCCTCCTTTATTTTAGCCTCCAAAACCTGCCATTCGGTGAGTGCTTGTTCTCGCTTTTACGGGATGTCCAAAGCAATGGATTCCAACTCATCCTCGCAATCTCTCATTTTTCAATCTATAGAACCAACACAATTCTATACATTGAGGTCATTCTTCCTTCTAGAAGACCCATCTTTTGTGAAATTTTCTTCCCAAGCTCTTCCAACTGAGTCTTATGTAGCTCTTGTGTTTTGCCAAGGCCTTGAGCTTCTGTTTAACCATTGACAATCTTTCTACGTGGCCCAATGTCTCATCATTCATCGCTTTATGGACCTCATTATTTTCTTCTATATTCTTTATGTTGATAAGCACCTCTAGAGCTGTGTATATGTTTAAAGCATGGTCTACTTTCTTCAATACTTCTTGTAACACTTGTAGCAGCCCTTCATAAGATGTAATATTTCACATCATTGAGGCTTTCTCTCATTTTACATCTTTCTTTGAGCTCCTTGGCACTGGCATGCACAAAGGTTCATCTTCAAGTACCAAGTCCACCAACTTTCCTACATAGTGTATCACTGAAGGAAACATTTGTGGTACCTTGGCCTCAAGTGTGGCCTTGCTCTGATGACATTTTCCCTAATCTCCTCTGTGATGCTGATAAATACTTCATTTTTTTTGTGCAAAGTCCCTCTCTTGTGTTATGTGTGCTATCTCTACATCCTTTATCTTTAGATCCTCACACAATGCTTTGATTGTTGTAGCTTTGTCCATGTTTCTTCTAGCCACTTCAGTCAGAAACCTTCACCAATGCATTGTTGACCTACTCATCTGACATGATAGTAGGCTTTACTATCATGTGTCTAGCTTGGGGTGCCTTCTTCATCCATCTCAAAACACATGACTCTTCACATACATCAAAGTCAGGCTCATCCATGTGGGTGTGCATTGACCATGATAGTTTCTTTCGAGTGTGCACAAATCACCATATCCTCATCCATTAGCTCCCATCCGAATAAATCCTTTTATTCTATCATGATCTAAAAGTGGGCGTAGACAATTTTACATGCATCCTCTGCATACCCCATGGCTAGTGGAATGTGCTCTCCACTTTTTCTTCTAGACCATTGTTGCTTAGGGACTTTAGCTTCTAAATTTGGGACTTGTGTCTCCATATCCTGAACATTCTCTGTAGTTGTCTCCTCTAGTCCCTTCTCTTCCTCTTCTCTTTCCTTGTATTCCTCACCCCATTCTTCTATGTTCTCTGGATGTGTAGGATAGTTAGGCACACTTTCCTCTTACTCTTCCACCTCCTCATTAAATTTCAATTTCTTCCTTCTTTGCATGGTTACCTCCTTCTGTGGAGAGAGTCTGGGTGATCTGCGCACCGTGGTTAGAGTAGCACCTTGGGTTCTTGTTCTCCTAAACACCCTCTTAAATCTGTTCTCCCCTTGGACTACATTCAAGTCCTCATCATCCCCCTCTTGTGGCTGAGGTGGTGTAATGGTGCACTCAACTTCACCCTTATTTGTAGGATGTTTCCTACCTCTATGCTCCAAACCACCAATGTCTTCGCGTACCTCCTCCTCATCATCCACTTTAATTGGCTTTGTGGGATTAGGTGTTGGGATGTTCTCCATTGTATGTTTTCCCTTTGTTGGTGTTGGAAGTGTGAACTCACCTTCCACATACTTGTTATTCTCCATCTTTGGCTTCAGATGAAGATACACCAATGCTGCCCCTACATCTGCTACTAACTAGACTTATTGGCTTAATATTCAACACCTTTGAAATGATCCTCTCAGTATAGGCACTTCTTCTAGGATACACATACTTCTTTCTCAACATGTGGTAGTCACATTCTACCTTATCTGCATTGAATAACAATTGGCATGTGTCTATAAATCTATGAACAAATACTTGAAAATACCTTGCAGGTGAATACATAAGGCAATTTACACCAAAGGCTCAGACTCCATCTCTCATTAGGAAGCATGCGATGCGAAATCTTGGTATACAAAAACTAGACTTTTTCCCTACTACTACGATGGTAGGTCATTTGGAATGTGCCACTCTTCCCCAAATTCTGCACGGATCTGTCATACCATTTCTTTGCCCTTTACTTTACATCATCTGTCATGGCCCCTTTACATAAGTACTTACTAAACCTTTCGGTGGTGACTTGTTCTCCATGGGTTATTCCATACATTTTCCTTTGGCAAATCGGTACTCCAATTTTCATGAATACTAGTGATAGTAGAACAACCCCAAAGCTAATCTTCCCTCCTGTGCGCACTTCCTCGACTATTTGTTCTACAATATAGCCTATAATATTATAGATTGATCCTTCTGACATCTTACATGCAACATGTAACCACATAGTATTTACCTATGACCACCATTCCTGATCATTCAACTTTGTAACAAGTTGTATTGTTTCTTACACCCTTTGGAAAGTTATTTAATTTGTCTATATCCATACCACGTGGACCCTTCAGGTACCCCAACTCCTATCTGGTCTTTAAGATTACGGCTTTATCTGTGAGATCATTCTTTATGTCCTCTCTTGTGGCCTTCAAACCTGTAACTGAAGAGATAAGCACATATGAGATTCTAACTCTGCATCCTGCAAAGTAGAAGAAGTCCTCATGCACTCTGCTCATGAGCCACTAATACAAGAGCTCATACTTCCTAAAATATGGAAGCTCATATAGTTGGTAGACCCCAATTATCTTCATAAGCTTCTCACCTGCATCATCATAAACCGACATGTCATTCGCCATACGCTTGTTCTTCTTAGCAGTGAGAAAGGAATTGAGCTCCTTTTTCTACATGGTCATGTGATTGTATTCACTCACTTTTCTCTTTCTGATTGGTGAATCCCATTCTTGGCTAACGATGACTCCTTCTAGATATTGCATTTTTGAAAAATTGATTTTGAGTGCCATCTCTTCCTCCTCAATGACCACCTTCTTCTTTCCTTTTTTTATTGCTACAGATGCCTTCTTAGGTGCCTTTTTTACCTTACAATCATCTCCTCTTTAACTATGCAACTTGCGAATCAAACCCTAGCTCGGTTCAATCGTGCCCTAGGTGGAAAATTTGTGTTCTAACTCCTTTTTTTCCCTACTTCACTCAAACCCTTCACTACTGGGGATGCAAGTTTCTTTTCACATAGATCCGGTTGTCACGCTTGGTTTCACACCCTTCACACCTTAACCTGATCACTCGGCTCTTCGCACTTATCTCTTTCCTCAAATACTCTTAGTCGTAATGGTAAAAATGAATCCGCATTCCATCCTTATATAATTTTTCAATTTTTGATGAATTTATTGCTCATTCACCTACCAAATATCCTCTCATTCATTGACCAAATTAATTTGTTCCACGCGGTACATCTTTGCACCCCATCTATAACCTTCTAGCATGCCTTCCTACCCTCTAGTCATAGACTTCTCTTCAACACATGCCCTTACACCCGAGTACCTCATCATTGTACCTTCTCCTAGTAGTTATCATGGCCTCTACTTACCTCACATTATATTTTCCTTTCATTCATCTCCATCCTTGGTCACTTTTGAGAAACAATCTTCTTTTGAATTAAATCACACCCGTAGTAGCTTATTCCTTTCACCTTTCAATTCCCACAGTCTTTTACTTAGATAACTATAACCACCCCACACTAAATGTATGTGCAGTCCTCTGTACATAAACATTCTTCACATAGTAATTAGCTTCATGCACGTAAGCGTGCTTATTACACAAAAACAATAACTAAATTGAAAAAGCATAGCAAAAATGAAGGAAATACATAATTGAAAACCTAATCTAAATGGAAATATTGCCTTATTAAAAACACCAAGAAGTCTTATTTATAGTAGGGCTTCATCCTACTCCCGTTAAAGTAACTGGGTATTCGAGTTCCATCAAGTGCTTATAATTAGAAAGCACTTGATTCAAGTATGTAAGTGATGACATACATACCCAACCAATGTACTTTGAGCTTTCTTGGATGGTGCAAGAACTTAGATTCATAAAGAAGTACCATTTATCCAATCTCAAACTTCTTATCCCTTATGTTTTACATAAATGATGCCTTCTTCCTAGTCTTTTCCTACTTCTGACTCCATCGTACTATGGCTCGTCACTCATCCAGTTGATTCATCTTTTTGATATGCTCTTCTAAATCATGTTCATCAGCTAGACCTCCAATGCATGTAATATGCAAAGAAGGTAACATAAATTCTATAGGAGATCGGCTTCTATGTGCCAAACACCAACTGAAACGTTGTCGCTTTGTTCAATCTCTTTTACGTTGCTCTATATACCCAAATAACAGATGAAACTTTGTCATCCCAATCCTTTCTTCCAACATCAATTTTTTTTTGTCAAAGTCTGGCTCAATATTTTTTTGAAATCCTTAGTAGTTCCATTTGCCCGAGGATGATAGGGTGTAGTTTTATGGTGTGCAACCATAAAGTCATCTAATAGGATCCTGATTGTCTCATTCAAAAAGTGTGTACCCCTATCACTTGTCAAGCTTAAAGGACATCCATATCTTATAATAACATTCTCCCATAGAAACCTAGCTGTTGTAGCTATTGTACAATCCTTTGTAGGTGCTACTTCTACCCACCGTGTGAGATAATCTATGTAAGTAATGATATAGCATGATCCTAGTCCTATGCGTGGTTGGTGAAATAGGTCCTACAAAGTCAATGGCCCATTTCTCAAACATTTCTACACTAGTAATTGGTCTCAAAGGCATCTCATCTCTTTGCCCTGGTTTTCCTAGGCGCTGAAAATGATCACATGCCTTACAATATTCTTTACAATCTTTATATAATGTCTCCCACCATAATCTAGCAAGTAGGATCTTCCAGAAGTCGCATCACCTGCATAATGGCCTCCTGTAATACCACCATGGGCTTCTTCCATAATATCCTTGCACTCATGCTCTAATACACAACGGTGTAATACTTCATCTCTGCCTAACTTATAGAGGTCACCACTAATTAACATAAATGGTGCCATGCGTATAGCAAGTTGTTTCTTTTCTAATGCCTTCATTCCTTCCGGCACTACACCGATCTGTAGAAATATAGAAATGTCTTCTAATTCCATGGGCATGCATTATAACCTATATAACTATGCATCTGGCATGGTTTCTTCAATTGTCTGTGCTTCCTCTCCTGAGTTAATTCTAGATAAATGGTCTGGTCTAAAATTGCTTTTCCCTGGCTTCACCACAACTATGAAGTCAAACTCTTGAAATAGGAGCACCCATCTACATATGTGCCCCTGTAAGATAGGATTTTTACCAAGTACTTCAATGCCAGGTGATATGTATAAAACAAAAATGGTGTTGCTAACAAGTATTGTCGAAACTTGTGCAATGCATAGATCATTGATAAAGCTTCACGCTCTGTAGTTATATAATTATGTTCAGAAGAATTCAACTTCTTACTAGCAAAAAAAATTGGATGATATACAATACCTTCGCCGGGGTGAGCTAACATAGTGCTAATGTCCATGCAGGAAGCATCCACATGCACATGAAATGGTTTATCCCATGAAGGAAAATGCAAAATGGACATGGTAATAAGTTTCTCTTTTAATATCTCAAATGTGTGTTGATGCGGTTCTCCCCAATAAAATGTACCTTTCCCCTTTAGTAACTCTTCCAAGGGTGCATCAATTTTGGCATACCCTTTGATGAATTTTCTATAATATCTTATATGACCTAAAAATCCACACACCTCAATTTGACTGGTAGGTGCTTCCAAGACTAGAATGACGCTATGACCTTAGCTAGATCAACCAAAGAAACCTTCCTTGCAGATTATATGTCCTAACAGTATCCCAAATGGTGTAGCAAATATGTACTTCTTTATGTTCAAAGAGATAGTCAATTGTATGCACCATTCAAACATTAAGCGTAGGTTATCACAATGATCTTTTAAAATCCCATATAATGTCTAATCGTTTAGGTAGACCTATAAGAAGTTGTGAATAAAATATTTGAATGCCTAAACAACTATGCATGAGAATACAACAAGAACATTTTTCAATCCAAAAGGCATCACAATATAGGAAAAACTACCCCATTCAGTAGTAAAAGTTATCTTTTCTTGATCCTCCTAAGCAATCCTAACTTGATGATACCCAAAAAACCCATCTATGAAAGAGTATATTTCGCGCCCTGCAACTCCTAGTATTTCCTTAGTAAATGGCGTAGGGAATGGATATGTGATGCATGCAGCATTCAGCTCCCTGTATTCCACACATATTCTAATTCATCCATCCTTCTTGATACTAATCACCATTGGGATAACCCATTCTAACTCATCAAGGGGTTTGATAATTCTAGATTTCAACATTTTATCAATTTCTTCTTTTACCTTTTCGCGCAAATTAGGATTCATTTTGTAAGGCCTCTTTCTAACTGGGCATGCACCATCCTTAAGCTTTATCTTCATTTCCCCAAGTGATTTATGCATGCCTTTAAGTTCATGATACCCTCGAGGGAATAATTCCTGATAATCCCTGAGTAACTTAATGATCTTTACTACCTCTCGAGTTTGACCAGTAGTCTCTAATTATGGCCTCCTTAGGCTTAGACTTGAACCTATATTCACCTTCTTTATCTTCATGGGTTCGTGATAGGTGTGCGTATCCTTGTCTACATTGTCCAAGACCTCGTGCACCCCTTGTGAATGTTCAATATCTAGGTTCTCAACTTCCTCATCATCCACGATGTAAACCATATTTCCCTTCTCTTTCTCAAGGAAAGCATGTTCAAGTAGTATGAATTCCATTTCTTCTTCCTTTTCAAATGTGCTTTGAACTCTGTCTCACCAAATAATTCCCGAATATGCTCTTCTCGCTTTTATACTATCTCTCATAGTTAAGTGCTTGATAACGTTTAATGCCTCTTCTATGGGAGGTTGGGAAGAAAAGTAGTCAAAGGTCTGGATCATTCCTGTAGTCAAATTTTTCCAGTTCCCAATCTCTCGATGTATTTTTGCATATACATACCAAGCACGTGCGCATCCTTATAGCATAGATTACAATCTATGCACCTAGAGTGAAGGTGGTGATGCTTCTTGTCCTGTTATCTAGAGTCTCTAACACTTTGTTGAATGTGATCTTTGAACGGGTTGATCACCATGATAAGTACAAATCTACATAGGTGCATTGTTCTCTTACAAACCTAATATATAGAATGATTCCATTATCTTCCCATTCTATAATATTATCTTTGTCAACTACCCACCAAGTATAATGTTGTCCCGCATAAGGTATATACTAACATAGCTCTTCTCTTAATTTTACCCACTATGTTTCCATGGATTTCAAAAATGTAGGAAGATCTTCTGCCCATGTATACCAAGGTACTATGCTACTGTCTGTCAAACAAAGAGAAGTCAATTCTTGTGTGCAACCACACTTTTACCTCGCGCCCTACTAGTTCATATGTACCATGAGCCCAATTTTCACAAGAAATACTTGTAGTATCACTAATAGAATGAGAATCCTCCCACTGTAGGATGCCTTCTTTGGATGGATCATTGACCTCTTGATCCTAAATAGCATGTACATAAATTTAGTTTAAGTCCTCCTCACTTAGAGGCTCAACATATGGTGTAGACTTCGCATCTATTAGAGGTATAAAAACTATTTCTTCCTTATTCTAAAAGTTGATATACCCCTTATTGAGTCTCAAGTCTACATTATTTGCATAACACCAAGGGTGTCCAAGAAAGGCTAGAAAATTTTCTGCTTTTGCAAGTGCTAATACCTCAAAATCCCAGTGAACTTGGACCCTTGTATAGTTATAGATGCATCTTTCAAAACTCCTATGGGAGTGGCCTTAGTCTGATTTTCCATAAACAACACATTAGATGATGGTTGCAACGGAGGCCTCACCATTTATACCCATGCATCTAGTGTAAGAAAATTTACTTATGCTTCTATATTAATCAATATGTTTCTCAAAGCATCCATCCATCCACAACAAAATTCAGAGTAATTTCCTTGTCATAGTCAATGCTATTAGGGGGAAGATTTACATGCAAGATCTTTCATCCAGTCTCAAGACTTTGTGTGGAGTGTTCCCCTTTAACCAACTTCCTAATAGTGGGATAATGTTCTCCTGGCAGAACATTTTACACACATATCACAGATTATCGATATCAGTTTGAACTATCTCTGATGCTTTCTTCTACTTCTTTAAGTATTGTATCTCACCCTGAATATTCCTTAGCAATTCCATGGTATCCTGGTAAAATTCCTTCGATGAGTAGGATCTGGGTATCTTGTATGTAAAACCTCCTCCTTGGTGATCATAGGCTTCTAGTATAATGCCTCTTACGTGTGTTGCTTTAGCACATGTGGTAATCTTCACTATCAATGCCTCAGGTCCTTCTGCTATCTTGAGCATCCACTAATGTTCTACCACACATTGGTAACTAACCATCCTAGCACCTTTGTTTTCTTGCTTATGTTGCTTACTCAGATGCTCATATAAGTTTGGGCACTCTTCATAGCTATGGTTCTTTCTGCAGAAATAACATGCAATATTATGAGGACATTCGCGCCTATAGTGGTCAAGAGATCCGCATATATAACATGTTCCATGAGGGAACTCACCTCTTCCTCCACCACGGCCTCATCCTCCATATCCACCATGATATCCACATCCCCTTCCATGACCTCCTTCAAAACACCCCTCATTCCTGTCATAGCGTGTTTGATTATGATCCCGATCCTAGTGCTCATTCTTACCCTTAGAATTATCTATTACACTTGTCTGTCATACTCCAATGTCTATAGCATCCTAGATCTGACCAATCAGCTAAAAATCCTCAGTATCATGGGTCATGGACCTAAAATTTTATAAAATCAAGATACATTCTTCCTTATCATGTGTCTGTAACAAAGGACAATGACTAGCATTATGATTCAAATGATAGATCTCACAATCCAACAATAATGAGCATGCAGATCTGCGAGGGAAACTATCCTTGGTGTGACCTTCCACTTCACAATCTGTACACCAAATTCTTGAGTTCGTTTCATGGGATAAATTAGCGGATAGCTTCTCTAACTGATTTTCCATAGCTACAATCTATGCCTCTAAGAATGGGCTAATGCCAGTGTCAATGCTCCCAACTACCTCAGCATGCAAATCTACTTACCGTGCTTCACGTGGATTAGTGTATGTCTTATGTGATGAGTGCCATTCTAAATGGTGTAATCAATCCACCAAAAACCATTGTGCATCTTTGGCTAGCATGAATATCATAAGATAACTTAGATAGAAGTGTCTTAAAATGAGCATCATACTCACGTACACTCTCAGTAGTGCCTTGTTTGATATCCTTGAGTGCACTAATACTCTTCTGCTCAAACTTAGGGATATGGAACTCTTTCAAGAAAGCATCCTTCAATGCTACATAATCCACACAATTTTGATCAGGGTCAAACTTCCTATACTAGCTATGTGCACGTCCCTGTAATTTAGTAGCAAATTGACTTACCTTATGCTCAGCAGCCATGATCCCTTTAACGTGCCATAATATTTCACACATATGCACATGTTTGGCAGAATCCACTATACCTCTATATTTTGAAAGACAAAGAGACATCTCCATATAGATATTCTATGGTTGTTGCAGACCTTGACCACTTGATCCAGAACCTCTTGTGTTCCCTCCACCTTTAGAACCACTAGATCCATAAGAACCACCTATAGATTTACTCCATAGCTGGAATAGGACCTGTAGATTTACTCCCATATGCTCGATAGTAGTACTATACTAAACCCCTACAGTATGTGAGGTAGTTCCAATTCTAGAGGTGAATCCAACATTCTGTGCGCTCACATTCTATGCAGATGATACGCCTAAGAATGTTCCTCCAAATATCATTGAATTCATCTATCCTGCCATTGATGTACTTACTCCCTAACTTACTCTTATTCTCCTACTTCCCAAGTTAGCTTGTTGGTTACTTTTTGTACTAGATCTTTGGAAAACCAAGCGCAAGGGCTAGGTCAGCAGGTGGATTAAGATGTGTGCCCATGGCCCAGGTAGTCTCTGCTAGCACACTTCTATGTGAGGCCGAGGGGGGATCTTTGTCATGTTTTCCAAGATGGGGGAGTTCCTATTGCTCTAGCTTGACATCTTATATGTGAGTTACAAATCTTTCACAACCCATCTCTCTCCTCAAATCCATACTTTTACAATAGAACACTTTGCTTCTCTATTTCCCTCTCGTGTGCCTCATTATACTTAAGTCACCTCTCCTCTCTTTGAATCTTTGCCACTAGGTCTACCATCTTTCATCAAACCTATCCTGCCCTTGCGTAAGGTGAAGTTTAATTAGCCATCAGTTTACCCTCCAAGTTCAAAGTTACCATTAAGATCTTGATCGCCGGTGGGATACCTTGCAAATATACTCCTCTTGGATACCACAAAAATGGAATTCAGCTACATCGGGAAAGAGTAAGTCAAAATTGAACACTCCATAATATAACTATTTAGAACACCACAAAACCACATACCCATAGCGTGAGTCCAGATCGGATCAACATCATAAAGGGTCTGAAATTCTTCCTATGTCCGAGACAAGTGCGTGATACCTCCAATTCCACTAAGATGCATAAGCAGTAAGCCACTCGTATAGTTCTACTGGAAAGATGGCAAAAATATCTCATATAATATGTCATATAGATTTTGTTCTACCTAAGTGCATGCATTAAACTTAGTGCCTTTGTTGAACTACGTGCATATTCTTCCTCTAGGCATTGTATCCATTCCTCAATACTTGCTAGAGTTAACTGACACGTCTTCATCGTGAACCATCCTGAAAACAACTGAAAAAGATGTCTCAGAAATGGAACTAATGAAGCAACCTAGAATTTACCAAATACCACCCTAGTTGCGCTTCGGCACATCACTCATCCCTGAATGAGCACTCACCTAAAGCACGCAAAGATACCAAGTCCCTCTTTAGGGTTTTTATAGTAGGATGTTAGCGTGATGAAGGAAGAAACATATAAATTCATAAATAATCCATCATTCTACAATGCATGCTACATTTAGATCTATGAAAGAACAAGCTTGAAACAATAATCATGATTGAATTAATAACATGCACTACTCAATTACACACAAGAATGAAACTTAGATTCAACAAATATCTTCCATCTATTAATAAACACAGAAGCTCCTTATAATAATACCAATATATACCAATGCGCGTATGGATATGATACAATAATTCAGTCATATACGTATATCTCCATATCTCTTCATACATCCATCACTCATATATATAGGGTGGGAATTTCCCTTCACCGCTTATCTATTCCATAAATAGGTTACATGTTATTAATAGCCGCTTGTCATTTACAAGCATAGCCACACATGCAAGTGTTCTATCTATAGACCTCTTACGGTTCATGAATTTTCAATCCTATTCTTAGCTCATCTCCATGTAAAAATATTCGATCCGATCCTCCAAAGATAGAAAATGCATGGCGTGCGTCTCTACATCATTGGTGTGTTCTGCGTAAGCCATATTCTAGAAATAGGTCGTCATGCTCAAAATCAACTAAGTCTTGAATTTTGAACTTGCCCTCCGCGCGTGGGCTCTTCATGTCCCTATGTGCCCTTGATCCTTGCCTTCTCTCCCACGCGGACTTCTTGTGTGATCTATGACAAGTATTCTCGATCAACGGTTGAGATGGGACTCGGTCACTTCTAAAATTTGCATCTAATGAGTATGGGAAGCTATAATCGATCCTTTAATTTTACATGTGGTATAGTTATGAAACCTCCAACTTCAGCCACCAATTATATTACGCACCTAATATATCATATGCCATCGAATTGTAAAGAGAGGCATCAATAAATTCCTATGGTTGATCCACTAGGATCTACATTCTAATATCGGGACTATTTTTTAACTTTTTTACCCACTTACCTTAACAAAAATTATAGATACCTTAATGCCAATGTTAATTGCTTAACGAGACTTCTTAAACGAAACCTAAGTTGTGTAATTTGGAGCTATAGAGAGAAATTAATGGCCAAGTGATTTTTAGGTGCGTATGAGGAAAATAACCAAGTTATGTTAATATTTTGTAACAAATTTTGGCCCTTGACTAGAATATTTAAATATTTTGGCATTGTTAAAGATTGACACATGTTTCCTTATGGTTGGTTTTGGGGTTTGTGTGTTTACCTATGTGTTCTCTTTCCACTGCAACTTTTCCTATCATGCATACCCGAAACTTTATTAATTTTTTTCTTATTCAAAGTAGACTTGAGATGCATAGAATACTTCTCCTTGAGGTGGTCGGGAATGACACCACGTGTCCGCCATTTTATTCCCGATCTTTTGCAATGTGTCCTTTTGACTTGTGTTATCTTTTCCTATCTCTTTGCTCTTTTCGCATAGACCATAGCTTCTATTAAATTTAAATTATTCCCTAAACTTGGATTTTGTGGAATGAAAACACTTAGAAGAGATCTGGAATCCTTCCATGTGTCCATCTTTTAATCCCGTGAATTGTGACACATGTGGAATTTTGATTGGTTTCATGATTCATACCTTTGAATGTAGTTACGGGAGTCGGAAGTGTTTTACACATAACACATTTACCTTCCTCAATGTCTAACCTACGAAGACTCGACACAAAAGGGAAAATCAGGTTTTAGGATCATAGTGTAATCAAAATATACATACGCTTTCTTTGGAGACGTCCCGATACTGAGAGAAGATTTGAAACTTGAAACACTATTGAAAGTCATGTTTTAGAAGTGAGATACACATGACATGGAACACACATTTGGGCCATGATGTTCCAATCCAAAAGGTCCTATAAACTCGACACAAAGGTGGAACTAGCTTGATTTTTGCATGTTTAGAAACGTGACACAAAGAAATTTGGGTCATGGGGACAAAAATTATGAAACATGGAACATGTTTTACACCTAACATGTATTAATGAATAATAATTTTGAAACCTAACACAAGGAAATTATATGGGGTTAATAAGTGAGGAACATGTGACACATGACATGTTTAAATGCACTAAGAGCCCGAAAACACGACAATATTAGAAAATAAAATTCTTTCTTTGTGAACAACCGCAAATTCACCTACGTTAAGAATTAAATATGTAAATAATCAAAATAGCATGGAGGTTATTTTGGATAATAGATGGATCTAAATGGGAAGAAATAATGGTGATTCACACTTCATCCAGCTTATACCCAAAAATGTAGTAAGACAAAGATCAAAACAATGTAACTCTTACTAGACCATTTACATTCATTGATACTAAATTCTTAAAAATTCTATCATATAACCTTATTAATTTCAACCACAAAAACATGTGCATGAAACCTCAACAAAATATCTACTACTTAAACTAAATGAAACTCAAGATACACTCATGAGTCTAGAAAAAATAATCCCAAGTAATAATGTAGAAAATAATTTTAAAATTGGACAAATGCAAGAAAAGTAACACTACAAAGCAACACCGACAAAGTGACCAATCAAATGCACATACTAAGAACAATTTCTTTGCATTTAATCAAATAAATATACACAATATTATATAAAATATTATACTACTCAATCAATATTTCATATAACCTATAAATACTTGATTGAAAATGGAATACAACTCAATATAATTCAATTAGACGAGAGAAGCATACATCAAATGCTCTCAATTCCTATTAATTCCTATAGAAATGTAGTCAATTAGCCTAAAACAAAATTTAGAACCCCTATAATGAATAAATACCTCTATTCTTATAAAAAAACTCCCCTTAGGGAGTATACCCAAATTCCCCATCCAAAAGCATCAAAAGCAAGTAAACCGAGAGACTAGAAGATGATGAGTCTGCAAAAATAGATGGGGAAGTTGTCTCGAGATGAAAATATTCTATTCGATATGTCGGGATAGAGTAATTTTGTTTTATAGTTGTGCCCATGGAGAAATGAATAATATTCCCTCGTTTCTAACAAACCTACTCTTTTCTTTTCCATCTTGTCTTTATCTCATTCATTCTTATGTGACAAGGTTTGTTGTACCTACGCAATCATTCGATGTGCACATTACAAAAGAGTTTTTTTGCAATAATTATATTTTATTCTTTCCCCTTTTGAAATTATGTTAAAAAAAAATGGTAACATATAAAATTATATTCCTTAACCATATTTTTGATGTGACTTCGCATGAATATCAACTTTGAACTCAATCATGGGAAATAGTTTCCTATGTGAGTGGCATAATCTCCATCATTCCACTTTATGTCAAAAATTGGGATATATTGGCATTTTTGTGCAAAATTAATGGATTCTAAATGTCATTCCCCTTATAAATTTCTTTTCCTTTTTCATAAACCTGCAAGCCTATCTTTTTATTTACACACAGGATCCTTAGGAATTTTCTCAAAACTCTACTTTAAGTAATGAGATCATCATGAAGAGTGGGAAGCACTTTATCCGGGTTGTCTTATGAAATTTTGAGAACCTTTTTTTTTATATAGCACTGATGAAGATTTTATTAGGTTGTTATTTCAAATCCCTGATCAACAAGATCCTCCCCTAAGATGCTTTCTCATAACGTTTTGAGGTTGGCCTTGATGTGTACAATTGCAAAGATAACCCACTTTTTCATCCTTCCATATCATGTTTCACCATCTCCTTCACCTAACATATCATATTCACAAATGTACTTTGAAGGATTTTTGGTTTCATAACCGTCCTATCATCTAATATGAAATCTTGTTTGTATAAAAATTTCTTCAATATTGCATTATTTGTACATGATATTGCTCATTAATCACTTGTAAGTGACCCTCAAATTAATAAATTTTCATTTATTCAAAGGGCGATGAGTTATATACAATATTTACTTCTCTTTAGAAGGATACTACAAATCCTCAAAGTTGAGGAAACTATTATAGATAACCCTTCTCCTTTGGGTGAATAAATCACATCAAATCATCCCTCTCATCCCCAGAGAAAATGTAGGACTATTATAATAATTCATGTAAAAGTGCCCAAACCAACTCCAGTGCCAAAATTTTCCACACTTCATGGAACCAAAACATATCTCAAAGGGGAGCCAATATTCTAGAGTGGGTTGTATCCCTTCAGAATAAATTCTAACTAATTTGGATTCTTAAGGGACCTCAAATAAGAATTCTTGAACTCATGGTGATGTGGATGTCATATGGCTTTGTAGTTGATATCCAATATGTTTATGTGTAGTTGATAGTAAGGAATTTATCCCCGTAAAGACAAACTCCTACCTTCCCTTCCAATATTCTTGGGGATTTTTAATGGTTGGAAAATAATGTAATAGTCCCAACACCATTTTTTTATTTTCATATATAATTCCATGGATTATGGCCACTATATAATCCCCATTTTGTATTTCAATGTATACAACATGTTCTACTAGACAAGTAACCATTTTCCTCCGCTTATTCATTATTTCACCTTTTATATATGTACTTGGACTTCTAAATATTTGAAAGCAAAACATTAAAGAATAAATAATATTACTTAAAAGATATATCTTACCCTTAATTTGAAGGTATATCCTTATTATGAGTAACCTATTTTCCTTTTATGTGTATTGATGTTACCTTCATTAAATATCCCCTAAAATTGAGGGTCAAGGTTTGCCACCTACTCCTTTGAATCTACCTTAGCTCTCTCCCCATATTCATCAAATATTTTGAACATTTTATGACATTTTTTTCCTCAAGCCCATCATTATAATGAAATACCACTTCCTCTCTTGAGACAATATTCTCCACCATATTATAAATAGATCTTTATTTCCTTCCCTTCTTGCTCAATTTATCTAGGATTCATTTAAAGTGAAAAAACTCCTGGATGGTAGACTGAGTGAAAATATTTGATGGACCAGGTCCCCCTAGTCACAATAGTATTGAATATTTGAATCAATCCTTCCACATTTGTACCTTATATGACATAAGTATTGTGTCGTTGTAATAAATTATCTATCAAACTATCAATGTTATTTTCATATTCCTCTACCTTTTCTTTGATTTTTTTATATTGTTGATGTTTTCTTAGAGGATTTCCATTATCACTCTCATGGAAGTAAAAACTCATGTTTCTTTCCTTGATATCAATGGAGGTTATTCCTTCCTTGACCAATAAATATCCCCTTAATAGTGTGAGGGATTCAAGTTTAGACAACATGTCATCTCACATATCAATTTCAGCTTGAAATTTACCAATTAAATCCATGACTACCTAAATTTTAACCACAATTCTAGTGTGGCACTCCAAAATACTATTGATCACCCTTTCTCTTTTGTCCAACAAGTATTTCTCCCATTACTTAGTGACCTCACTTCTTTCACATACATCTTCTACACTCTTCATAATCTGTATCAGTAACATCAATGATGAGTTATTGATTATTTTAAGGGACTTGGATTAAAAAAATTAAATGGTTAATAAGGCATCAACCTTCTCCTTCAATTTCTCTTTGGTTTCCTTGTCCCTATCAATATTTTGGACCACATCTTGAAACACCACATTAAGCTCATGTTTGATCCCTTCAATATATTTCTTACTCAATGTGACTTTGGTGACTTAGAAGTATATAGTGGTTGCCTCTTTTTAAGAACATCTATTTATGGAGTAGAAATCTCCATAAACCTTTGGCCCTGACCCCACCAATGTTCTAGACATAATCCTAGCTTTCTTTGGTGGCCTTGAAAGGTTCAAGGAAGTGATGCTCATTAAGTGATCAACTTCCACTTGTCACTTTAATTTTATCGTTCTTGGAAGGGATGACTCTAACCAAACTCTAATTGATAATATCTCACCTCATTTCCTTTTTTAAAGCCCTTACTTGTGTTAAAACTATCTCATGAGAGGAAGGAGAAATAATTTATTTCTCAAGTAATTGATGCTTGAATTTGAGACTGTTGTTTTTCAAGTAGCTTCCTACTTTATTGTATGTTCTTTGATTACATCATGGACCTCCATAAAAACCTTCGTATCTACTCAAAAATGTATTTTCTTACATATTGTATTTGGGATCCTCCTCTGTAAGAATTTGGGATGGTTGGTGACTTATACCAATAGATTTTGGGACCTCGACCATATAATCACCGAGAAGGTGATGGTTCATTTGTTTCCTTAGGGGTAGGACTACTTGAATCTGTTGGAAGAATAAGATACTAAGGGGGCTGAATCAATATATTAAAACTTAATTCCATTTCCATTCATCATTTATTATGATTCATACATCCATTCAATAAAATATTAACCATATTTTTGTTTACTGGAGCATTGAATCAACCATACACAAGAGAAAGAACAAGAGAGTACACAAGAACACAAAATTTGAGTGGGAAACCTTTTAGGGGAATAAAACCAGTGAAAATTTTCTTACATTACACAAATCAAAGATATTTAGTGAATTACTAACTTCACAAGAAGCACCGACCCTACAAGGAGCACCGACCCATGTTTTGTGAAACACTCACTCCATAAGGAGGCTAGAATCCTATAAGATGATCAAGAAAGAAATAAACCATATAAATATTATCTATAATTTTTATACCACAAATGATGGAGATCACTTATTCAACTCACACACCTTCAAACTCTCTTTAAACCCTCATTATTCTAACTCGCTCTATCTTCTTCTTTCATGGGTTGATTTGAATTCAAACCCTTGCACTCATACTCTCTAACCTTATTAAAAATTTACACACTTATATATCTCTATATTTATTCCCATAACATCCTTTCACATCCTTACCTAGGTCACATTTTTCCTCTATCAATAACTATTTCAAATTTGAACTAAAACTATCACTTTATATGAGTTCCAAAAATGAGCATAAATTTTTTCCTCATATACCACCTCATTATTTTTTTAAATATTAATAACTGACCTAAAAATATATTTGAAAGATCTCATGTCCCCATGAAAATCACAAAAACCACAATGAGCATCAGAAGGTCAACTTTGACCTCAAAAACACACTGCTTATGGAAAACCCGATTTTACCAACAATGATGTATCTTCCAAAATATTCTTTATAATTACCTAAAACTTGTCTTGAATCATCATGGAAACATCCTATCACTGTCCATAATATTAATTTAGCTCAAATTATTCTGAATATCTCTATCCACAATAACTTGCCTATGTTATCTTACCTGTTCTCCACCTTCTTGTTTCCCAATAACCTCATACATGTACTAAACCTTGAAGAAATGACTTGAAACTCATCATAAACATCATGTAAACTATAACCATAAATATACCATGATCCAATATAACTAATCATCTCCAAAATACATGCCTCCATACCATTTTAGATTCTCTATGACTATGAATAGGCTTAGAATGACCTAACTTAACCCATGTACCTCATGAACTGACCCTGATGACCTCTTACAGGACTCATTAAAACTTGTAAATTTCCCCTAGGACAATGAATGACCTCATGAAAACCTTAATTGAACTTGGGAGAACTCATACTATGACCATGAAAGCTAAACCATGCTTCAAGACCTCATAGAACTCCACCAAACATGACACTACCAATCAACCTTCACGTTTGACATTGAAAGACACCTCATGGAGAATGATATTACCTCATGACACACTTTTAAATGTATTTATTTGAAATAAATGACAACACTAAGACACAATGGCCAAAAATCTCCCCATTTGGCATTGATGACAATCAACAAGATTAAAACACACCTATAAGACCTCATTTCCATGTTTTTGATGTAATTCTCCCCCTTTGACATCTATGAAAAAATATACTATGATAAAAAAACATGAGAAATGATAACACAAGGCATTACACAATGAAAACAATGTAAAAATAAATTACTTTCTCATAAGACCCCATGGACTGTATTATGTCTTTCTTGTCTTCTTCAACATCAAATGAGATCCATGGACAGTATAAAAATATGGAGAGTATATAAATATGTCTTTCTTGTAAATATGGAGAGTATAAATTTAGGGGGAGATGTATGCCAATAACTTGCCTATGTTATCTTACCTGTTCTTCCTCTAGGTCTCTATCATTTCAATAATTCACTAACTCTACCTCTAATACTAGCATGTCACTAATTAGGAATAGGATTCCTAAAGTGCATTCTCATTCAAAAAGTGGAAAATTTATCACTATAATAGGACCATACCAATCATGTGAAATTACAACTTATGGCTCCCCTGATCTCATATTATAAATCTCAATCAATTTATACAAATAGAAGGACTCATACCTTAACCACATGCTAATAGGATAGAATGTATAAATTTCTCATTTCTAGGTCTCTTCTTCAATAATCTCTATTGTTTTCATGTTATCTTAGTTGATTTGATAACATGATCAGCTCCCCTTATAGTTATGATTTTATAAAACCACCACTTTGTCAAAACATCCTTCAAAACACCATAAACACTTGATTTATGATAAATAATTTCTCCCTACTTTAATAATCCTCATACATGACATGTAGCCTATATTTACAATAATTCAAGACATAATAATCTCTCGAATATGTATACTCCACTCATACTTGAATGTCACAACACTCTTCATATTTTCTTCATGATTGCACAAGGTAAGACTTCAAAAATTTATTCATGTATACTAACTTTAAAAATATAATCTTTATTTAAAATCATGGCCTGATGTGAGCAATAAGGCACTAAAAATATCTTCTTTAAAAGAAAATATGCACTTACAATTTGTGAAGATCATGGCATACTAACGAGTAATAGACCTTTTCACAATCATCATATATTTTACAATAGAATTCACTCATTGGCTCCCTTATCAAAGAGTGACCCATTGAGAAATAGCGTGAAAATACACCTCTTAAACATCCCTTGAAGATCATTATCAACTCTCATTGTCTCATGAAGACTTTTGAACTTATTACATACAAATACAGTACTTAGAAAAAATATTTTGGAAGCACAATGGACTAAGAGGGGGCGAATCATTCCTACAATGATTTTTACTTCAATTACTAAACCATACATTCATCGATTAGATTTTCCATTGAACATTCATAACCATGTGTTCTTATTAAGATATACAACATCAATCACAAGAGCATGAAACAAAGTACACAACAAAATAACACCATATGTAAGTGGGAAACCCTCATGGGGAAGAAAACCCAATAAAAATATGATTATATTACACAAATCAAATATATTTAGTGAAGCACCAACTTCATAAGGAGCACCAACCCCTAAGTTAGTGAAGCACCCACTCCAAAAGGAGGATAAAATTCCATAGGATGAATAAGAACCAACTTAGGCTCATAAAAATGTTTGATCTCTTATTTCTCTACTGCTTGTTGATGGAGATCACTTATTCATCTCACAAACCCTAGCTCAAACCCTAGGTCTTTAATCTTGCTCTATCTTCTTCTTCATCAAATTTTCATGGATCTAAACACATGAACACATGGTATATAATATTTATCAACCTGAAATTATCTTCCTCAACCTTCAAATCATGCACTCATACCTACAAAAAAACTCCTTTAGGTCACACTTTTCCCTCTAAGAGCACTAGTTCAAAAATGAACTCAAACATCACCTTTATAGGCTTCTCTTCCTCATAAAATCAACATAGTTCGGTCCTATACCTCTTTCAAGACAAAAATAATAATTACATCCCATTTGAATCATTAAAATGGTCACATATGACCCAAATAGGTCGGCCTAGCCAAAAACCACTTTTCATGCACCAACAAGCCTCAAAATCCTACCATTGGAATGCAAAAAATCCCCTCATGCCAAAAATATTCTTATTAAATCTCTAAAAATTACCACACATTAGTAATATATCATTTAAACATCAACCGTGGTGTAAATTTTCATGAACCAATGAAATTATTTCATTTAATGGGCCCACTAGCTCATTACCTTCACAAAACACTTATTTCTGCAACATGTTCTTACATTTGGGCTTTAAGTCCCCTCAAGAACACCTAAAATATATAATGTGACAAATATATGTAATTAAAACAAATTTTATAAAAATTATATGAATTATATACCTCTTGCAACATCCACGGGTTTAAACCACATCATCCTTTGTCTTCACCAAATCAATCGCCCAAAATGTAGTTTTGCAAACTTTGATAAACACCCTTGATTATATTTTAAAGTACTCAAAATGGATTAAATATATGAAAAATTAACCACTATTACAATATTCCAGGTGATATCAAGCATTAACTCAACCATTGGATTCTTCAACCAACTAAATCTCTCAAGAAGAACATAATTGTCCTAAAAATGTAGCTACAAACTTTTTCAAAAATTGACTTGAATGTCCGAGAAAATCACCTCATCATGAGAAAATACATACCTCATTATAAATATTTCTAATTTCAATTTTTATAATATATAATAAATCCTTCCAAATCCAAGTGGAAGGCCTTCAACTAGGTTCATCTCTGTAAACTACTTTTTATGCATACTTGGACTCAAGAACGAATAGCTAGCCTAGCCCAACATACTGTCATGCAAAAAAACTTCAAATATTATCCAAATCATGGAACATACTTATACATGATTCCTAATCTATAAAAAACCTTCGCAAAGTTTTATCAAACCAAAATCATCACGACCTCATCAACTTACTTGTACCATGCTAGAATGAGCATCCTCCAAATTTGACCCTCAAAGAACAGGTCATAAGTTTTTCATTCTTAATCAAATATTAATTTTTATATATTAATGGACTTATATTTTAACTGTATTCATAAAAAACTTTAATTGAGTCCTAACTCCCCCTATAGCTCCTGCATTCTCGGTTTCTTGAAAGTTGCTTTAAGTTGCCCCAAGAACCAGTCAACACAAATAGGGAAAAATTTCACTTTTAAAGCTACACCATGATCTGAAAATTTCATTAACATATATGTAAACTCTAGGGACATCATAAATGGAAATTTAGTTCATAACTAATATGGAAAACTTCTCCTCAAACTATAATTCTTGAGAAACAAGCCTTTTTTAGGTGAGCCCACATATGGTCACATGTTCTATCTTACCATTATGGAATTATAGAAGATTATTCTACAACATAAAATCATTAATTTTGAGGAACCAATCAAAATTTGGATGACACAAACTTTTCTCCAAGCTGCTCCTAGCTATGGTTTTACTAGGGTTTCAAACCACTTTATCTTCTTAACGATCGTTCATAAAAATGTTACAATAAAACCACCTCATTATTTTTGTGAAATATTAATAACTAAAATTAGAATATATTACAAATATATAAAATCCCCTTGCAAATCATAAAATTCACAACGAGCATCAAAAGGTCCAACTTTTCTCTAAAAACACATTGTTACTAAACCGGTTTTGCCAAATTTTTCATAACTTCAAAAATATTCTTCAAAATGACTTGAAACTTGTCATGAAGAATCATGACAACATCCTCTAACTATAAATACTCACCATATGGTCCAAATATACCTTTAACTCTCTATCCATAGTGACTTACCTAATCCAACATGTTTGATTCTCACTTCTTGCTTCCCAAGGACCCCAAAAATGCATCATACCTCTTAGGTATGACCTAAAACTTATGATACACTATAGGTACACTTCCAAAAAACTTTAATAATTCTTTAACATTACTTTTCAGCTCTATTTCTCACTTCTCTACCTCAATCTACATGCTCGAGGTTAGAAACAAGTCCTGGAATGACTGACTCAACCAAGAGACCACATGACCTAACCATATTGAATTTATGTAGACTTAAAGACACATGTAACACATAATATCAACCATGTTTGACCTCATGAAATCAACCCATCACCTTAATATATCTCAAAATATGAATTAACTCCCTCAACCATGCACCATGACAACACCGAACTCACCAAAACTTCACATTACTAATCATGATTGACACCTAAACAACATCATAGGGAGACTCACATAACACCACAACATACTTTTCCATAAATGGGGTTTACATCAATGAAAATATAAACACGCGGTGGCCAAAAATATCCCCTTTTGTCATTGATGGAAAAAAACATGACCAACACCTACATGACCTCAATATCATGTTTATAATGTCTATCTCCCCTTTGTTATCTATGAAAAAGGATAAACTGAATCCTAGACATGAAAAATTATAACACAAGAAAATGCACAATAGTAAAAATGCTCAAAATTGACTTACTTTCCCAAATTGCTCCCCATGGGGCTGAATTATCTTCTACAAATGCATAATTGATCATATACACCTAATAAAAGCTTCAAACTATCTCCCCCTAAGCATAATAATCCTCTATTTTATCTTAATTCATACTATATCATCATCTTCTAGGTCAATTTCATGCACAAGACTAAAAACATTTTCCTTCAATATTTTCATGACACACCTTAGATCAACTATCCCTAATTAACTTTTTTAGTGCCTTTTAGACAAACTTTCGCAAGCTTCTAGGAATCCCCCTAGAAATATACCATCGATATCAGCTAGAAAACTAAAAAATATAGCCTTCTTACCTTGATGACATGATACATTGAGTGATCAAACAGTATACCCTTTCCCTAAAGTAATTCTTCTTTGTTTTTCCACCTTATTTGGATGAGTTCATGAAAAATTGATTCATACCTTTCTTGACTCTAAAGAATACGGTCACACCATACCTCAATTTTCCATTTTGGGTCACTAATAATCTTTAACTCCTGGAACCAAACTCATACACACTCTTTTGACAACAAACACAGACCTTATGGATACATATACTTGTGCACGAGATCATTGAATGCAAGATTTCATCATAAATCATGTCATTTTAGTTCACATCACCCCGCAACAACTATTTCGTAGGATTTTTGAAGTACAACATTATATAGCATGGATCACTACCTTCCTCATATCTTTACTTGACAACTTCTTGATCTAGTACATCTCATTATTGCACTTTCCTTCTAACCTTTTTGGCTTCTAGACAACCAAACTAAGATCTTATCGAGAATTTGTATAGGAATGACTTCAGAGGAACTACCAAACATTGACTAAGATAACTTTCCAAGATACATGTCGGATGTATAAACTATTCCTATTATTCATGACTTAGACCAAAAGATTATAAACTCAATCAATATAGAGGTACAACACAAATTTCTTTGACTTGAACTACACTTACTCATTCAAATATCTTGTTTTGACTTGGCATGGCCTTAGACTATCTTGAAAGCAAAAAAATGCATTGTAACACTTTCACAGATCCTAAAATCCCTGAATATATAAGAAGACACCTTAAAGTTTCTTTTTAAGAGACACGCTATTCTCTCTTATGTGTTAGGAACTTGTAAACCTGTAGCTATGCATTCTAGTGTAAAAAGACCAGTCAAATCAAACACACTTTCTTGGTACAAATACTTATACACTTCTATCGGACCACTTGGAAACCCTAATAGTACACTTCTTGGATGTAGGTACACTCATACATACAAGCTTAGTAAACTTCAGCCACAGTCATTTTTCCCAAGACAATTGAAGACCTTCAAGCTCAAAGAAGCACTAAGAAATTTGTACTTATATGTCCTTATTATCACAAATTAATTGGATACAACAACACATTTTCTCGAGAAACATTGAAAAATCCTTCTTGAACTTAGTGTCGGCTTACAGAATCCATTTCTCGGGTATAGAGCACAATGACCATCTAAACCATGTCTTATTTTGTCAACAATCATTCTTGATGCATTACATTTCACATAGATCACCATATGCACAAGATAGGAAGTAAAAACATTTTGGATTACTTTGTGACCTATAACATGACCTTTTGGTCTTCTTATATCTTTGCCAACCTTCCAAGATACCTAAATTCCACTTTGGGAGTATATATATTCTTTGAACACAATCCCACAAGAGTTTATAACACATGTAGCATAGGATTTGCATTTTTAACCCTGCAACTCATATTTTTATTTCTTCCTCATCCCATAAATAATCTATATACCATCAAGGAACAAAGTCAAGCAATCCCTTGATGAAACATTCAAACTTATTAACACATTTTGATAATTGGCCATACATAGATGTAGTGCTTATCTTGAAGACTCATTTAATAGCCATTTTCCTTTATTGTTTCAGCTAATGTCATCTTTGAATAAATTTCTAGGTATGATACAAAACACACCTTATACTTATAGTCCTTGAAAACATTCAAAATTGAAAAGACCATCTTTAAATTGCTTTAATCCTTTGAACTTGACTATCTCAACCTTTTAACATTGGTTACAACTTTACTGGGCATTAAAGGCCTATATACCTATGAAAACAACGTAGAATACCATATCTCTCGCCTATAGAATACAATTTCTTCAATTTGGCATATCATGACCTTGAAAATTAATTCATTTAGTCATGTATCATCTTAAGAATCATTCTCCCAATGATCAACATTACTTTAAGGTATAAAAACCTCATGAATCATAAATGAATTCATGTAAACATTCATACTTCAAGGAAATCAAAATCCCCCTTGGAGTGAGTGTACCAAATTTTTGAATATGCCATCACTTTGTAGAACTACATTCACCCATACACCTTGCAATGTCTTAACTATACTATGTCTCCCCACTTTTCATAGATCATTCTTGGAACAATAAAAATTATCGAACTTAAAATTGATGAAAGAGATCTTTTTATCCAGATTCGGGGTATTCAAAGTTATCTTCAAACACCGATACATTTGATTTTCCTCAACACGAGAATTCAAGATACTTTACATCCTATTTCTTAGCACTCTTGCAACACACTATCAGACTAGATATATTTTGAAGTCTTGATTAAAAATAAGCACTCATTCATCAACCAAGGAACAAATCATTTCTTCTTCCTTTGTATATATTACAAACACAAGATGTTTTACTTCAACAACTCAAATGAACATATTGTGTTCACTTTTGAACAACTCATTCATGACTTAAGAGCATAACTTATTCCATGGAATTCTAGAAGAATTTTCGTACCACTTGAGTTACACCAAACAGAGACATCATCTTTACATGAACACTCAAGAAACTTAATCAACAACACCTTGATTATGATTCATGACACTTGCTCAACTAAGAATACCACAACAGACTACATGGTGACCCGACACGCCATCTCATATTTTTAAAGTATGAATATGAACATGACAGATCTAATACACTTCCAAACCTATTAAGATAGTTAAAACCATGACAGATCTTCAACAAAAACAACAATGATACTTTACATCAACACAATGATCTCAAAACATTAACTCAACACCTTAGACTTATGACTGAAAATTATTGCACAAATATACTCTTCACCAAAATACCTTCATAATAGTATATTTGCATATCCATTGTAGGGAAGAGTACTACATCTCCTAGAAATTCTTGAACTCATGTTTCTTATCTCAAGCTTCAAATACTTTGACACATGAGACACTTGAACCTTTTAACAAACTAAATCTTGACTTGATGAAGACTTAAACTTTGAAAAGAAACTAAAATAACTATACTCACATGCTAATATTCACAAAATACTCATGAAAAAGCACACAACATTGATAACTTATACAAATTCATTACCTCAAATTGATACCTCATTAAACATAGACTTTGTGATTGAAATCACACATCTTGATCGTAGCTTAAAACTTGAATATATATTTCCACAACACATACACCTACAACATGCAAGTATGTTGGCTAGATTTTCTGCATAGCACAAAACCTAGGCATTCATGAGATAAATCTCCCTCATTTACCGATGAGGCTCCCGTGTCAAATTTGTCAATTTATAATATGCTAATATCTAAATGGGGTTTTACTTTAACTACTCAGTTCATGAACCATAATCGAACGATTCAATTAGCAAGTAACTATTTGTTTAAAGAAAGGAAATGTTATAGAAGAAGTTGATTACATAAATGCATAGAAGAAATGGGAAGATGTGCATCCCAATCGGTAGATGGTAGAGTTGATTGCATGCACATAGAAGAATCCAATAAATATAAACACAGAATTCTAAAACAAAGGCCGCTCTAAATCCAGATCTAAAATAACACAAAGTTTATTAAGAGATCTAAGATTAAAAGCAAGAAACACAAGATACCGTGACACAAAGTTCTTGAGAAACCTGCTCCTTTGTATTCCTTTACTCCAAGTGGCTCTCGGGGTTCAAGCACAAATTCTAGAACACAAGATTCCCACTTACAAATTTTGATCATTAACCTGAAATTTCTTCCTCTACTTATAGAATGTAGAGGGGCAATTACAATTTGGAAGCTTTTAGTTGAAGCGGCACATGTGGAAGTCGGAGGAAAGAAACAACTGACAATCTCCATCCTAGAATTCCTCTTTGCATGACATGTATGATTTGCAACTAAAAATAGAACTGCTTTATTTTGCACGTCCGCCACCTATCTCCAAGTAGTTGACTTCTTCAAGTAATGTCTTTTAAACCAATCAATTAAGTTGTATAATTTAAATGATCGCTTAATTACTTTTTCGGAGGAAATAAGATGGAAGAGTAAAGTTGCAGTCTTGTCCTTTTTCATGTCTTCATGTAGCTGATTCTTTTACCTTTGATTCTCACCAAAGCTGGACACGGGAGTATTTGGATGGAAGCAAGTTGAGCGGAAACAAGCTAGAATTGGAAATGGTTGGATTTGGAAACAACAAGCTAGAATTGGAAGCCTTTGGAATTTTGCCTTCACCTTGTCTTCTCTTTTATCCTTAAATCTTTTACAGTTCTTCTCCTGCACAAGATCCTGGAAGAAATTTTCCACGCACTGATTTCTTCATGGGCTGCATTCAAAACAAGAGGAGGAAGCCTTTGTGCCAAAAGCTTTTGCAACTATGAGATCACGGATCTAGATCTACATATGGATTTGCATCGCATACGGATATGGATCTGCACTGCATAACAAACTCTAAGAATCGGGATGTGGATGGAAAAGCTGCAGCTCGAATAATTCCCACTTGCTTTTAATCGCACACATGAGTGAAGTTTTTCCCGCATGCATGAGTGAAGTCTTTCTGCTCTGGATCTGTATCTATCTATCAATTCAATAAGAGGTCCCAAGCCTAGATCTATGTCTCCAATATCTACAAATTTAAAAGTGATGCATGACTCCATTTTGCTTTCTTTTTCATCTTTCTTTGTCATAGCATTGTCTATCTTTTTTCGAACAATTCTTTTTCTTCTTATTTGAGTGGAATTCTTCAAAACTGGTGCAAATCTGGATAATCCTTTAGAGTCAGAGGAAATATTCAATGTATTGGACATTGATATAAGTTCCTTTTCTTTATAAAATCACATGTATCTAACTCCTGTAATTAATTCAAACAACAATGGCAACCAGAGCATGCACAATGAATTTTAATCACAAAAATCTACATAATTCGAACTCACGCCCCAAAATTTGACGTTTTATTTGCATGCAAAGCAAGCATGAATTTTACCAACATCACCTGAGCACCTGTATCACTTCTAAAAACAATTATGCAGACACAAATCAGCCTTCTTCAAAGCATGCGCCAAAACTAGAAGCTTTTAGCATCAAATCCACCTTCCTCTGAGCAAAATCCTTCTCCAAATGGGGCGCACTTTTCCTCTAGGCTGCACTTCTTCACCTGTGAATTAATTAATTCATCCTTATGGCAGCCCATGCTTATATAGCCCTCATAATTATTTAATTAATAATTGCCCCTTCTATTCCTGGCAATTAATTAATTAAAAATCATGCTTTCTCTTTAACTGATGTGTTAAAATAGCATGTTTAAGGACAGCCATCCAATTAATTAAATTAATCCAATTTAATCATCCACTCTTCACTCCACTTAAGCTTCACAGTGTGCTTTAACCTTAGCCACTGAAAATAGGAATTAATATAATCATTTAATACTTTAAAAAGTATTATTTCCTTCTCAAAAGGGGCTGCATTAAATAAATTAAATTTATTTAATTTTGGAATTCTATTTTTAAATTCCTTTTGTCCACTTCCCTTTGTTGACTTTTCCACAAGCCTGGGCGCCAAAATTGGGTGAATAAATATTAACAAATATTTATTTAATGCATTATTATTCACCCAAGGTGGGTCACACTTTTTGACATAAAGAATTATATTTTTAAGAATCACATGACAATGGGATTTTTTACCCTGCAAGGCAGCCTTGGAAATCCCATGATTCACTTAAGTGATCTGACTTTGACAATGGGATTATTTACCCTGCATGGCAGGAAATAAAATCACGTGATTTCACTTAAGTCACTTTTCTTTTATTTCACCACGGGAATTTTAATCCTACAAGGCGTGCAATAAATTCTGCACCTGTCACGCTTTGCCTCTAATTTTCCCACCTAACTTAAGTGACTTTTCTATCATGGGAAAAAGTACCCTGCAAGGAACATAATAAAATCCCACCTACATGTTGCTTCTATTTTTCCCATATCCACTTAAATCCTTTGTTTTCCAAAAATGCGCCCAACCCCACATGGGCTTTTTAGTGCACGACTTCGCCTTTTCCTAGTGAACCGGACCTCCAATGGTGACTTCCTTCTAGTACAATGTGCGTATGTGATCTCCAAATACTACGAGGCCAAGAATCAAAGCTAACCCAAAGAAAGGAATTGATCTAGATAAATTTCACAGAAAACGAAACGAGAAAACACAAAAACATGAAAAATTGCCAAAAGTCACAAATAAAGCCCAAAACTTATTTTTAGTTAAAACCCTTCTGGTATATAGGAATAATGCTATGTTCGATCACAAAAGGGTTAAAATGGAGTGCACATTGCCTCAAATGGGGCTCAAAATAATTAAATACAAATTTCTTGCAGACAAATCCCGACAACAGAATATAACAATTTTGAGCATCTAGGTATTTGGCAAAAATGGCTAATATGGCTCTTTAGGAATATCTCGATGCAATACAAGAAATTTTTACAATAAAAACACAAAATGACCCATTATTTTAAAAGTACGAAAATTTTTCAAATAGGGTAGTCATAGATTTCAGGATGAAATCCGGGGGCACCAAAGTACTTGAAACATCTTGAGAGATCAACTCACATACCTTATCACACTTGAGGTGTCCTAGAGACCTAATTTCTTGAACTTATCTGGCATAATATATTGAAAGTAATTAAAATACATATGATATTATTCAACAAGTGCAAGCATGCCTCCTTGAATTGGTTTAGACCCTTTTTCGACAAATATTATGAGATTAGGCTATATTATAGATTAAGAATCAGTTCTTTTAACCTCTTTTACTTGAGAAATCTCCTTCTTGTCATTTGGATATGGTATAGCAATCTTGGAATCATACATGGGACAAATTTTCCTTTTGAAAACCCTTAGGGTTTATATCTCTTCCTTTATCTTTTCATGTTCCTTTTCTTTGATATTAAGAATAGGTGTCTTGTCTTTGACTTTAGAATTTAATCTGATGTTCTCCATCATATTAAATGTTAGGTCTACTTGTAACTTGAATGCTATCACCTTGAGATAATCTTGTCCATGCATACACACATCATAGGGCTTGTTTTTAGTCTTTCACGCTCTTCTTCTTTTGAGCTCAAATATTAAATTTCCTTCTCAATTGAATTTTGAGATATTTTATGGTCTCTTCATCTTTCTTGGCCATAGATTTTTCTCCTAGTTCTCTTTCCTAATTTACTTTGTCATTTTATGATTCAAGTATCTCCTTTAAGTGATTAGACTTTCTTTTCAAGGACCTGATTTGATACCAATTGTTGGAAAAAAATGGACCGAGAGGGGGTGAATAAGTACTAAAATTATTTTTAATTCAATTTAAAAATCATACATTAAATCAATTATATTTTCCATTCAACATTCATAACCATCTATGCTTATTAAGATACATAACATCAATCACAAGAGAATGAAATAAAGTACTCAACCTAAGAACTCCATATGTAAGTGTGAAACCATAATGATGAATAAAAATCTACTTATATTACATAAATAAAATAGATTTAATGAATCAATAGCTTCAAAAGGAGCACCAACCCCTAGTTTAGTAGAGCACCAACCCTACAAGGAGCACCAAACCCTAATTTAGTGAAGCACCCACTCCACAAAGAAGCTAAAAACCCTAGGATGACTAAGCACCAAATAAACCTCCTAAAAATGTTTGATCTCTTATTTATGTGTTTCCATAACTGATGGAGATCACTTATTCAAAATGCAAACCATATCTCAAACCCTAGGTCTTCAATATTGCTCTATCTTATTCTTCCTAAAATTGTCATGGCTCTAAACACATGAAAACATGCTCTATAATATTCCTCAACCTATAATTCTCTTCCTCAACCTTCAAATAATGTACTCATAACTACAAAACACTCTCCTCTAGGTTGCACTTTTCCCTCCAAGAGCACTAGTTCAAAAATGAACTCAAACATCACCTTTATAGGCTTATCTTCCTCATAAAATAATCATAGGTTGGTATTATACCTCTTTAATGACCAAATAAACTTAATTAAATCCATTTGAATCATTAAAATGGTCACATATGACCCAAGTAGGCCAGCCTAGCCAAAACGACTTTTCATGCACTAACAAACATCAAAACCCTACCATTTAAATGCCAAAACTCCCCTCATGCCAAAACTATACTTATTAAAGCTCTAAAACTTAACAAAAATTAACAATATATAATTTAAACATAAACCATGGTCATAATTTTAATTAACCAATCAAATTATTTCATTTAGTTGGCTCATTACCTTCACAAAACACTCGTTTCCAGCAAGTTGTTCATACATTTGGGCCTCAATACCCATCAATAACACCTAAAATATTTCACGTGACCACTATATTTAATTACAATAACATTTATAACACTTATATTCATTATATACCTCTTGAAGCATCCACTTGTTTAAACCACATCAACTTTTGTCTTCACCAAATCAAGTTGCCCAAAAATAGTTTTGTAAACTCAACTAATAAATACCCTTGTTGATACTTTAGAGACATAAAATGGATTAAATATATTCCAAATTAATCCCTCTTCACATTCTGGGTGATATCAAGCATTAAATCAGCCCTTTGATGCTTCACCTAACTCAATCTCTCAACAAGAATATAAATGTCCTTAAAATGTAGCTAAAAATGTCTTCACAAATTCACCTTAATGTCTAACCAAAACTTCTCATGATGATATATGGATGCCTCATTATAAATACCTTTGAATTACCTTTCCATAAATTATAATAACTCTTTCTAACTCTAGGTGGAAGGACTTCAACCAGGTCCATCTCTGCAAACTACTTTTTTATGCCTACTTGAACTCAAGAACTAACAACTAGCCCAACATACTCCATCACACCAAAGAACAATTACAAGATTATTAAAATCATGGAACATACTTATACATGATTCATAAGCCATAAAAAAACTTCAAAAAGTTTTATAAAACCAAAATCATCACCTAACCCCATCAAGCTACTCACGCCTTGCTAGAATGAGCATCCTCCAAATTTACCCTAAACAAAAAGGTTGTAAATTTTTAATACCTAATTCCATATTCAATTTTTATATACCAATCAAAATATATATGAACTATATTCACAATAAAACTTTAATGGAGTTTTATCTCCCTTGTAGCTCTGTAATCTTAGTTTTACTTAAAGCTGCTCTAAATTGCTCCAATAACCAAATCAACACAAAATAAGGACCACTTTAAAATTTTAAAACTAAACCATGATCTTAAAACTTTATGAACATATATTTAAACTCTATTTATATCATAAATGACAATTTAGTTCATACCTCATTTGGAAAACTTCTCCTCAAAATTGAATTCTTCATAAACAAGCCTATTCGGGTGGGACCCACATATGGGAACTGCTCTCTCTTACCATAATGGAATCTAGAGGAGTCATCTCAAACATACAATCATCAATTTTTAGTAAACAATATAAACTAGGTTGATAAAATCCCTTTTGTCCAAGCTCCTCCTAGTTAGGGTTTTGCTAGGGTTTCAAACCATTTTATCTTCATAACGATCATTCATAAAACTATGAAGATAAAACCACATAAATTTTTTTTTGAAAGATTCATAACCGACCTTATAGTTTTTTCCAAATATATCATTTACCCATGAAAATCATATAATTCACAATGTGCATCAGAAGGTCCAACTTTGCTCTAAAAACACATTGTTACTTACCCAATTTTTCCAAAACATTCATAACTTAAAAATAATTCTTTAGAATGACCTAAAACTTATCATGAAGCATCACGAAAACATCCTCTACCTATCTATATTCACCATATGTTCCAAATATTCCTATAGCTCTCTCACCACAGTGATTTAGCTAAGCCAACATGCCAAATTCTCACTTCTTACTTCCCAAGGAGCCTAAAAATGTATAATACCTCCGAGTTATAGCCCAAAACTTACAATACACTACAAATACACTAACAAAAAATTATTTCCATGCTTGAATATGACTTATCAGCTCCGTTGAACTCACTTATCTACCTCCATCTTCATGATCTAAGGCTAGAAACAAGCCTGGAATGACCTGACTCAGCCAAGATACCACATGACTTGACCATATTTACCTTATGTAGACTCAAGGAAACTTGTAATAAATCATACCAACCATTTTTGACCTCTTGAAATCAACCCATAACATCAAGATATCTCAAACTATGACTTACCTCACTCAACCATGCACGAGGTCAACATTGAAGTCGCCAAAACTCGATACTACCAATCATGCTTGACACCTAAAAAACATCATGTGGAGACTATTATGACACCATGAAATCCTTTTCCATCAATGGGGTTGAAATAATTGACAAAAAAATCACACAATGGCCAACAAAGCTGTAGCCAAACTATAGAAAAATGCGGTTGATTTACATCATTAACAGAGAAAATACCCAACAGATACTCGGAGTAAGAATAAAAACAAGAGATAATTCATAATATTATGGAAGTTATTCTTGACATTATCTAACCCCATTTTTATTTCTCTGAGGCTTTTATCTTTCTTATTTTTCTCTTTTCCTTTACTATTCTCTACAGGCCTTGATCATCAACTAAACATCATCCACTTGTAAACTTTATTCATTCTCTCCTAACTCCCACTAGGAGTGTATCATATCATCACTCTCTTCTTCATAAAAACAACACCTCTTTATTCAACCTCCATTATTTTTCAACCTAATATTCATAAGGATATGTCCTTGGGATAACTCTGCAGCCTTTGAAGACTCACAATACAACCTCAAAATAACCTTGACATTGATTCACTAACTCATAATAATCTACCAAATTTAAAATGTATTATCTCCAATCAAATGGTACTTGCCCAATTTTAACAACCACACACATGAGATATGAATTTTTTTTAAAGTTCTTCATATGCACATGTAGCTATAAGACCTTCAAATTATCTTTCAAACATTATGTATGGAGATACAAAAGAATCACTTACACACCTAAAGTGACATCAAATAAAAACCTCTTGTGACCAAGAATTGATGGACTTGACATTAAATTCAGACTGAGACACAACTTCCTTTATCAGACTCAGAGACATATAAGGGATTATGAATAATCATATCTTAACTTTTTCACAGAGAAAAAAACAAATTATACATGTCATAACATAGATTTTGAATCAAGATACTTGAAGAATGAACACAAACCATACTTTCTCTAGAATGATGAAAACAAATACCTTGACATAACAACACACACAAACTTCACATTAAGCCTATTTTCAAACATATATGACCCTTCATAAAATGGGTGATCAAGGCACAATACTCACTTATCTCATACCTGGGATCAAAATTTATATCAAGACTCATACTAACTATTAAAACATGATAGACTGATTTGAGAAAACACACCTTAATAGGACTAAAAACAACTAATAGGATCCCAAAAATAGCACCAATGATTCCTTTGTCACGATAACATCTTTTAGAAGCCTAGAGAGAACACATAAATATCATTAATGTCACTAAAACAATATATAACTATCATAAGGTCTCAAGTATTGTATCCTCTCCCTTTATTCATTTGAGATATTTCCACTTTTAGGTAACTTTGATTTCATCTCCAATGTCTTCATCATCTAATTGAAGACTTGATAAGTACATATGGATATCCTTATTTACAACAAGATCCTCTATGACATGTATTATATTTACATATTTTTTGATCTTGTCAACACATTTTGGCACCTTTATTGAGCTTGACTCTTCCATGACAATCTCTATTTATTTTTCCTTCAAACCATATGATATTTCAACCTCCTTATCATGTCTTAGAACTTGAGACCTCATAATTTTCTCATCATACTCAAAATTAGTTTCCTTGTCCTTGTTCTTATGCTCAACATCCTCCTTTTATCATGTCTTGATTCTATCCCCTGCATAACACAATTAGACATAGTTTTTTTTAACTTATTTTCTTGATTATCGTTTTGATTGTACTGATCCTTCCTGGCAGTCCCGCCTTTAGAGTGATATTTTTCTGCATTGGTATTCACCTTAGATAGACTAGGCCTCCACATTTTTTTATCTTCATGCTTATATATAACCTTATTTTTTATCACATCCTTTTTTTTTCCTTTTGGAAGGTTGAAACCTTTTGTTATTCCTTGAAAACTTACTTTGATAACAAAACCTAGAGATATGACCTTATTTATGGAAATTGAATCATACAACATCTTTCCAAATTATAAGTTCATACACACTAAGGTTCCAACCACACTTAGATTCACTATGACCATACTCATAACAAGAGTAGAATTGACCATTGAAAATATTTTAATGACTCCATGAATAATTATTCTTCGAGGGCTTCTTCTTACAATCCCTAGCTCTGTGACCAAAACCATTACAAACATAGAAATAACCATTAAATGAACAACCATACCGCATAGTATTAGGTTGTTTAACAGGGTTAGAATTCTTTTAATCATCCTTCTTAGTCACCTTCATGTTTTTTTGAGAGCTTGGACCAAATTTATCATCATTCTTCACATGTTCTCCTCTAAATGCTAGACCTATTTTGTCATTAGGATTTCTTTGATTCTCAAACATCCCATAAATAGATTCATATCTCTTTTCCAACCTTTCATACATCTTCATTTTGTTGGATGCACTTTCAAAATCAGATTCTAAATATTTCAACATTTCTTCACATAGAACAAGTATCTTCTTTATCCTTTAGGGCTTTAAACACATTCAATTTGATATTCTAGCATTTTTATCGCTTTTCCATGTTCATCTTCCATGTAATTAATATTCTCCTAAAATTTCTAAATTACATACTAAGTTATCTCATATTTCTTTCTCATGGAAGCTTCAACATCTAAATATTTACCCATTTCTTATGCTTTAAGAGGATCTCCCTTAAGTTATCAAACTTTCTTCACAAGGAACATATATGATACCTATAGTTTGATCGAACCAATATTATTCTTAATATTGCACTAACTATTCTACTCCTTGTAAATTGATGACACATCGTCAATTAGACCCATCTAACTCCCATTTTATGACATTATGATTGGTCGTATTCCTCTTGTAATCAATACAGCAGGCTAATATAGCCTCATATTGACTAAACCCTCTTTTAATCTCCCTCTAGGAAACTTCTACTAACTTCCTAGATAATCAATCCATTTCATTGGATTGATTAGACCTCTCAAAACTCTAATTTCTCACTAATTGTGATTAATTAGCCTAAACCATGATTAACCTCTTCTAAGCCTAGAAAAATATTACTTTGACTCACTAAAAGTATTTTTTGGCTTATTCATTTGTCCCACATGCACCCAGAGTCTCCCATTTCTAAAATCAAAACCTATAAATAGAACACTACCCCTAGACCATTTCTAAGAACACTCCCCCTCTCTAAGCTAAATTATAGTATTATTGCTAGGATTAATATATTTTCTTCATTTCCTTTATTGAGCTATATTGATTTTCTTTGATATTTTAATTCAAGTTTTGAGTAAATGGAAGGAACCATGTGGCTCTTTATTCATTAATGGAGAGACCCATTCTCATGATCATAAACTGATTGCTTAGAATCTAACTAGGTTCATTTACAAAGCTTCAAGAGTATATAATAACTAGATTTTCTTGTTTACTTCAAGATTAATGCATGCAAAGTAATGAATCCTTTTTTATCTCTTATCCGATGGTCCATTGATTTATTTGTTCAAATATTTGAGGCTTCTTTAGTGTTCTTGCCCCATTTTCAGATATTTTGCAAAATTTTCCTTATTCACATTTGGTACGCCTAGTAGGACCTAATCCATAGTCATTTTCAAGTCTTTTCTAGGCTTTACATGTCCATTTTATGATTTCTAGGGTTTAAAAGCTTGTCTTTTAATAAATTTCACATTTTAAAAGTGATTTATCTTCCTTTTGCTAAAGCATTTAATGGGTCGAGCTAGAAATAGGTTTTTACCATTAATAAATAACCTATTTGATTCTTTAAATTTTTCATTTCCGTGAATTTTAAGGTTTTTATAGGGGGTAGACACAGTGTGTCTGGATTGGCGCGCATCCATTGAAACATGAGTGCATGCGTTGAGCTGGTCATGCATCTATATGTCAAGATACTTTGAACTCTCATTCCATTTGAAAAAGGGACGCGTATCCATCCTAACCCAAGCATAACGCGCTGACTGTAGGTGCATCCACTTCTTTAGACGCTCATGTATCTTTCGTATCTTGTGTTGACCCTTATTTTTTCCTTACACGTGCATTCATTTATTAGGGCACACATCTGTTAAAACCCTAGCGCATATGCATTTCTACGTGTGTAGGTGTCAAATCCCATAGTCATATTATGTAGCCACGTGTATCCACTAGTTGGGGCATGCATGTGTTGATCGGGTGTGCAGCATCTGTGTTGAAAGTTGGAAATTTTTCATGAGTTGTAAGATCAAAATTTCTGATTTTAACTAGTTGTTTGTAGGTTGTTAATGATTGTTTACAAGGTCTATTAGTTTTTTTATTGACTTAGTTAAGTGTTTCAATTTATGATTGATAAATTTCTTCAAATCGCATATTCTCTTCCTCGCACCTTATAAGTGATCTTGGGAACCAAAAATGCTTCCAAAACCTTCTTCTTGATTTCAAAAATACTTGATTTAAGCTTCATAATGGATTAATCTTCAAAGTTGGTTAAAACAAATTCCTTTTTGCAAAATTGCTTAAATTATTTTCCATTACTTATTTATAGTTGAGTCCTCTCACCTTTTTGGTGATTTTGGGAATCAAAAGCATCACATAAACTCTCTTTCATGATATTGTGATATTTTGGAAAATTACTAACTTCTCGCATGTAGGACCAAATTCACTTATCGAAGATTGGAGTTTGAAACACATAAATGCTAATATGTGTTTGATTGTAGGTTTCAAATGGTGTGCTATGCAAAACACATTAAGCTAAAAAAGATAAAAAAACACACCACATACATCACACTTGTATTCCTAGTTTCTAAAAAGGGTATGTACCTATCCTCTCAACTAGAACATAACCCCTTTGGCATAACACCTTAAGCTAAAAAAATGGGGGTGGTTCTAGGAACCCTAAATTAATCCACCACTGAGTAACCTCGTGGATGAAATAGGAAGCACTCTACTTACCCACTTGACTAGTCATAAATTGTTAGTTTAGATTCAAATTCATCGTATCGCGACCCCAATGACAATACAACTAAATGCACTAGTTGATCATTGTATCGAAGGGGTAAAGTAAAGCTGAGATAATTCTTAGGAAACCTTGAAAAATTAAGCTTGCATTTAGAAAAACTAATGAAACCTAGTTGAGTGAACTACTTAGGAAATCCATTTCCTCAAGTAGCCCACTTTTCTAGTTCATTATCACATCTTGTCAAACCATCAGAAGTGACAAATTACTTGGACTAAAAACCTTATTTTTCGAACACGGTAAAGATTCCACTTAAGTTAGATCTAAGTGTCACTCATCACAAGATTCACAACATATCACTTCGCTTAGTTTCTTTCTCACCTTAGGATGAGGAAAAACTCTTCCCAAGTGACACTTAGTTTATTTCCACCTTATTTGAACCTATACCTTTGCATTCTTGTTTCCCATTTGGGATAAGAGAAGGCATATTTTTAGGAGTGTTATCATAGATAGTGTTCACCACTTTTTTTTCTGTCTACACTCATCCATGTTTGTGGCTAATTTGTTAAATGTCTAAAGTGCGTGGATGCATCTTTATATATTTCATGGCCATGTGATCTTGATTTTAGGATCATCTTCATAGCTAGGATTTTGTTTCATCATCATTTCCCCTTTGATTTGTTACTCTACCCACATTTTAGCCATACAATTGCAATATTTAATTCTTGTTTTCATTTCTCAAGAACTTGATATAAGTTATCTTATTGTATTACTACGTTTCTCGCATGATTGATAGCTTATTGCTATACTTGTACTTAGTTTTGGTCCCAACAACGTCTAAGGCCTTTTGAGAGTGTTGATACTGCATTGTTCATATTGTAATAGAATCATCTTGATACTAACACCTTGTTTATTCTAGGATTTGTTAACATGTCTGAGTAGTGTTGTTGCATTATTCGCATTTGCAACTTCCATTATCAAAGACTTAGATTTTGTCGGCATTTGAACTAGTCATAGTATATCTCGTGGAGATATCGCATCAGTACAACTTTGGTGCTTAGATCTTGTTGATATTTCAACTTGACCTAGGTATTGATAGGGTATTTTCACTATCTAATTTTTGTGCCTATCATTGAAACCATAGCTTAAAGGTATAGTGTTCCATAAAATAGTTGAGTATTTGACATATTTACTAGAGAATTTGCATATTTGTTCCTAAATACATTAGCGTTTGCATATTATTTGTAATTAGGACATTTTTTCAAGATAGTGGGACTTTAAATGGATCATATCACATGCACCTAGGTTTTGTATAACTTGAATACACTTAGAAAAAACCTATCTCAACTTTGACTAGTGATTCCTAGAATCATGAAAATGGCATCTAAACTAGATGAGTGCAACTTAGAAGAAAATCCTTTCGCATCGTACCCATTCATTGGAAATAAGCTAGAACCTATCTTTTCATAAGTCAAAGAAACATAATCTTTCGTTGTTCATAGTGAAGAGGAGTCTAAAGCTGAATAAGAACACAAGTTAGACTTAGTTTAGTTCAATGAGATACTTTATTATAACAAAGACAAAATACTAGTAGGAGTTCTTGAATTAGGAGTCGAGGCTTCCACAAGAGTGTGAGGTAGAGATTTAAACCATTAACCATGAAACAAAAGAACAGACACAACCATCCCTAATAGACATGGATAACCCTTTTGACATAGGGTATGTTTCTAGTTTACAAAAATGTAACAACAATGTTAAATATGACCCACCAAAACCATGGAGATTCACGAAGACCTTACTTTAAGGCTTCACACAGAGTAAAAATTGAACGTGAGTGCAAGGACTCACCACCTCCTAGGTTTGACAATGAAGATGATCCCTTAATCGAAGAAGAGATCATTCAATAATGAGATACTAAAACTCAGTCAAAAGCTAGAAAACTTAGGTTCTTCGAGTAAGAATGTGCATAAGGATAGACTTAAGACAAAATTAGATGAGTTTCACGTGGATCCTATTAATTAATTAGTCTTCCCCTTCATTTAACTAGTAAATCAATATTAAATTGATTTAATCCCTTTCTAATAGCCTAAATCGCACTAATATTCTTCTAAATGGCTTTTATAAGCTTACACCTACCTATTAATTAATCACCTTTGATTAATTAAAATACCCCAACTCCCATGACTTGCTAAACATGTATTAAACCCTTCTAAAGTAAGGTTACCTTTAATAAAGCAACCTTATCCATTCCTAATCATGTTTTACCTTTATCCCACATTCATGAGGATGTGTTGAATCCTTTATCCTTTGGGCTATATAAAGAGCCCTCCACCTACCTTTTTACTTACACCTAAAACTCCTTAGAAAGAAAATGCAAAGCATATAGCAAAGAAGACTAAGAGCTTGCACCTTGTTTTCTTGAGAGTTCATCATCTTGAAGAGTTAAGCCTCTTTCTTAAAGTGCTTGGGTCATATGGGAGGTGTCAAAAGGGTCTTGTAGCCCAACTTTGATTAGCCCCCATTCCTAGGTTCTTGGAACATTAAGGACAACTATTTTGATAGCCATGGAACCTACCTAGGTTCTTTCATTTGCATGTTGTTAAAGAATAGAGGTTATTTAGATACTTAACATTGTTGATTTCATAGTTTTATTGATAAATGTTAGCATCTAACCCTTGATTAATTCTTATCATGATGGTGCTTAGAATGTTTGTTTAATTCTTGCTAATCAAGACTATTTAGGTGTTAGTCTTCCATTCATATTTAGCATTAGTTAGAAACAAACACTTGCACACATTTGGCACCGGTGGGACACTTAGTCCCATGGCATTTTAGTTTAAATTTCATTATTTTGGCTAACTTTTGATATGCACATGTAGTAATTAATTTCCATTTTTTGGAGTTTTTGCTCATTTAATATGTGTTACTTCATGTTTATAGCCTTAATTTTAATGGGTCATTGCCATTTTTGAACTAACTTGTCAAAATTTAGAGTATTGTGAAGTTTTTGCGTCCTTTTCCATCTGTGTTGTGGTCGGCAGTGCAGGAGCAGGCACAATTTTAGGAGCACAAGACATGATTTTTAGGGTGCATAGGCATGATTTTAGGGGTGCACACATCTCTCTGGTGGTCGCAGGCATGCTGTCAAACTCTGTCACTCTGTCGGTGGACCCCTGGCAGGCACACTAACCCTGGCGCATCCACCCTAACCCGCGCGTAGGTGCACTAACTTGGGTGCACACATAGTTTTGTATTGTACCTTCTTGCAGTTGGAAACCTATGTCGAGAACAACACACACACCCTAACTAGGGTGCACATGTGATTTTCATGGCGCATGTATATTTTTTTAATACGGTAATACGGTTATTTTCTGTCTATTTTTTTAGCGTGTATATGTTTTTTTTCTCATAAGTCTAAAAAGCATAGAGTAGTGTATGTTTTTTTTCAGTGTTGTTTTGCACACACCTCTCGGGTGGTGCAAGCATTTAATTGATCTAAAAATCCACAGAGAGTAGCGTAGGTGTTGTTTTAGGGGCGCAGGTGTTGTTTTAGGGGCGCACACATCTCTCGGGTGTGGCACAGTACACTTGTGTGTACCAAAAAAACAACTTTGGTGGTGCATATGCCCTAACCCATGTGCATACATAGAAAAAGGGGCGCATGCATCCTTTTACATTTTTTGGATTTAAAGGGTTGATGTGCTAACTTTTTTGCAAGTTTCTCTAATCACATATCTATCTTTGCAGGCTATTTTTACATGTTGGTATTTGATTAGATAGTATTTTGCATTATTTACTAATGGGATTGAGATCGCGTATGCTCTTCCCTCGCGTCCCTTGGGGTGACCTTGGGAATCAGAAATGATTCTTAAGACCTTTTGCCACTTTAAGATTGTTAAGGGTATTTTAGTTAGAATTGGTCAATTTGGCATTTGTTGAAATTAAAGTATTGTTCCATTTGGTTATCTTTTGAGATTTGTGATGACATCACGTATGCTCTTCTCTTGCATCCTTGGATGATCTGGAGAATCAGAAATGGTGCCTTCTCTTTTGATGGACAATTACTAATCATCATCATTCAGGACCAAAACGCTTGTCAAAGAATGAAGGAAATGAAACAAAAGTCAAAAAAACTTCTAATACACGTGTTCTTGCAGGTTGCCAAACGTTGTTCAAGCAAACCACATCTAAATTAAAAAGATAAAAAGAACAACATATTCAAAACACTATATTGTAAGTTTCAGAAAAGGGTACGTCCCTCTCCGCTTAACTGGAACATAACCCCTTTGGCATAACGCCTTAAGCTACAACAATGGGGGTGGTTTTAGGAACCCCAAAGTAGTCCACAAGAGGGAACCTTGTGGACAAAATGGGAAGTGCTCCACACTACCTACTTGACTAGTGATTCCTTTGTGAGATAGCATTATAGGTTGTCCATTGTGGTGACCCCAGTGATAGTACACGTAGATGCACTAGTTGCCTATTATTCTTGAAGGGGGTAAAGTAAAGCCGAGATACTCCCAAACTAGTCAGTGTGACTTTTTGGGTAAATCGTGCTCGCTCGTGGCAACTTTGTAACACCTAGGGTGAGAGAACCACCTAGGAGAATATACTTTGGCCAGGAGCCCACTTTGACCATTTTAAAATAGTGTTGAGTTGTGAACCTTCTTTTTGAGAAACGTGTGACGTATTACTTTCACCTAGTTTTTACTTGCCTTAGGGCGAGGTGAAACTCTGCCGAAGTGAGGCTAGCATTTTTCATCATTTTTCTTGATTTATTTCCTTCATATTCTTTTGACACTTTGTTGATCAAAAGAGGTGTGATTACCTTTGTGTTTCCATTCGACTATTTCTCTCACTTTTATGTCCGTTTACGCCCATCCATGTTTGCGGCTGGGTTAGTTAAATGTCTAAAGTGAGCGGAGGCATTTTCATGTCATTTGGTAGCCATTGTGATCTTGATACCCACGTCAAGATCATCATTGTAGTTAGGCGTGGTTCATCACCATGGACTTCCTTAGAAGAGTTAGCTTGTTTGTCTCGTATCATTACAATTTTGATATTTACGTCTTGTTTCTTGTAAACTCGACATAAATACCTATATTGTACGGTTACGTTGCACACATTCTTAACTATTCCTAGCTATACTTTGAGATTTTTGGTTTCGGTTTTATTATTACCTGATTTCAAAAGGTGTTAGGCATTACCATTTGTGTGTGTTATATCAATAACACCTCGATATCAATACTTCACTTTCTTGCAAAGTGGGTTAACATATCTTGGTGATATTGTTGTGCCATTCACAAATCGTAATTGGCATTTTTTTTGAGATATAGGTCTTAATCGGATTTGAGCTTGCTCATCGTATATCTTGATTGGGAGATGCATTTAACTTTGTGTATTTACTTACGTCTTGTTCATTCCTTTGAACTTGGCATAAGTGGAGACATCTTGTTAAGCATCTGGCGTCGCAGATTACTTTGAAACGTAGTCTAGGAAATACTTCATTTAATCAAGTTTTGATACCAAATGATTGTTTCATTGGTGACTTTATCACTTTATCACATTGGTATTCTCACACTGTTAATTTACTCTTAACACGTACATCTTGTGCATTTCACTTAGGGGTAGTCATTGAACTTTGAACAAATCTACAACTTACCTTAGTGAAACTTATCATGAAAACATGGCTCCCAAGATGCGTCTAGGGTTAAAGAAACAAACATATGAGGAACAACAGGTGCAAGCTTGGGAAACCTCTAATAGACAAGGATCAAACCCATTCATTGGACACGATCTAGGACCACTATTTTCTATAGAAAAGGAAATAGAAGAAATGGTCGACCATAGTGGAAATGAATTAGAGTCACCACGTGCGGACTTTGATTTTGACCCTACTCTACTAGATGAATTTCTTCTTAGAAACAAAGACAGAGTGTTGGCTTGGGTCATCGAATTAGGGGCCAAATTTCCCATCGAGAATGAACCAATACTACAAACAAATGACACTACTGAGGAAGAATGCCCCCTTATCAATATGGAAGATATTTTAATAGGCGGGCATGCTTCCACTTCTTACGTAGAAAATGATAAAGTGGTAGGGCATAGAATACCCCTCTCAAAGTGCCACGAAGAAACAAAATAGAACTTGAGATAGAGGAAGAACCTCCACAAGTACGAAGAGGAGGAACCTTTAGAAGAAGAGGCTATAAACCAAGCCACAATCCAACAACAAATCAGCAGCCTAAGCTGACAACTTGCTTTGCTTACTTCCCATGTACTAGAAAGATGCAAACAAGAACATTCAAAAGGTGAGGCCTAAGGTTAAGATCAACGAACTCCATCGGGAAAACAAGGAGAAGAAGACATAGGGTACCATCATGTTTACATCCCTACTTCTCCCACTAAAGAACAATTGCTCGCACAAGAAGTGTAGTCTATGAAAGTGACGCTTGTGAGCTTACAAGAGAGAAATATAGGGAGCATCAGGAAATATCAATATGAAGAGTTGTGCCCCTATCCTTTTGACAAGACAATGACCCTTCAACCCTTTCCAAAGAAATTTGATATGCCAAAGTTTGACAAATACAAAGGAAAGGGAGACCCAAGGATCATGTTAAAGATTTTTACATGGCATGTCAAGAGGTGTCTTATAGTGATAATTACCTTATCATACTTTTTCCCAAGAGTCTTGGAGGTCAAGCATTGGAATGGTTTACATGCTTACCATGAGGATCAATTTCCACCTGGCCAGAATTGGCAGAAAGATTCGTGTGTCACTTCTCGTATAACATAGAGAGTGACATCACCATGGCAGACTTGTGTGGTGCCAAACAATGCCCAAATGAGACCTTCGCTAGCTTCCTCCAATGATGGAGAGGGATAGCCAGTCACTTCCCTTGTGCTTTCCCTGAAAAGTAGTTGGTCAGTATCTTCATTCCCAATCTCAACCCAGATATCACCTTCCACCTCCAAATGCATTGTGTCTCGTACTTTTGAGGAGGTTATCGAGAAAGGGATTCAGATAGAAAAGGCTCTCATTGCCAAAGGCACCCTTAAAAACCAATCTAAAGACAACCAAAGTGTCAAACCCATGGAAAATCCCAAGATCTTCAACAAAAACAAAAATGTGGTGGGAGACGGAATCACTAATTCCAAACACGTTCAAATGGTCCAAACTGGTCAACCTTTTAAACTGACCAAGGGCCCAATTCAACCACCACCAAAATGATGAACATTCACCTCTCTCAATGAACCATTGTCAGTCATACTAAAATAGTTGGATGCGGCCCACATGATGACCTATCCTACAACACAACCATTTGATGACAATGCTCCTAAACCTTCATGGTATAAGGAGCATGAATATTGTGAAATGCATCGCGTTAAAGGTCATAAAATAGACAAATGTTTGTGACTTCGCCACTATATTCAAGACCTCATTGACAACGGGGAGATAGAGGTGGATAACCCTGGCCACACACAAACACCTAATGAGAAAATGGGGATTTATAAGGAACCATTCCCCAAGCATGATAAGTCGGAAAAGGCAAAACCGGATGGGGAGAGTCATCCCAAACTTATAAAGCCATGAATTACTTGTATACCAAGAGAGATAACAATCATTACGATTCACTTATCGGATGTATTCACTCCCCTGCTGACCATGTCAACACTATCCGGATTAAGGGAAAGGACTACGCTGTGGTAACAAGGCGTGCCCGCCTCCTAATTTCGGACCCCTCTCCATTGACCCCGCATACTGGTAAGTATAACCTTTTAGAACAAGCTTGAGAAGACATCTACTAAGATTTCGATCTTAGATCTCCTCAAGATATCCAATGTGCATAAGGACATCCTGTATCAAACTCTTCAGGGGTCGGGAGTGCCTTTAGAAGTCGATCCTGCACACCTTCAAGCTACGGTGGCAAACATTGCACCAAGTGAGCATCTTACTTTCAACCATAGGGAGATCCCTACCGAGAATCCTACACATAATCTTCCCTTGTACATCGAGGTAGTTGTCACCCATAGGAAAATCAAATGGGTGCTTGTGGACAATGGATCGAGATTGAACATCTACATGCTTAAGTTGGTCAAACAATTGGGACATATGGAGGAAGATCTTGAGTCCCATATTATCACTATCACCACATACGACAAACAACGGAAAGAGAGTCAACATGCACCATCATGCTACCCATGGAGGTGGGCCCCACTTGTCATCAAGATGAAGTTTCATGTCCTAGACTTGGAACTTCCATATAATATGCTTCTAGGCCGACCATGGATTCATGCCATGTAGGCCGTGCCATCAACATTTCATCAATGCATCAAGTTGAAGCATGAGGGACATATGATAACAATACCAGGAGATTCAGAGCCCTTTTCTCATTGTAGAGCTCTCAATAGCTTTACACGAAAGGGTACATATGCATGTCCCTCCGCAGATATAGTAGTTTCCACTCCAATCTGAGGCTATGGAATCCCGCGTGGATTCAGATTCACTTAGTTCTTGCACTCATGGGGTGTCTACTTCAACATCTCCATTTGATTCATGGGAGATGAAAATCCTGGAATATGGTTGTGGGGAGTATAATGTACAACAAGTGCTCTTGGTGTCAGATCTCTCTTTGTCACCCAAGACTAGAGGTCGACCCAACTACCACTTTAGGAGACCTAGAGAAGAACACACTATTGGGTCATTCCTGCCTGGAGGCTTGTTAGCTGAGGAGAAATTGCTTGATCCACCTACTACTTGGGTCCCTGAGGACACTCAGCCATCCTGTTATCAAACCCCGGAATATGAAAAATCTAGTAGAATGATGTACTCCATGGGCTACAAAGGCCTAGGATGTGGGAGGAATGAACAAGGACAAAGAGAACCAGTCCCTCTTCCACATTTCAAAATAGAAAGATACGACATCGGGATTCATCCTTATGGAGTGCACCCCAATGATCAAGATATGTGACTTGTTCTGAGCGTGAGGATAGCTCGATTACCTAGACAATGATATGGATTCCCATTGTAGCCAATATGAGGATTTGGCCTCCACGAACCTTTTCATGAATAACGTTGTCCTGACCATCACCCCCACTGAACCAACCCTTGACCTTGTATACCCTTCCCTTGTTGAATGGGACCAACAATGTCACGTGCCACTAGATTTATTTGAGAATGACGAGGCTATTGCAGAGTTTATGGGCATAAGGGATACAATCCCCATTGGAGATCATAAGAAAGGTTTCTCTATCGACTTAGACACTGCGCTACTTCGGTGAGGAGGTTGAACTTCGTGGTCAAAAAATTTGAAGAAAAGTGAGGGAAAAAGTTCTAAAGAAAAGCCTCAGCAAAAATCAAAGTCCAAGTCACACAGTGAAAACCTCTTTGAGGCACTGGCTGACAAACAAATAAGAAAATCAAAGGACAAACAAAGTGACCACGCCAAGGATGAAAATCTCATGGAGACATCCTTGGATGAAGATCTCAACCTTCCTCCTGATCCTACGCATATGGAGGATTTATCAAAATTGTTAGTCGAAGAAACCATTGATGTCAATATTGGTACCAAAGAAGATCCCAAGATAGTAAAATTGGGGGCATCACTCTCAGCTAGAGAACAAAAGACGTTCACTATGTTGTTGCGAGAGTTCATTGATGTGTTTGCATGGTCTTACAAAGACATGCCCGGCCTAGATCCAACTTTGGTCATGCACAACCTGGTCATGCACGCAGATGCCAAGCCTATCAAATAGAAACTCTGAAAGATGCATCCAAGAGTGGCCTTGTTGGTCAAGGAAGAGTTGGAAAGGTTGCTTGCAGCAGGATTCATCGACCAATTGACTATTCTGAATGGATATCAAACATTGTTCTATGTCAGAAGAAACTGTCGGTATCTCGAATCTGTATGGATTTTAGGGACATCAATAAGGCTTTCCCTAAAGATGACTTTCCATTACCCAACATTGATATGATTGTTGACTCAACAATAGGATATGAAATGCTATCACTCATGGATGGATTTTGGGTTATAATCAGATTAAAATCGCTGAGGAGGACCAACACAAAACAACTTTCACAACTCCTTGGGGCACCTTCTGCTATTAGGTGATGCCATTTGGCCTTAAGAATGTGGGAGAAACTTATCAGTGGGCCATGATAGTAATCTTTCACGATATGATTCATGACATCATGGAAGACTACGTGGACGACATCTTGGGAAAGTCCAAAACAAGAGAAGATCATCCTATCATTTTGTGGCATATCTTTGAACACCTGTGGGAATACAAAGTCAGGTTGAATCCCAAGAAGTGTGTCTTTGGGGTGTTATCGGGAAATTATTGGGCTTCATTGTGTCAAGACGAGGTATTGAGGTAGACCCTGCTAAAGTGTCTGCCATCACTGAAATGCCTCCACCTGAAAATATCAAGCAACTACGCATAGCTTGTAGGGGAAAATTCAAGCCATTCACCACTTTATCTCATAGCTTGCTAGATAAATGTCACTCATTCACCCATTTTCTTAAAAAGGACGTCACTTTCATCTAGGGACCCGAGCAATAACAAGCCTTTGCTTTGCTTAAACAATACCTAGCCAATCCACCTGTTCTCATGCCTCCTACTCCAGGAGAACCACTTTTGCTCTATATTTCCACTACACAATACGCTATTGGTGCAGCTCTCTCACCCAATATGACATTAACCATAAGGAGAAAGTGGTGTACTATCTGAGTCACACCCTCATTGCCTATGAACTTAATTATCCTCAGATTGAAAAGGCTTGCTTGGCCATTGTTTTTACCTTTCAAAAACTTCGCCATTACCTACTGAATACTAAGACCAAGCTCATATCGAAGGTCGACCCACTCAAGTATTTGTTGTCCAAACCCGCCCTTATAGGTAGAATGGCTAATTGGATCATTCTACTTAGTGAGTTTGATATAGAATTTGTCCATCAAAAATTAGTTAAAGGACAAGTACTTGCAGATCAGCTAGTGGAAGCACCTTTGCAAAGCATGGAGCCTTTGAGTCTGGAACTGCCAGATGCCTCTTTGCTCTACATTGAAGAATATGTCATATGGCAGATACATTTTGATGGATCTTTTACGTTTCATGGTTCAGGTGTAGGAGTGGTCCTTATTACTCCTTCGGGTGATCCTATACCAGAGCTTTCCGCTTGGCCTTCCCTTGCACGAACAACATTACAGAGTATGAAGCACTCATTGCAGGGATGAAGCTAGCCATCAAGTGGAATATTCATCATGTTAAGGTTGTAGGTGATTCACAGTTAATCATTAAACAAGTTAATGATGAGTATAAGGTTAAGGATGACAAACTCATACCTTACAAAAAGTTAGTGGAAACTCTAAAGGAGTATTTTGTGCACATCACCTTTGAGCAGATCCCAAGAGTGCAGAACAGATCAGTGGATGCTATGGAAATGGTGGGATCTATGCTTCGTATTCACTAGGGAACAATGATATGCCATTCTTTGTAGAAAATCTATGCCAGCCCGCATATGACATGCCAGAATCTTGCCTGGCTTGTGAGGTTGTTGGTCCCCATTCACCATGGTATGAACCCATTTTCACCTATCTTAAGGACAACACATTCCCTCCCGATATCTCCCGCTCTAAAAAGTAGAGCCTAATTCACCAGATATCCCATTACACCCTTTTAGGAGGTACACTTTATCATCATGGCTATGATGGGAATCTATTACGTTGTCTGGATGTGATGGAGTCAATCCAAGCAATCAAGGAAGTACACGAAGGAGTATGCGGAGCGCATACAAACGGAATGGTCTTGGCTAAGAAATTGTTGAGAGTAGGTTACTATTGGCCTACCATGGAAACTGATTGTTGCAATTACGTTAGAAAATGTGTGCTTTGCCAAAAGTATGGAAATTTTATCCATGCTCCATCACAACCATTGCAACCAATCACTACCCCATGGCCATTCTCTAAATGGGGACTCGATTTAATAGGGAAGCTTACTCCTACCTCTTCTGATGGTCATACACATATCATCACAACCACTGAATATTTTACAAAATGGGTGGAGGCCATCCCGTTAACCTATGTCATAGGAGCACAAATTTCTAAATTCATCATGAATCACATTATTTGTCGGTATGGCATTCCCTAGCCATTGTTATAGATAATGGGAAGTCATTTAAGAATAAAACTGTGAAAAGCCTTTGCCAATGGTTCCAAATCAGATTAAAATGGTCCACGCCATATTACCCTCAAGGTAATGGACAAGCTGAGGCAACAAACAAGACTTTGGTCAGGATAATGGAGAAGATGGTCAAGCAAAACAGGTCGCAACTGGCACCTACAAATTCATCCAGCCCTTTGGGCTTACCGAACATCCATTCGCACCCCTACAGGTGTGACACCATATTCCCTAGTGTTCGGGATAGAATCTATCATCCCCTTAGAGATTGAACTTCCATCCCTGAGGATCTCTCTTTGAGACTATCTGGATAAGGATGAAGATTATCGAGTGGCAAGATTGGCTGAGTTAGAACTACTGGATGAGAGGTGCATTCATGCTCTTAATCACCTAAAAGTATATCAACACAAAGTCTCTAGAAACTATAACAAGAGAATCATCCCTCGTCAGTTTGAGGTTGGTGATTTAGTCATGAAGGAGAACCAGTTCAACACTAGAGTGGAGTGAGAAAAGAAAGGGAAGTTCAAACCCCATTGGTTAGGACCCTATGTCATAGTTGCCAAGTATGGCACAGGGGCATACAAGTTGGCTCACCCCAATGGTGATGAGCTCAGGAGCCCATGAACCATGCATCTTAAGAGATTTTATGCCTGAACATGGCGTAGGGAAGTCATAAAAATCAAAAATACAAAAAAATCAAACAAATTAAAAAAAAGAAAAAGAGAAAACAGGTCATCCACTAGTGAAAACCACGCAATTGTGGCACTTTGGGCAAGTCCTTGGGTGAAAACTAGTTTCGGCACCTCAGGAGGATTCGTTGTTCACAAGCATTCTATATTAGAAGGGTAGTTGTCTTTGGCCTGGACTGGTTCTACCTCTAAGTTTCCTTGTGCACACCATTCTATCCAGCCTTGATCGGCTTTGCCTTCTTCTATTCATCTGTGAGGGATGTGGTCTTTTGTTATTTCCCATCTTACATTGGGGAAACTCAATGACTTCACCTTCTTCTTATTATAAGTGCATGGTGTGGCTTACCCTTGTATATTCCCCACCTAACGTTGGGGGCATCCATGCTTTCTTGGTTACCTGCACATAGCTTTGGAAAATTGTTTCGAGAAAACACAAAAACAATAGAAAATTGTTTCGAGAAAACACAAAAACAATAGAAAATTGTTTCGAGAAAACACAAAAACAATAGAAAATTGTTTCGAGAAAACACAAAAACAATAGAAAATTGTTTCACAAAAACCTAAAACAATAGAAAATCGGTACATGAAAACATATTTTACAAAAACATTTGCTTGCATGGTCTTGTTTCCTTGTTTTGCTTGTTGCTTGTATAGTGTTTTGCGTGCTTACTTTTTGAGTTGTTTTTTGCTTGGGTGTACTTTGTCATAGTTTATCTTTTCTTTCTTAGAATAGATTCATTCTTGCTTGTGCATATTGTGGTGAGTTTTGACATGCTAGTGTGTTAATTCATTATGTTCTTTCTTAAAGCATTTGGTTGTGTTTTGTTACTTGTTAATAAGGCATGGTGATTCATGGTGTATTGCATTAATTCCTGGTGTTCTTTGTAGCATTTGGCTGTGTTTCTTGCATGTGCTCTATTTTTTATCATTCACATCACATTACCATCACTATCATCACATCTAGCATCATCTATACATCATATATAAACAAAAATGCTAAGTTTTACATCATGCATGTATGCTAAGCTAATCATCACATATCGTATCATCAATGGGGGCAAGAGGGGTTGCGCATAATCAATAATCTATCCCCCCACACCAATATCATCATATCATCCCATCCATATACATCAAAATAACACATGAAAACAACATTTGATATCATCTACAGATCTATCATCTATAATCTACAACACATGTATACATTAATACATGGAATCAGATACATACAAAGTACAAAATCAGATAATACATCCATAAGTGCTGAATCAAAACATGTGGCATGCAACGAGAATCAATGTATGCCCACTCATGTCACAACGCATCCATACATGCTGAATTAAACAAACGCAACATGCAATGAGAATCAACATATAGTAATTTCTGGAAAGGGGTATTTCACATCATAGAATTATGCCCACTCATGCCACATGCATCAAAGTACAACAACAATACAATGAAAACATCATAACAATATCCACAAATGTTGAATCAAGACAATAACATGCATCGAATCCATAAACACGATTCATGTCCCGTCATCAATTGGCTTCCCATATATTTACAGACAATGCAAAAACCATCTATATACATGTATCAACAAAAAACAAAGATGTGCCTCATCTCATCACCATGTGTATCTGAGCCAAAACAAAATGAGTCCTCATATATATATATATATATATATATATATCTGTATATATACAAAAATACATTGTATCAAAAATGGATACATACAAATCTGTACTCTATATCAAAAATGCCTTCAGCTGAGGCGTACAACAAGGATACATCAAAATGTCTATATGATACACAATGTCCTGATCAGTGCTCAACATAAATACCGGTGATACACAATGCCATCAAAAAGGGGCATGTATCTGAAAGAATCAAGCCTTCATCATGAGGCATCATCAAAAAAATATACATGTCTATAATCATTGTACATCAAAATCAGCCTTCATAAGAGGCATACATACAAAAGAATCTATACAATACAAAAGTGGCTATCACCCATAGCTCTCGCCCTCGCTGGGGCTCCCAGTCGGTCCTCTGGATGTCAGGACATACGTGTGGGCTAGGCTGGCTCTGCTTAGTCTCGCCGGCATTGGCTGGTCTGGAAGGGATGTCTGTTTGATCGGTAGAATGACCGGACCTCCCGTGAATGAGAGCTAGATGCACTTGATCACGATAAGCGTGGCAATGCCACTCTCTGCTCTAGCAGCGGCACCACTCTGTAGTATGTGGTCCTATAAAAGAGTGCCTCCCCACCAAGCCTGGTGGCATCTCGAATCAAATCAGCATCTCTTAGGTGAGCGTTACCTGAAGGGCAGTGTCTCACTCACTGTGACCCGACCTGGGTCTGCCTCGGCCTATCTAGAGGTGGCAGCCTCTCGATCTCTCTCCATCATCATCACTGCGGCTCAGGCTGGGCTGGTCCCTCGGGCTCTAGGATATTTTGCTGATAACGTGTATACACGTGGTCTCTCTGTGCCACGATCATGCATAGCTGTGACTGGGACTGATGTAAGAGACTCAGTATCTATGCCCCCTATCATGCTCTTTGTCTCTCGGATCTTGCTCTGCCATGTTTCATTCTGTCATCATCTCTGGCCTGGCTGGCACAGGCCGAGCCGATCCCACCCTAAAAGTAATGTAACAATATGGGCTTGGGCCTCATCTCTCTCTGTTATGGCTGTCACACACACCTTTTGACCTCGAGCCTCGTCTCTCTCTGCTCTCATCGTGTCTCTCTTGGCTAAGAGTTGCTGCACACTATATTTGTGTTGTGGCTATATGCATTTGCTAGTTTGTGAAGCTATACGTGCCTCAGGGACTGGTCCCTGGCACTCTGGAGGACTACCCCTACTCAAATACTCTACCTCGGGGTGGAGGCATAGCTGCTTGTGTTGGGCCTGTGGCCTCGGTCCTGTGCCTGTGCGGCACCCTATCCATCATGGGGATCCCATCAAAAGGATCCTCGGGGTCTGGCCCCAATGCTACTACTCTGCCTGCGCTCTGATCCGTGCCATACCTCCACATAGGAGGGTGAATACCTACTACCCATGTTGCCTCTAGAATAGTCAGTCGTCGGGGTAACACTATAGCATACCATGCTGCATAATCAGTTGTGGTCCCCGGATCTCTAATCTGCCGTAGTGGATCCCATGCCTAGGGGACCACCTATAGGAAACTGGCCCTAGCTCAGCTGCTACAATCCGAGGCCCCATAGTCTACCTCTCAGAGTCCCTACGAGCATGCCAGATATCTAGTTGCGGGATGCCCTGTACTCGGCCTAGTTTCTGCTTTGGCACTGTCAATGTGATATACTGACCATGCTCCATGATATAGCTGTGGCTGCCAATCAAGAAGTGCTCCACCAAGCACATGCTAAGCTCTGTGGCATCCTCTAGCCACTGGAAGTGTCTATATGGATGCCAAATGACGTCTATCACTGTTAGCTCATCAAACTCCCGCCTATATCTGAATAGGCTACCAAGGTGACCACGGATGTCTCCGCCCACTGCTATCCAAGCCATGTATGATGGCTCCTCGGGTCTCGAACTCGGAATGGGCCGATAGGGTGTCCAATGGCTATATGATCCCATGACCATATCTATAATAAAGTGAGGTGGCCCCATGGTCTTCTGACCATGGTATGTGATAAGATGCAAGTCCCAGTATAAATGGGCCAGTATGCACTGACCCCAGCAATACCTCTCCCCACTATAAATCCCATGTACTACTGGTAGCAATCCTCTCGGGAATGAAGTCCCTATCTTATCAGTGAGTAGAAACCCACTGATAAGTGCCATAATGTACAATGCCCCGATGCAATGTCGGGTCTGAGATGCACTCGTGTAAGGCCACAATCATCCCGTCATGTGGGATGTCATCCACACCGAATAACATGCTACATGCTTGCTCTGATCAACCTGCATCTGGGCTATACTCGATCAATGTACCCATCATGGGCACGCGTAGGATCCACCACACATCCTCTATCATCACTGTCATCTCCCTGTGGGTAGTCTAAAATAACTCTCGTTGTGCCATCGCTCAAGCAAGCGCAGTCAGGAGGCCGTGATCCAATACAATGGAGGGCATCGAGCCACGGGGCCCAGCCCCACTACCTCAAGTAATATAGCCATCTCTTGGTGGTCATGTCAGTGCATGCTACCCTCCAACTCGGTAATCCGAGAGTGATGCTCCCATGTCTGCAACACTAGTAAACATCTCTGCAAAATCACACACCACTCGTTAGTTTCTAGCATTTCATCTAAAAATCTATCTCTATTTTTTTTAGGGTTAACCCAAAAATCCTAAAAATTCTTCTAAGTGTCACATTTTTGGACACTTTCCTATCTTTTTCTACTCTATCTAGGGCACTGCGTGCCTTTTGGGCATGTGCGCCATGTTTCTAGTGCCTGCGCTTGCACGCAAGTGTTTTCTAGCACGTGCGCCCTCTTTCGAGTGCCTGCGCACCCTTTTTGGCATGTGCGCCACCTAATTGGTGTTTTGCGTGTATGTGTGTGCTTCTGCTTGTGTGCTTACCTACCCATGCCTGCGCCATGCTTTTCATGTGTGCCCCTTTCCCAGTGTGTGTATGCACATATACGCAGGTGTGCTCTGTGTGTGCATGTGCGTGTGTGTGTGTAAGTGATTTTTGACTGCGCGTGTGCGTGCATAGCCCTGTGCCTGCACCCTTAAACAGATGCCTGCCCCCAAAGTGGCACATGCACGCCCTAACCCACACTGCGCTGCGGCAGGCACTACTATGCATTTTCTATGCCTAATTACCTAATTAATGCATTAATGACAAAAATTTAAGAGCAAGGTTGTGATACTCACAAATGGCCCCTCGTCCGCATGCCTCTGGTACCCCGGACTGCGTCAACATGCCTCAAATGGTCTCGTGCGATCACCATCTCTCCTGAGTGTCAGAGCCTCACGGTAAATTTTCTAAACTGAGTGGTTAAAATGAACTGATTGCGATGTTTTTACCCCCCCAGGGGGTATATTAACCTATTTTCACCGTTAGGATGGCTGGGAAACCCGTTTCGATCACCATTTTCTCCTTTGTTTTTGTGGAATAATTATTTTTATTAAAATAATTATTTTTCTCTTCTTTTTCACCGTATTGGGGCATTTTTTGTCCAATACCCCTTTCTTCTCCCCGGACAATTTTATTGCTCCCTGGTGATTTTTATTCTTCTTCACACTCTCGTAAATAATTATTTTTCAAATAATTATTTTTTCTTAATTTTTCCACTAAACAAGGACATTATTTGTCGTTTGTTTCTCCTTTCTTCCACCTAGGGCACTTTTGTTGCCCTTAGGCCCTTCATTTTCTTCTTCTCCTTTCTTCTATTGTTTACCATGGTTCAGCAAGCCAAAGCAATATAAACACTTAATATATCAAAAAATCCAAAAACAAGGAAAAATTTTTCAAAAAAATTCCTAAAAAGTAAAAAACCCTACAAAATGGTAACTTGCTTCTTACGGCTGAAACTTGTGTCTTGCGCATGGTATTTTCTCCATATCCTGTTGGTTTGTCTCACATCTTCCCCGATTAATATGACTCGTGGATCACTAGATTCACAACCATTCACAAAAGCTAGTTGTTTGCTTCATCTGTACTCTGGGGCACTTTTGGTTTCCTGGTGTTGTTTCGTTGTGCACAAACACTTTTCATGGACCCCGTGTCCATTGTCATTTCCCCTTGCATGTATCCTTGCTTGGGGCATCATTTTTAACCCTTGTCATCAATCACGAACTTGTGGATCTCTTCAGCACTGATAACAAAACATTTGTACAACTGTCTTGACTATTGTTGGGTTGGATATGTGCATTTGTACTTGTTTTCCCTGTTACATGAGCTTGTTTCCTTCTCGTATTGCATTGCATTATTGTATGTTGCGTGGAGTTGGTACTTTCAGCAATGGACAAATTGTTCGTAGTATGGCTTTTCATGTCATTCTACCTTTGTCGTATGCTTATATTTTTAATAAGGGCCAATGATGTAGTTCCTATGGCAATATGATGACATCAAATTTGTTCCACATAAACAAGTGGCTAGAGGCTAAGCTCTTCTCTCCCCTCTTCCTTATTTCTTCTACACCACTTCCCTTTTCACCCCTAATTTTCTCTCTCATTGGGGCATTCTGCCTCTTCCCCATTCTTCTACCTATTTCTCATCTTTTTCGATCGTCGATCGGCTTCTTTCATCACCCCATCGACACTCGAGGGGGCATCTCTCCCTCCTACTAATTTTTCTTCTATCCCTTCAAAATTTTCTTCCATCTACTATCTTTGAAGTGGCATCACTTACGCCACCCCAAAGAGGGGAAAATGTAGACACCTATAATTACACCCAAGCAATTTAAATACTTAAATTGTGCTAATTATCCCCTTTCTCACAAATCGATGACATATCATCAAAAGCGCTCATATTCCCTCTTATTTGTCGTTAATTAATTACAATACGCTAATTGATTAAGTCACCTATCCAACTAACAACCTAATTAATGACCTTCCATTAATTAAATCACTCTCTATCTAGATTAATTAATTATTATTAATTAATTAGTCTTCCCCTTCATTTAACTAGTAAATCAATATTAAATTGATTTAATCCCTTTCTAATAGCCTAAATCACACTAATATTCTTCTAAATGGCTTCTATAAGCTTACACCTACCTATTAATTAATCACCTTTGATTAATTAAAATACCCCCAACTCCCATGACTTGCTAAACATGTATTAAACCCTTCTAAAGTAAGGTTACCTTTAATAAAGCAACCTTATCCATTCCTAATCATGTTTTACCTTTATCCCACATTCATGAGGATGTGTTGAATCCTTTATCCTTTGGGCTATATAAAGAGCCCTCCACCTACCTTTTTACTTACACCTAAAACTCCTTAGAGAGAAAATGCAAAGCATATAGCAAAGAGACTAAGAGCTTGCACCTTGTTTTCTTGAGAGTTCATCATCTTGAAGAGTTAAGCCTCTTTCTTAAAGTGCTTGGGTCATATGGGAGGTGTCAAAAGGGTCTTGTAGCCCAACTTTGATTAGCCCCCATTCCTAGGTTCTTGGAACATTAAGGACAACTATTTTTGATAGCCATGGAACCTACCTAGGTTCTTTCATTTGCATGTTGTTAAAGAATAGAGGTTATTTAGATACTTAAGCATTGTTGATTTCATAGTTTTATTGATAAATGTTAGCATCTAACCCTTGATTAATTCTTATCATGATGGTGCTTAGAATGTTTGTTTAATTCTTGCTAATCAAGACTATTTAGGTGTTAGTCTTCCATTCATGCATTAGTTAGAAACAAACACTTGCACACAGGATCGATCACGACATGACCCGCACTTTCTGAAAAAAATTGTATGACATTTCTATTTTAATATGGGTAATGATATCACCATGAATGACCTTTGTAATTCTAAACAAAAACCTAATGAGACCTTTGCAGGATTCTTGTAGTGATGGTGTGGATTGGTAAGTCGTTTCCCTCATGTCCTACCAAAAAAAAAAAATTAGTAATCATATTCATCTATAACTTGAACCTGGAAATATCCTTTCACTTACAAATTTATTGTGGCTCTAAATTCAAAGAAGTTATAGAGAAAGTCATCCAGTTGAAAAGGATCTCATTATAAAGGGGACACTCAAATTTGTTTTGAAGGAAAAACACAAGACAAAACCCACGGATAAACCAAATTTCTTTAATAAGAATAAAAATTTCATTGATGATGGCATCATAGACTTCAAGTTAGTCTAGGTTATACTGAGTGGTCTACTTCTAAATCTTTCACAAGGACCTCACCCAAAGGCACCCACAAAATTTACATTTACACCTCTAACTGAATTGTTATCCACCATACTTAAAAATTTAGATGCAGTAAACATGGTATAATACCCAACCACAATGTTACCATATCTAGAATATGCACCTAAACTAGTTTGGTTTAAAGAGCATGAGTATTGTTCTTTCCACTATGTCAAAGGACACAAGACTGATAGATTCCTAATATTGTGGCATTATATACAAGACCTCGTCGAAGAGGGTAAGATCACAATAGAATCGCCATCTAACTAAAGAAAATTTCCTAATGAGAAGATGGGTATATTCAAAGAACCCTTTTGTAACCATGGAGATAAAAAGAACAAGAAGTTAGATCACGAGACAAGCCTAAAATGGATATAGGACCATTGCTACATCTTTCCAACAAATGATAAACCATTTGAATCCCTTATAGGTTGTATCTGTTCATCTGATGAATAGGTAAATACCATTAGGATCTTAGACAAAATTTGTATTGTAGGAATGTGACGATATCATTTGGTTATACCAGATCCCCTACCTGTTCCTCAAGAAGGTCAGTATAACTTAATAGAAAAATTGGAGAAGACACCAACTAGAATTTTGATCCTATATCTCTTCAAAATATCCACTGCTCATAGGAACATATTATATAAAACACTTCATAGCTCAAGGGTCTCCACAGATATAGATCTTGCACACCTTTATTCTAATGATCATATTACTTTTGATTGTAATGAAATCCCATGTAATAACCTAGAGCATAACTTACCCTTATACATAGAGGTCATCATTACTCATTGTAAGATCAAGAGAGTTCTTGTGGATGGTGGGTCGGTCTAAATATCTATAAGTTGAAACTGGTAAAACAATTAGGCCATTCAGAAGAATATTTGGGCACAAAAATATTACAATCATATCCTATGATAATGAAGAGTGAGAATCAACATGTACTATAGTGATTCTAATGGAAGTAGGGCCAATGTATCACGATACAACATTCCATGTCCTTTACTTGGATCTTCCTTACAACATGCTCTTGGGATGCCCATGGATCCATGCCATGTAGGCCATTCCTTCCACCTTCGATCAGTGTATCAAGTTGTGCCATGGAGGACATATAATCACCATCCGAGGTGATCAGAACCATTCACGCATTGTTAAGTGTTACACAGTTTTTCTCGTGCAACTTATGAATGTCCTTCTATGGATATTGTTGTCCCCTTAAAAATAGAAGCTATCAAATAATGTGTCGATCTAGATACAATCACTCCCTGTAATCAGAACTTTCCATCATTGGTCAATCCCTTCACATCATAGGAGGAAACATCTACAAAGTATGGTCTAGATGATCAATTCACTCTTTAGCATGCCATATTGATATCGGACCTCTCGGTGTCGCCAAGGACATGTGGTAAGCCATATTTCCAAATTAATAGCACTAGAGATAGATTCCTTGAACCATTGGAGAAGTTTATTCCTAGCAGTATCCTATCCAAGGAGAAGATGTTAGAATATCCCATCAAGAGGGTACGCTGGTATCATGTCATCAAGCTCTGTAGTATATTAAAGGCCATCACATGATGTATGTTATGGGCTATAATGGGTTTGGATGTGGTATAAACACACAAGGAAGGCTAGAGCCTATTCCTATTCCTCATTTCAAATCTAACAAACATGGCCTTGGAATCAAGACCCATGATGATCCACCTTCCGAGATAGATGCCACCTCTTTAGAACATGAGGATGGCTCATCTCATTCAGACATTGATGCAAATTCCCAATGTATCATATACGAGGATCTTGCCTCCACTAACCTATTTCCTAATTCAGTTGTTTTTACCTTGTCTAAATCTGATACCCCATCCAATTACCAAGTTACCCTAGTATATCCTAAACTTATAGATTAGGATCAAAAATTTCACGTGTCAATCGATTTCTTTGAGAATGATGAGGCATTTGCAGAATTTATAGGACTCGGGTTTTCTATTTTGAATGGGGATCACAAGAAAGGTTTTTCCATCAAACTAGATGTTTGTGCATACTTTGGAGAAGAAGTAGAGATGTGTGGATGTTTGAATAAAAATTTTATAAGAAAGAGAAAGAATACTTCAAAAATTCCTTACGGAAATAACAAGCATAAGTCTCATAGTGAAATCCTCTTTGAGGAACTAGTAGACAAACAAAACGAAGAACCTATAGAAAAAGTAGTATACCCATTCAAAGATGATGATGAGCCACCTATGGAGGTTGATATTACTCTTCCCCCTAATCCTACATAGATGGAATATGCTTCTAAAATGATTCTTGAAGAGATAATTAATGTTAATATTGGTTCAGAAGAAGAGCCTAGAATGATAAAGCTAGGAGCTTCACTCTCAGCACAACAACATAAATTTTTCATAGCATTGTTACGAGAATATGCAGATATATTTGTGTGGTCATATGTAGATATGCATGGTTTAGACCTATAATTGGTTGTGCATAAACTTGTTGTGCACCCAGATGTTAAACCCATCAAGAATAAATTGAGAAAGATGCATCCAAAGATTGCACTACTTTTATTGGCAGTGAACTTTATTAAGCCCATCAACTATTCATATTGGATATACAATATAGTCCCAGTTCAAAATAAGTTGATTGGTATCATTATATGCACACTGATAAGAAATCTAATATAATATAAAAACAACTGAATAATAAAATATAGAAACTAAAATTCATTCGGGATATTTTATTCATTTCTGGTGAGCTTCTTATACAAATACTTGATCCTATAAACTAGGAGTCAAGTCTTATCTTCCTCATATCTCTCAACCTTTATTTTCTCATACTCATCCCCAATATATCTCACCTAGAATAGCTCTAGTAAGTTGTACTACAACTCACGTACAACTATAAAATACAACTCAATATGAGTTTGTATTTTATTATTCACACACTTAATAATGTTATCAATAATATTTCCTAACATTCACTCCCCTATTGTTAACATTATTAATTCCTAATATACACTCCCCTAATGTGAACAAGGTAGAAAAACATTTTCACATCTCAGTAGAATGCCAACCCCGTGGCACGCTTTAGCTCATGACCTTGATATAAATGAAGGGAGCAATGCTCAACCTTCTATGGTTTTACAACAGGTTTACCACCAACCTGGACATGAACAATTCTCCACTCTATTGTTCACCTCATGTGGTTTTCTGGATCTCCACGAACCATTTCAAGATCCATGTCTGCATGTGTTTTTTACTTCCCCACTATATTTTTCATCAGAAGGTTACATATATGAATTTGTCACACATTACAATAACAAGAATGTATCATCTATTTTTATTATCTACCACACAAACTAAAAATACTTGGCCACCAAATTAGTACCACAGCCTCGTCGATGGTGCATGACAAGAGGTTGTTGATTAACCTCCTTCCTTTATTGCCTCCAGCCTCCATCATGCATGATACTAACTCATTGAATATGATCATGATGATCAATAATTATATACCTTACCCAAAAATCAGATTCTACCGAAAATGCGTTCGTAAGGCATTTTATTTTTATTTTTCAGACTTTTGACTCTAACAAGACACTCGACACACAAAATGACTTATAATGAGACTCTTGATACTAAGGAAATGATAACATACACTAACATGACTCAATATTTCTTATAGACATATACGAAACTTAACACAATAAAGACCATAAAGAATACTTAACTAATATCTAATGAATAGACCTCGAAACACTAAATAAATAAAACAATGACTTGATTTTTTTAATGAATAGACTAAAAGACACAAAATACCTAACTATTTGAGATTTAGAAAAGACTGACACATGATCTAAACAAAAATTCTGAAAAATAAACATTAAGACAAAAAGACTATCCAACTAATACTTTTATCTAGACTTAAAATATTGAATGAATCGAACTAGTGTATAATAAGACAATATATTGACAAATAACAAAACCTATATTGATTAGTAACATAAACACCTCTATCAAAAAATTTAAACACACAAAAAATGAGAGTAGTCTTACAAAGTTAGAAGACTGATGTCATCTATTGAATGATCTTCTGGTAAGTATTTGTCATAATGATACATCGATTAAATTGGAAATTGGTGTACCAATCTGATGTTTTGGATGTAGAATATTCCTTTATCCACATGTATGAACTAATCCATACAAGCAAGCCTTTATTATAACATGTGTGCTACTTTATAGCTGAAAAATGCTTGTTAACTATATATAGACCTTTCTGAACTGCACTTTATGTGTTCTCTCGAGCCAATTTGATAGCTATAATAAGGGAAATGATTTGCATTGAGGAGCCAAACCATGTGGAGGATTCATTGTTGTCAGTGAAGAATAAGGACACTACTTTTGGAGAGATATGCTTATTAGATCCGTAATAGAAATACTTTTGAGATGTCAGATAAATACGCCAAATCCAAATGTAATGTGGATCACCAATATAGAGTTGGTGAAGGACGTGTTCAGTGTAAATACAACAGGCATATAAATTGAAGAACAATCTCCTAGATGATATCCACGTGTGAATTAACAATTGCAAACAAATCGCCACTTCACAAATTTGCTATACGAGATCTATAAACAATATACATGAGTTCCCTTGATGCCAAAACAAGTTGTATATCTACGAGATACTTCGATTACACAAGTATGACATCGATCCAAATCCATACATCTTCTCTGTTGCCTTGATGTGAATATTCCCTTGACCAATATTGATCCACTACAGATAACACATGAATTCATTTTCCCATCACAACCTAAAACCAGAGATTACTCGATACCACCGATAAGAAATCTAATATAATATAATATAAAAACACTTGAATAATAAAATATAGAAAATTCAATTCGGTCGGGATGTTTTATTCATTTCCTGGTGAGCTTATTATATAAATACTTGATCCTATAAACTAGAATTCAAGTATTATCTTCCTCATATCTCTCAAACTTTATTTTCTCATACTCATCCCCAATATATCTCACCTAGAATAGCTCTAGTAATTTGTACTACAACTCATGTACAACTATAAAATACAAATCAATATGAGATTGTATTTTATTATTTACACACTTAATAATGTTATCAATAATATTTCCTAATAGCACCAAATTTTGCGACATCAACAAAGCATGTCCCAAAGATGACTTCCCTCTACCTAACATCGACATGATCGTCGACTCAACTGCTGGTTATGAAATGTTATCCTTAATGGATGGATTTTCAGGTTATAACCAAATCAAAATTATAGAGGAATATCATCATAAGATAGCTTTCATCACCCCTTGGGGAAATTTTGCTACAAAGTCATGCCTTTCGAACTCAAGAATGTCAAGGCTACCATCGGCCAACGCACAATGATGGTCATCTTCCATGACATGATGAATGATATCATGGAAGATTACATTGATGATATCTTATCAAAATCCAAAAGTAGAGGAGAGCACTCCAAAGAGTTGAGATGTATTTCTAGCATCTACAAGATTATAAATTCCATTTGAATCCTAGGAAGTACATCTTTGGTGTTTTGCTAGGAAAGCTCCTAGGTTTCATCATTTCACAGATAGAAATAGAGGTGGATCCCGCAAAGGTTCCAGCTATCACAGAGATACCTCCACCTACAAATCTCAAACAACTAAGAAGTTTAGAAGGGAAAATTAAGGAAATCCTCCATTTTATTTCACATCTTACAGATAAGTTCCATCCATTCACACATCTACTAAGGAAATAGGTTACCTTCAACCAGGACCATATTGTCAAAAGGCATTTGCATTGCTTAAAAAATACCTCATCAACCCACTTGTTCTCATGTTGCCTACCCCAGGTGAACCTCTCCTGCTATATATTTCAACCACCCAATTTGCTATTGGTGCATTACTTTCCCAATATGATCTTGACCACAGAGAAAGGGTGGTTTATTACCTCAGCCACACCTTAATTTCCTATGAGTTGAATTATCCATAGATTGAAAAGGCCTTCCTAGAAGTCATCTTCACCTTCCATAAACTTCACAATTACCTCCTTAACATAAAAACCAAGTTAATATCAAAACTTGACCTTCTCAAGTACCTTTTAACCAAACCTGCCCTTACAGGTTGAATGGTGAATTGGATCATTCTCCTTAGTGAATTTGATGTTGAGTTTGTTAACCACAAATTGTTGACATGACAGTTATTGGTTGATCATTTGGTAGAAGTTTCCTTACCAGGAATGGAACCATTGTGTCTGGATCTTCCATATGCATCTATTATGTATATTACTGAGTCCGTCGTGTGGCAAGTCCACTTTAATGGATCATTCACATTTCATGGGTTGGGAGCAAGAGTGGTACTCATCACTCCTACATGAGAGGTTATTCTATAATAATTCCATTTGGGATTCCCATTTACAAATAACATTGTAGAGTATGAGGCACTCATCATTGGCCTTAAGTTAGCTATTACCTAGAATATCTAACAACTATGAGTCATTGGTGACTCCTAACTAATCATTAAACAAGTTAATGATGAAAAGATGAAAATATCATTCCATACAAGAAATTGGTGAATACCTTAAATGAATATTTTGTTCATATTATCTTTGAGCAAATACCAAGGTCACATAATAGGTCAATGGATGTTATGGCTACTATCGTATCTATGTTATGCATTCCACCTTAGGAAGTAAAATTTCATTCTTTGTAGAGCATTTACGATTGTCCACCTATGACATGTCAAAGTATTGTTTGGCATGTGAAGCTATTAGTCCTTTATCACCTTGGTACAATCCCAAATTTAACTACCAACAAGATGGCATGTTTCCCCCAAACATTACCCACACTAAGAAGAAATCCCTTATCCACCGTATAACATGTTACACCCTCCTAGAAGTCACCCTCTATTGTTGTGGCTATGATGGTAATCTTCTACATTTTTTGGATGTTACTGAGTCATTTTGCACTATTAAATAAGTGCATGGAGGAATTTGTGGAGCACACACTAGTGGCATGGTTCTAGCTAAGAAACTCTTAAGAGTGGGCTATTATTGGCCCACCATGGAAGTAGACTATTGTAACTTCATCAAGAAGTGTGAACTACGTCAAAACTATGGAAACTTGATACATGCACCAAAGACAGCCTTGCATCCCATCGCAACACCTTGGCCATTTTCTAAATGTGGACTAAATCTCATAGGGAAGCTCCATCCTACTTCATGAGATGTTCATACCCACATTATCACCGCCATTAATTATTTTACTAAATGAGTAGAGGTTTTCCTCTCATGTACATAATTGGTGCAAAATTTCCAAATTCATCTGAATCACCTCATTTACTGTTATGGCATCCCCTCCGCCATTATCACAGATAATGGTAAGTATTTTAAAAAATAAATGGTCAAAGTTTTATGTCAATGATTTCATATCCAACTCAATTGGTTCATCCCCTATTACCGTCAAGGTAACAGATAAACTGAATCCACTTATAAAAATCTTATACAAATCATGGAAAAAGGTTAGTAAGTGATCGTAATTGGTACTTACAAATACATCCCACCCACCTGGGCCTATCGAACATCCATCCACACTCCTGCTGAGTACGACCCCATATTCCTTAGTCTATGGAAATGAATCCATCATACCCTTGGAAGTGGATATTCCCTCCATGATAATATCTCTCTGGGACTCTCTTGATAAAGATGAAGACTATAGAGTTTCTCGACTAGAAGAGTTAGAGTTGTTGGATGAGAAGCATATGCAAGTGATTAATCACCTGAAATTTTATCCAAACTGAATATCAAGAGGATATAACAAATGGATCATTCATCATGAATTTGATGTAGGTGATATTGTTCTAAAATAAACCAAAGAAACACTATTAAGGACAGAGAAATGCTATTAAGGATAGAGAAATGAAAGGAAAATTTGAGGCCAACTAGTTAGGGCCATACGTGGTGGTTGTTAAATATGGATCAGGAGCATATAAACTTGCACATTCTGATGGATAAGAGCTTCAAGAACCCATGAAATCCATGCACCTCAGCTGGTTCTACAATTAAGCGTGGTGTCAATGTCAGAAAATACCTAAAAAGTAGACAATAAAATAAAAACAAGTAAAAAAATAAAAAAACCAAAAAAATAGTAAAACAAAAAATAGGTCATCCACATGTGAAAACCATGTAATTGTGGTGCATTGGGTAGGTCCTTGGGTGAAAACCAGTTTCCAAAACTTAAGGAGGATTCTTTGTTCACAAGCTACTCTTACATCTAGATAGGTCACTTTCACTTATATCTAGGATTGGTTTCCCATGTTAGGTCTAGGTACCATACCAAACACATCTTACAAAGCCATGATCTGGATCATTTGTTATGATATCTACATGAAGGAATAACCTTTGTATGTTCCCATATAACATTTTGGGAACATTCACATTTCATTTCTTAATATAAACATGTGGAATTCTACCTTTTGTATATTCCCACATCACGTTGGGGGCATCCACATTTATTTTTCACTGTACATTGCTTCTAAACAGGACCTTAGAAAATACAAAAACATTGAGAAAAGGATATACCAAAATCCTAAACATTCAAAATACCCCTTTTCAGGACAAAGTTATGAAAAATTCATAACATTGTCTTACGAAACCCCGTAAACAATGTGAACAGTAGCCTTGAAAACTTATCTTTCCGGATAACATGAAACATTATAAAATATATCAATGTTGTCCTGTAAAAACAAAGTAGTAGTTTGATTTCTTTTATTTGACGGTTTGTATAGTTTTGGTTGTAGTATATTTTCATGTTATATGATTTAAAGTATTGTTCCTTTGCTTACCTTAGATTAAATCTCATTTGATTTAATTGTGTGTTACATTGAGTTCATTTTTAATCTTTCATACTTGTAAATATTGGTATGTTTTTGTCATCTGTTATATGCATCTATTAGGATTCATTTTACTTAATTAGATTGAATACCAATTTAATCTATTTTTAAGGTTTGTTTTATTTCATTTTTAGTTACGTATTGTTGTGCTTTTTTGTATGTGTATATTTTTCTAGTTTTTTTAATTTTTGCTTGTGTTTTTTTACTACACATTTGTTTGTTATCACATCTATCATTTTTCATTCATCACATATAACATCATCTAATACATCATATATACAAAAATGATAAGTTTTACATCAAACATGTATGTTAAGCTAATCATCACATATTGTATCACCAATGAGGCAAGAGGATTGTTCATGATCACAAATCTATCCCCACTGGCACCAATATCATCAATATCATCCCATATACTAATCTACCAAGTATCTCATGTACAAAACATATGATATCATCTAAGGATATGTCATCAATCATAAAACATGTGGTACATCATCAACATTTATCATGATACATACATGTGAAATAAAATCATACAACATCATGATATATTCAACACATCCATAAACATGAGTCATCATCATAAGACATATAAAAACATGACGAAATATAACATCGAATGTCCATATATACATGTAAAAATGTTTGTCTCAAAAATGGATATACATCATCGATACAAAATCTTCCATCAAAGGGCATGAATCATGTTGAATCCTTCATAAGAGGCATACAATAAAAAATGGTACATCAGTACATACATTGATCAAAATAAGCCTTTATAAGAGGCCTACATACATATATGATGGTACATCATATGAAAAGAGTATCATCCATAGTTATCCCCCTCTCTTGGACTAAAAAGTATCGGGTGTTAAATAGGAGGCTATTA